>JAYGXS010000001.1:13389192-13466358 GCA_036362985.1 Ligula intestinalis | reverse complement strand
ACATGGGAGTGTTGACATTAGGTGTTGGAAAAGGAGACAATCTATGACGGCGATGCTTACAGAGGTGGGAGTCAGAGGTTGACAGGGGATTTACCTCGGTTTTCATATTTAAGTGCAGCGTTGTCAAACAGGGAATCTAAGGTCTTATCACTCCCAAACAGGTTGTTGGGCTCAAGTCTTTAGCTTTTGCATCACTTTGTTGATGTATAAATGACCTGGGGAATTTTCTCCCAGAGTAATATCAGTCTCCGCAACGCCTGTATAAAAAATCGACCTATTCCAGTGTGTGAGTTCAGGGTACTTTTAGTAGCACTGTTCGAACAGCCGAACCTCTGCACAGGAATTAGCAATTCAACACTGTCTGACAATGCGCTCAATATGTCCTTGTTAGCTTCAAATTTTGGTTTCTAGTTTGTTCTTGTAAATCTTCTTACTATTACCACTACTACTAAAAGTTGCAGAATTACTTACTATACTTGGACAAGGAGTAAAGCGTATCGAGATCCGGATCTTGCTGCTCTTTGGGTGGAGAATATCTCCCAGCTGCAAGCTGTGCGAAGCTCATCGCGCCCGATTTGTTCCGGAATAAATGAAAATGTTCTTGTTCCATACTGGCAGCACAAGTACAAACTAGAAACTCAGACACGTGTTTCGCCGATATTCTGCCGCTACACGGAACAGCTGTAAGGGGTTCGGCTCATCAGTGGTTCTACCAGCATTCCCTACGAAAGGGACCCATCGAGGAGTCGAGACTCTCGTAACTGTGCCAAGCAGCAGCTGGGTATAGGCGAAACACGTATCTGGGTTGTTAGTTCGAATGGTATTTTATTATGGTATATAATTACGCAAGTTATACTTTTGACTGCTGCTTGGCAGTTTGTGAATATTAAATGGTTATCGCGCAGTGGTTGACGGATTTCAGCCCAGATATTCATAGCAGATTTCGGTTTCCGTTTGCAGACTCTTGACTAAACTTATCTTCTACGAGCTAGGAATTGTTTTTCTGCGGAAGTTAAATAGCTTCATTTACTAGAAGTTGTCGTATTTTTATCTGTCAAACAAAGACCCGGGGTAGGGTCCAAGCACGCCTCATTTTATCTGTTTATTGGCTTAAAACTGGAGAGGAGATTCAAACAGAATATTTCAAGGGGAGCTCAATATTGGAACTGATTTCCCTCTGTGGCCAATAATAGTCGCCAACTACATCCTCTGAACGCTCCTTTAGATCAGTTCCTTGCTGCTCCTTGAATAGAATGTGGTGCTTTGAAAACTGCAAAAATATTAATCCTTGATAAAGTCCTGAATCGGGGCGTGCTGGCTCCTCCACAACCGTTTTTCCAGCCAACTTGAATACTTGGTCTTTAATCTTCTCAACTGCCTGTGTAAATCATATCGGGGGAGGAGGTATTTAATTAATTTTATCATGTGTCTTTTTCCTGTAGTTTATAGCGCTTGTGTGCATCTGCTAGTAAATACGTGGAAGGATGCTCAATATTTTCGTTCATTCCGAGCATTTTATGAGCGCTTACTTTATGATAATATGG
This sequence comes from Ligula intestinalis, assembly GCA_036362985.1. NCBI lineage: Eukaryota > Metazoa > Platyhelminthes > Cestoda > Diphyllobothriidea > Diphyllobothriidae > Ligula > Ligula intestinalis. Next base: position 13,464,814 of record JAYGXS010000001.1, on the reverse strand, counting down.
AACCCAAGCGCATTTTTCCCAGGTATACCTTTTAAGAAAACAAAAACGGTAGAATTTATTTGTACCAATAAATTCCGAGAGAACTCATCAACTGCTTCCTTTCGTTGCATGAATAACGAAACAATTGGAGAACACGTCATTTTGAATTTTCACAGAATCGGTAATAGCAAGGTCATTTTAACGTGGCAAGTGGTCACTAATAATGTAAAATTTAAACTTACGAAGAAATAGAGGGAAGGGAATTAACAATAGTAGCAGTGTGGCATGTATTTACCAGGGCAATTGAAAATTAACAAAATGGACTAAATGCTTACATGGGTCGGGTTTCTCCCGCCATATGTTGTCCGCTTTCGTGTAACGCAAGGTCCCGTTTGTTCGTGCTCGAACTAGAATTCGAAAAGATGTGTTGATGTCAACAGAGTGACCACTGTCTAACAAGTGCTTTGTAATGGATGAGCGAGGTACTTTGTTTTCTTGTTTTGAAAGCCAAGCAGGCAAATGTTCAGTGTCCCTGGTCGCCAATTGCCGCGTTTAAAGGACCTTGCTATTATCGATTCTGTGAAACTACAAAATGATGTGTTCTCTAATTGTTGCGTTATTCGTGCAAAGAGAGGAAGCAGTTGATAAGCTCTCTCGAAGATTATTTGTGCAAATAAATTCTGCTGTTTTCGCCTGCTTCAAATATGGAAATCACTGATCGGATTAAGGACCTTGTTGTTCCCTGGAGCTCATTGTGGAATACTCCTAGGCGGTCGCATAGCGACTTGAAGTATATGCTGATGAAGTGGAACCGACAGAGGTAACGTAACGAAACGAGACCGCCGGTCTACCCACGCGGAGTGCATGTAACGACGCGCACAGCGGCGCGGCGGCGCAGGACGCTAATGGAAGCCAGGCAACCGGTCTGCCCACACAGACAAAGTGCATTGTCTGGCACCTGCGCCCATTTCATGCCAAGCGATAGACTAACACGCCAACTCTCATGACTCACCCAGCCAATGAAGTCAGGCCTTTCTTTTGGCCACCATCTAATTGGTCCAGCCTTGTACATGCGCGTTCGCTTGCTTTAAATTATGCTGTAGTAGGTTTCTCGAAGACTTCTGCTTTCTGTACACTTCTTTTTGTGTCCTTCCTTCGGGGCTCACATGAGACGCAGTTAGCTGGCGAATATTGCAGCCTTGGCCACCGTTACAACAGGTGAGGGGTACCTGAATGGTCCGTTCTGGCTTATTACTCGTTACCTGCCAGTCATACCCAATCCCGAATAGGGATCACCCGAGACTCGAACCTGCGAGCTTTTGTCTTAAGTTTTAAACCGTACCATTGCGCCACGGGTCTCTTGCGTTTGTCAGTTGCGATAAGGACGAAGATGACAGTATGGGGCTCACCAATCTCGTTAAGGAACATGTAGGACTGGCTGATGGTGGCAACTAGCAAACCAGAAGTGGAAATTCCGGTCTCGCTGGTCCCTGGGACTTTAATTTTACCAGTCTACTTTATTTCTGTATTTAGTACGTTAAGGTAGTGAGATACTTCTTTTTTTTAAAAGAATTATCTCTACTTTGATAGCGACGCTTGAGCCCCCGTTTGCACTGATACCTACTAGCTCACTGTGCCTGCATGCGAACTGCTACGAAACCGCATTCTGTGCAGTTAAAAAACTCAGTGAACATACAAGGTATAATTTGAAACTTTCAAGCTTTTTTTACTTTTGCAGTGCCTGTTTTTTGTTGAATACCAGTTTTCATTGTAGATGTATAAAAATCGAAATTTCCCATTTACAGTCGGATAACAATGCATTTATTTATTTACGTGCCTGGCGGGCGGGGGGGGGCATTCTCATGCAGGGTTTAGCTTTAGAATTGGATTCTCTTTGTGGGAGTATGAGACAAAGAAAGAGAGATACGCTTTATTTTGGAAATATCACTCTAAAATTGTCAGCAAACACGTCATCCATTCAGAAGGAATAAAATGAGGTGCACAAACTCACAACACCGGGGAAATCAAAGGCAACCCATAATTGTCAATGACTGCAATTTATCGGCATCGTGGATAAATGTCCTTGGAAAATTTGTCACATATAAACCAAATCGGATTGCTTTCAAAGCAGCGCTAGCGTCGTCCACTGATGACCTCATTCTAGCTTAAATAAACAGGGATAAAAATCGGTTTATAATGGACGAGGTAGGCCAACCGACGTGTACATAAGAAATGTTGCATGTGAATGGAGGGAGGAAAAATGACGGCACAATTTGAAAGGCCCGTACTATGAGTCTCCAGTAAAGTTATACCGTTTCCATCTGAATGCTCCACTGGGCATTTCTTGCCCCATTTTGGCTGATCCATTCTGGTTGTAGAGCAGAATGCAGGCGTCTCGACCTGGGTCTCGCAGCCTGCGGTCTTATCCCCCTGGGTGTGGTCGCCTGGCTGACTGGTGGTAGCAAATGAAGCCGAAATGACATTTGCCGATTTTCCTTGTATTCACTACATAATTATTCACCAGACTGACAGGTTAGGTAGTAGAAAAAAAACAGACAAGCATGCCTCTCTAATCTTGTACCGCTGCTCATCAGTAGGTCCCTTGGCGTTACCCATGTGTGTGTATTTTCTGTTGTTTAAACTCCCGTTTAAGTATAGCTTATTTAATTTACGAGCCAATTAATGCGCGAAATGAGAGTCAATCTTAGGGAACAGACCTTTTTAGGCTCGGCCCGGAACTGGGCTGAACTTCATCAGCTTCTGTGGATGTCAAGTTTCGGACCGGGCCTAAAAAGGTCTGTTCCGAAGGATTAACTCCAAGTTTGCGTGCTAATTTCTTCAAAAAGTGGCATACCTTTGTATTTCCTGATAATGACTCAGTTAAGTATGCTGTCTTTTGAATTTATTTTGTCTTTACTTGACCCCACGATATTTTTTGGGTACTGAAACAGAACGCCATGCTGCTCTTAAATGTCCCCCCAAAAGGCCTGTTATCGTAACACTACACCAGAAGTACGTAGTATGCTCACTCTGGCGGCACTGAGATTTACCATGCAGATTACAGGCCCGACGGTTATTCCACGGATTAAATAGGGCACAGGAACTCCTGTTAAATGAGAAGAGTAATAATATTCGTTTTATCGGTAGGATAGCTAACGTAGGCAATTAAAGTAGTCTGTGGAAGGTATTGCTTATACTCGCATAGTTTGGCTGGAATGTCGTGCAAAATGCCGAAATTTGTGGAAGAATGATAATCACAGGCAAACCGGCATTGACACATGTATAACTGCAAACGGTCGTTGCTTATTAATAAGATAAATTAACTGCCTAATTATAATCTTCGGATGAAATCGTATCCATACCATTTTCTTTATATCAAAAAACCTTTCTTCCATCAAATGTCTTTATATATATTTTAGGTATTTGTTTCAGATCGTCCTTTAAATTCCGACAATTTTTCGACCATTATCAGTGTAGGCTCTGTTCGTTGTTTATATCAAGACCTTTAAAATAACATATTTCTTAAGAGCATTTACCAAAGGCATGAATTTTTTAATATTAATCCTTATTAGGGTGGCAATGTGGGCTTATGATGTGCCTTACTATTAAAATACATTTTCGAGCCAAAAGAACGATCACAACAGAAGTTTAATACTGTAATGCCTAAGAACTATTAAAAAACTGTCTATAATAGGGACCCTCTTTAAAAAGCAGTTTAATTCAATATTTGGCTGCCGAAAATCTGTGTATGTCACCTTTTCCAAAATAACGTCAAAGTAAAAATGGGAAATTTTTACAGTCTTAGGTAGGTATGAAATAACTCGTTTTACTCTTTATATGGGTGCATTTTTCACCATATTTGATAAGTGTTAGTCTCTGCTTTAAGCTTGCAAATACAAAAAAGACTGGCCAAATATATACTAAGATTTTGCGAAAAATGTTAAGTTTCTGTCCGTTCCGTTTCTAGATTACGCGTAGGCATAAATTATACTGTAAAAAATTATCTTGACGCATGGTTTGTTTTTACCGTCACGTACGCGATAAAATATATTCATTTGTTTAGTGTCCAAAGTCGTCGGTGCGTTAAAACAAAATACGGTGAAAACTTTTTCCTGTGTGTCGTGGCCACAAACTTCAACCATTGGCAGAAGAATAATTTTTAAAACTGGAATTTTTCTTTGGTTCTGCAAACTAATGTGATGCCCTAAATTTGGCTTCACCTGATTTTCAGCTACTTACGACTACATTTGCCGGTTCTGGAAGGGATATATTTTAAACTCCTGCTTATATTAGTGTTCTCCCATAGCACAACCTATAAAAATTAAAACGTCTGATTTTATCATGCTGAATAGCATAGGAAATTTGTTTAATACCAAACAACATCAACTTTCCCCAAAATTATGCCTGTTACCCTTAAATATAGTGAACTTAACAGGCAGTTATCGTTGCTAAGATGCTTTCCCAAATATGTTTACTTTCAGAGATGTAAAGTCGTTTTCTAATCGCATAGCCGGGAAGTTACAGCTTTAAAGACGGACAAAAAGTGACAGGTGTCGAGTAAATGCGGATCTTTATGGTATTTGAAATGCTAGTCAATCGATTTATCGATCTGGCGCCGGCATACATTGCCCTACTCAGGCTCCTCCGGACTGATGGCACTGGTGATTGATTGACCCCTGCCTCTTATAACTGTCGCTTGTCTTTCGTTGACGCCTTTCATTTTTGACGATGGACTCCAGAAAGAGCCCGAAAGCTCAGTCGAGTAAAATTAAGATTCCTGTGATCGAAACGTCTTCTCCTTCTCTATCTTCACATTTCAACGTGTTAACCGCCGTATTTTCTGTCCGTTTTGCAGGTCCTCCGGCTCGATTTTATCCCCAAACTCTGCATCTACGAACCCGATTGACTTCGTCTTCTTTTTACTGCCTGCTTTCGCCGTTCCCCTTCATGCAGTGGAGAAGAAGTCTGACTCATCTATACACGACGTCTCCTCGTCTGCGATATTTACGAGTCAATTAACTCCCACCCACCTCGCCTCGGCAGCAATACCAGTCGATCTTGTGTGTGTTTACCCCGCATCACTCGCATCGCCTGCTCACGCCCCCGCATTTGTGTTTGTCTGCCCACCCCTCTCCCCCCCCCTCGGCCCCACGAGAACTGCAATTCATTCGTCGGATGCCTTGTTTAGACTCCTCCCCTTGTTGCGTATCTGAGTGTGTCTGTAAGCAGCTCGTCGCGAAATTCAGGCCTGTAGAAAGTAATATCCCTGAATTCTGTACCATCATATCCCCCCTTTTGAAAGTTCGACACAGTTTAGGAATTAGGTGAATGCATCCCTCCCCTCTTACCCAATCCACTGTGTATGTATGCCCCTGCCGTTTCCCTATTCCAGAAACCAGCGCTGCTGTTCCTTTACCGGTGTTAGAATTTCGAATACACGCACCCCTCTCTCCGAGTATGCCGACGTTGTTTGTCAAGTGAGCATTACTATTGTGTTTTGTGTTTCGTTAAACTTGTGTGTTTACTCTGGTGTCGCGTAGGCGGGGTATCCACATGTCACACGGGGTGTTTATTTGCGTCCAATGATTTTTGCCGTTACGAGTGCCCGCCCCCAACAGCCTGTTCACTGCATCCGACCCCAGAAGGGAATTTTCAAAGTTCGGTAGTGGGACGTTTCATCGGACAGTGTTTCACAGGGACCGGTCTTTCTCGTCCAAGTCTACTGTCGGCTTACTGTTACCGAAAGTCTGTGGGGTCTAAGCAGAGGTTGTGCTTTGAGCATTAAATCCTCAGGCCGAACCCTGGGTTGTTGGTAAGAGACAGGATTCACTAGAATGAGGGCTTTTATAGTGGTCACTGCTGCCTGACACCCTCCTAACTCTTGACGCCACAGAAAAGGTCACTCAGACCATAGGACCTTGTGTGAAGGCAGTTTTTGGCGTGCCTCGAGCCAGATGCAAACTGGCGCGCGAGATACGGACCGCCCACGCCGGGGCCTAACCTCGCGCGGTCCTACCAATCACCATCAAGGCTGCCGAGACAAAGAGCTTTCGGCGGCCGCCTGGATTACTGCCGCTAGACCACACTCCGGATTCCGCCACGAGCAGGGCGAACGAAAGCCGCGTCGTTGGCCGCTGTGACGACGCCGCGCCCTCACGTCCCTCACGCTCGAACGCCATGCCAGATCGAGTCAAACCTACTGCCTCTTCTCCAATCCATTCTGTAAAGAATATATTCTTCCTACTTCTCTGGCCCTCCAAGACTAGAAGAAGAATTCGTTGCGATCACCGAACTCGTAATTTTATTCTTTTGGGCTCTTGCGGGAGTCCATCGTCAGATAAACTGTCAATGAAAAGCGAACAGTTATAGGGGGCAGGAACCAATCAACTGTTATAGGGGAAGGGGGTGAAGAGTAGGAGGGGGAGGAGGAGGAGTGGGCGAAGGGTAAAGGTTGAGGGATAAGGGAGACTCATTAACTGCTAGTTTCCTTCGTGCATGTATGCCTACGGAGGGTGATGTAGGTGGGCGCCAGCCCAGTGCACCGGTTGACTGAGTTGTCATCCGAGGCCCAGACTTCAATTAGCTCTCGTGCGGTCTTGTTGTCGGCGTGAGCAATTATCCTTGCGGCTGCGAAGTTGGATTCGTGGCCGTCTCATAGGTGTTGGCTGCCACTTGCGACAGTACGTCACCCCAAGACTCTCTTTCTCATCATCTTAGGAACTAGGCCTAGAATATCGCAGCCGTTAGGGTTAACCTTGTTAGCCTTAACACCCTTCGATACTTTGTTGTGCAGAGAACCCCGAGTTGATGTCTGGGGCAGCAGTGGCCACGGGCGAAGCCAGGGTTGGTGTTGAGTGCGTCCATTCAGCCCTAAGAGCGTCTGTGTGTGAGAGAGAGAGAGATGTGACAGCTGCTTTTAATCGATTGTGGAGCAAGTTCAAGTGGTGTGGGATTGGTGTGTTTATTGCCCGATGTTGTGTCGCATGAAGATGTCTTGTGCATTGGCTGAAGGATGGTGTGTTCAAGTGGGCCTTTGGCAGCTGTGACAACTTGAACGTGCGTCTGTGCGCCCGGAAAACTGGTCAAGGGTCTTCAGGTCCGCGAGGCTCTCAAACAGCTGCCTGGGCAGATGCATGACGTTGAGGCAGGAGGCATTGGACACGAGGGCTGGACAGCATTGTTGGCTGTCCGTTGGCTGTCCAATGGGTTTCGCTGTCGCGGGGTATTACGCTAGGTAACATGAAACGGTCCCTGTTGACCGCAGACAGGGGGGATTTCTGAAGTATGGAAGTGGGATTTTTTATAGGACAGTATTTTTCGTGGACTGGTCTTTCTCATCCAGGTCTACTGTCGGCCAAATGTGGTAGGGTGTGTATAACTTCGGGTAGCGCACATAAGCACTGATTCAAACCGACTCTGCTTAGCGGGTATACTGCAGATTGCGCTTCATTGCAGTGGGTTGTCCGCGACTTCCAAGCGAATATGCGTCAATCATGGAGGCGGTGACTCACTTAAGGTCGACATTCGCATTATGACACTACTTGAGTAGATCGCCACCCTCATGTTCAACCCAGCTTATGTTAGCAAGAAGGGCATATACATCATTTTCCCGGATCGTCGTGCCTTATTGAACAGCTGGTCTGCCGGAACTCAATTTCTGGCATATGCATTTTGACATCACAGCTAAAGGCCTATCGCAATGGGTCGAGTTAATAGGTAAAATACTTGTTGCTGCGACCTTCGGGCCGGTTTCATAGGGGAAGGAAAGAAATGACACGCCAAATGGGGAAAATAATGCATTCTGTACAAAGGAATGAATAGAAGACGGGAAAATGCTCTCGGGGACCAATATTTTTTTTGCCCGCCGTTTCGAAGTCTCACGCGAGCTCACTTTCAAGGAATAAAAATCTGCGGGGAATGATCTTCAGCTCTGCTATCGATTTTTTTCGCTAAACGCGAGATAGGATTCAGGAAGATCGATATGCCTGTTAATTGAATCTGCATGCAAGTGCCATGCCTCCTGCAAGAGGGGTGAGATTCGGTCGTCCGACCGTGCATTTTTATGCCTTGATACTGAGCTCGCGCGAAACTTCTTAACGTCGGGCAAATAATATATTGGTCCTGGAGAGCGCTTTCCCGCCTTCTATTCAATTACCTAGGCCTGGCATATTTTCGACTATCCAGGGGTAGTGGAGAATAGGTTGAACGAGGTTGACTGTAAGACGAGTGCATAACCACTCGCAAGAAGGTCGCGTCAAAAGTGTGTGAGCTTGGGAATCATCACAGCGTCTACAAGGCGGACTTCCTTTAAGCCAGCCCTGGAGGTGATTGGCGTGAACATATTAAAGTTAAGTGGCAAGTGCGCAACTGCAAGAAATTGAGCGTTGGCACAATTTGTGGCAGCTATTATTGGCTGTCCCACAGGCGGATCGAGAACTGCAATCAACTGATCTGGTGAGCGGCATGGCGTCGGAGGTGGAATAACTATAGGCCTTACCACGGTTTGATTACTTGGACCCTCTTTCCTGGACTTTTCTGGTATCATACAACAGTTTAACTGACGATGTCTACCATCATCCATGGCATGAGGAATCCTAGCCATGCCTGTCGGCTCCGAGCGCACCAGCCAAGTGTTCTTTCTCTCGTCCCCAGTCTTCTTGACTTGGTTATGACACCGGATCCAGGTAGGAGAGGAAGAAAGAGTGCGGTAAATGCAGCGTAATTCCACTTGTATTACAACTTCATTCACGTGCAAGCCATCGTCCCTGTGCCTCCTTGTTCTGGGGCAAATGCTGGAATTCGTCAAATGTTACAGGGAGTCTTTACCTTCGGATAGCGCACATAGGTGCTGCCTCACCCGACTCTGCTTCGCGGGTATACTGCATCCCATACCTGGTTGCGCTTCATTGCAGTGGGTTGTCCGCGACTTCCAGGCGATTATGCGTCAGTCATGCAGGCAGTGACACGCTTAAGGTCGGCGTTCGCATTACTGCGCTACTTGACTAGCTCGCTGCCCTCATGCTTGTGGTATCAGGAAGGGCCTGTGCATTTGTTTCCCGGATCGCCGTGCCTTATTCAAAAGCTGGTCTGCTGTAACTCAACTGGCATCACTTCTGGCATATGCAATTTGGCATCACGACTGAAGGCCTATCGCAATAGGTTGAGTTAATAGGTAAAATAGTTGCTGCTGCTGTGACCTTCGGGCCGGGTTCCGTAGGGGAAGGCTAGAATTGAGACGCTTCATGGGGGGAATAATGCGTTCTGTATAGAGAAAGTTGAGAATAGATGGGAAGAGTTTGACTGTAAGATGAGTACACAAACCCTTGCAAGATGGCTGCGTCTAAAGGGTCTGAGCGTGGGAGTCATCACAGCGTCTACAAGGAGGACTTCGTTTGAGCCAGCCTTGGAGGTGATTGGTCAGATAGGATCACGAGTGTGCAACTTGAAGAGGTTGAGCGTTGGCTCAGTTTGTAGTACCTGTTATTAGCTGTCCCACAGGCGGATTGAGACCTCCAAACACGTGACCTAGTCTGAGGCGTGGCAGGGCGCCTGAGGCGAAATCAATATAGGCTCTACCTCGACCTGCTTACTTCGGCTCTCTTTCCTTGACACTGCTCCACAGCGTGAGGAATCCTAGCCAAATGTTTCGGCTTCAGCCACGTCAGCAACGTGTGCCATCTCCCACCTCTACGTTTTTTGACTTCATTATGAAACTGGACCCTGGTAGGAGAGGATGAATCAGCGGGGTAGATGTAGCGCAAGTTCATGTTCACTATCACCTCATTCACGTGCAATGCATCGTCCTTGTGCCTCCTTGTTCTGGGGCACATGCTGGAACTCGGCAGATACGACGGTTGAACTGTCAGAGGTAACGTCGACTGCGCCCCATTAATGCGTCACAAAGGCATCAGTAATGCCTCAATCTTCCGGGGCAGACACTCGAAGGCTAGCCGTGTCCACCGACGCTGCTTTTTTCCGTTTTGCCAAGTATCGGTGCGCACACACGTATCGCAGTGCGTCAAGGTCATTCGCTCAGTTACGAGCACGCTTGCAACAGAGATATTACGTGTCCTGGCGGGCGTAAGAGTCTGACGTCAGGGACTGAGGTCGTGCCGATGTCACTGACAATTGCCTAGGGCAACCGGAGCCAAGACACACAAGTCGGCCGAAAACGCCAGTGCCTCGGGTAATTGAACGCGTGCGCACGTGAATACGCTTAACTAGACAAAAATAACACTGTCAAATACTATGCCTCGCCAGATGATACGAAACCCCGAGACTGTAGCTCCACAACGTACAAACGCGGATGTGGCAGTTTTGGCTCAGTTTACGTCCACGTGACTGAATGCCCACACTTGACGATAATTTGGCGCGGATCTTACAGGAAATGTTTGTTTAGATAACTAGAAATTTGCACGCGATACTTTTAATGTTAAATAAGACCAACAGGAAACAAGAACTGCGCAAAAGAACTTGCAAATTAGCGTGCATATAAGTTTAAATTTAGAGATTAAAATAAAACCATGAAAGATAGGGTTTAATCTTATTTTTTTCTAAAACTCGCAAGAGTTTCGAATGTATTTAGAGCGATATTGTAGTAACGTATGCCGAAAAGCGACCGTATGTCTCTTAAAAAATAAAATGAAGTAAAAATGTAGTTACCTAAAACTATAACTAAAAGTAAACGACGTTCCAGTGTTAGTTGCCCGAAAATTTCTCAAGTACGACTTGAGTTTCCGAAAAATTTATTTTTCATATACTTATAAACCTACTTTTGTAACGGTTACTTCAGCGTTTGGCACTTTCTAAATACGTCCAGTTGAATTTCCAAGGAGGTACACAATATCAAGGGCGTAAAACTGGAAGCTACCCGGAGAAGATTTTATTGTGTAAAAAACCCGGAGTTGCGTTCTCAGATGGCTGTTATCGGTAGCCTAAAGCCAGTGCACTGAATGTCCCCCCTCGGGGCGAAGCCCGGCAATGGGAAAGACTGGCGGTACCCTTGTCAGTTCATGCTGCAAATCTCTGTCTGAGATGCGACAGTGGCTTATAAATGATTGTCAATCGTGTCTGCTGCCATGATTGGGCGCGTTGGAATAAGGTCAACTGCCGTGGGAAACTTAAGTGGCCCCTGAAGAACTGCAACTAGTTAGGCACGCGAGTAGACTTGCGTGCATCTGGTCGTGTCCACAGATTTAAGGGCATGGCGTAGGCATAGTCAGAGCGATGGCATATTACCTTGAAGGCAGTCCGCATTGACAAAGGAACCATTGTGGCAGTCAGTCTCAGGAACGAGACCTCAGGAACGCTGGCATTTGGTTAGGCTAGACTTCTAACACCTACCATATGTAATTTAGCAGGCGTAGCTATATTAATTACTGCTTTTTAAAATTCGGAAACGTTTAGGTTCCTGTGGTTAATTTTAGTTAATTAGAGAAAAAGTAGTTTATTTAGTGCACCTCCTATACCCCCAACCTTAGCGCTTTGACCTACGAAAATGGTGGTTATGGGGTTTTTGGGGGTAGGAAAATAGGATAGGCAGGGAAGGAAATTTTTAGAAGTAAGTGTCAAGTGAACAAATGTAGTCGAATTTGTTTCCAGCGGCCGTTCAGAGTAAGTTGTTCCGCACTTAAATTTAAGGTGTTCGCGGCGCTCTACGCCGCTGACTATCCTAATCTCACTCCAGACCGGTAAGTTGGACCTCAGTTAAGTTGAAGTAGACGACCTCCTAACCACCATTTCTATTTTTGAGGGATTTCAATAAATCTTCAATTTGATAATCGGATTTTCCCGCAATACGTTAAAAGTTAATACAGATAAGGAAAATCTAAGGATATAAATCAACAAAATTTCTAAATACTGTAAAATAAGACTGCATATAGCAGTTGCTTCTTCTTCTCAGTCGCTTAAGTAAATTTCACTGCGTATCCTAATTCCCCACCCATTAAACCCTATAACCACCGTTTTCATAGGGCAATATGCTGGGACTAGTGATTAATGGAGTGCACTACATAAACTACTGTTGAACTTAATAAGTTTTATTTATTTGTAGTTTTAGGTAACTTTATTTTGAAATCGATTTATGTTTAAGCGACATACGGCTTATCGTGATATAGTATCTCTCTAAATGCATCGGAAACTATTGCGAGTTTTAAAAAATCAAAGCAAACCCTGTTTTTATTTTAACCTCTAAATTTAAATTTATTTGTACGTCTATTTGCAAGTTCGTTTGCGCAGTTCTTGTTTTCTGTTGGTTCTATTTGTCATTTTGATTATCGCGTGCAAATATGTGGTTATTTAAATAAGCATTTCCTGTTAGATACGCACCAAATTCTCTTCAGGTGTGGGCATGCGGTCACGTGGCCGTAAACTGAGCCACAAGGGCCACACCCACGTCCGTACGACGTGAAGCTACAGTCTCGAGGTTTCGTATCATCTGGCAAGGCCTATTATTTGAAAGTGTTCTTTGTCTAGTCAAGCGTATTCACGTGCGCACGCGTTCAATTACCCTAGGCACTGGCGTCTTCGGCCGACTTGTGTGGCTATGCTTCGGTTACCCTAGGCCAGGGGTCTGCAACCCATGGCTCGTGAGCTCTTTTGATGATCGCGTATGGCTCGTTCAGAAACTTCAGATTTTATGATTTTGGTTACTCTTTAGGGGTCTAAGTAGTGGGTTGTACTCGGATCGTTACAATCATCAGGCCAAATTATTTTAAAATATACTATATGGCTCTTTCGAAAATATATTTCCAAATATTCGCTTTCTTGGCTCTCTGAGTTAAAGAGGTTGCCAACCCCGGCCCTAGGCACTTTTCAGTGACGTCGGCACGACCTCAGTCCCTGACGTCAGACCCTTACGCCGGCCAGGACGCTTAATATGTCTGTTGCAAGCGCGCTCGTTACACACCGAATGACCTTGACGTATTAGGACACCTGAGTGCAAACCGATACTTGGCAAAACGGACAAACATAGCGTCGGTGAGCACGGCTAGCCTTCGAATTCTGGCGCAGGAGTGTCTGCCCCGGAAGATTGAGGCATTACTGGTATCTTTGTTACGCATTACTGAAATGCAGTAGGCTTTACATCTGACCGTTAAGCTGTCGTATCTGACACTTTTTTATCGCAGGGGGTTAAGTGAGTTAAACTTAGTAACTGCGATCTTCAGACCATTTTTTAATTATTAGAGGAGTTGTCAGTGGAGGCCAGCATATAACGAACAGTATATTGTGTACACAGAGGGACCAAGAATAGATGGAAGTAGATTGACTTGGAGAGCATACGACCAGTCAGGAGGCCGGGAGGTTCCAAGTGCTGGTTTGACAGCATTCAGGCAGTGGGCAGAGGAAGCAATTCACGCGTGCAGGCTTACTATTGGTCGCCGGCCCAAAAGGCATCAGTGGGGCAACTCCGATTGGCTGTTCTTAGACGTCGAGATCAACATCTGCGGGATTTCAAGAAAGTACGCTTGTACGCGAGCTAGTTACAGCAGGTTCCTCCACGGCGACTTGCGCGTGAATTAGGGGATATTGACCGTGCACTTGCGCTGCATCTACTGCACCCTTCCACCCTATTTTATCTGGGTCCGGTGTCATAAGCAAGTCAAGTGGACTGGGGGCAGGAGATAGCGTACGCGGCTCTCGCGGTCGGAGCCGACACGTTTGGCTAGGTTTCCCCATGCCGTGGATCACGGTAGAATTCGTGATATCAGAAAAGTCAAGGAAGCAGAGCCTGAGTAAGCAGATGGCGGTAGAGCCTGTAGTGTTTCCACCACCGGCGCCACGTCACACATTAAGTCACTTGATTGCATTTATCTATTTGCATGTGGGGACAGCTAATGAAAGGTTCCACAAACTGCGCCAACACTCAACATCTTGCAGCTGCTAGCAGTGGCGCATTCTTCGATTTTATTTAATCCGGTCTGACCAATCATCGTCGAGGCAGACACAAACACGGACCGCCCTGTGGAGCCTGCGATGACTCCCACCCTCATAAAATTCCGACGCGGCCCTCTTGCAAGTGATTGTGCACTCGTCCGACTGTCAAATTCCTCCAATCTATTCTTCATTACCTCTGTACAGAACCAATGAAATTCCTCATCTGACTTTTCATTGATTCTCTTCCCTACGGAACTGGGGCCGAAGTTCGCAGCGGCTAGGGTTGTACCTATGCGGTGGACATCGCCGTTCGAAGTTTCGATTGGTGGAAACCTAGCCTACGCTAACAAGACTTACGCCACACTGCTTCGTGACACCATGCATTTTGGAGTTAACTAAACCAGCACTGGTGCTGGCAATTATAAGTGCATGGTAGATGACGCACGCCGTCCGTTCTCAAGGTAATATCACGTTTGTTGCCATAAAATTTCTGAAGCACTACTATCAACTTGTGCCGTGAACTATCATACAAAGCATTCATCTTTTAATAACGCTCTCAGTCCACTTGAACTTGCTTTTAAGGAGTGTGATTTTGGGAAGAGAATCAAAATCTGACTTGCTACTAATTCCCCTCCCCCTAAACTCTTAATGTTTGAATACTTCGAGAGAAGATGGAATCAATCCCCAAGTAAAGGACAACTTTAGGCAAAACAAGCTGCCCTCTCTGACTTTGAATGTGAGTTTGCTTATACAGGGTGTCCCAGAAGTATCTGACCCTTTTAATTTGCTAATAAACCGAAAACTATTAACGCTAGGATATGGAAACTTATTTTATTCGAAAGAAAACCCACTCTAGAATTTGGTGCGATGAAAATCCAAGAGAAATTCAAGAAAGGCCGCTGCATTCTCTTCGTAAGCCGTTGTGGTGCGGAATAACTGCTTCCAATGTGATTGGCCCATACTTTTTGAAACTAATGCTGGTGCAACAGTAACAGTTAATGGCGACAGATACCGAACTATGATTATCGAATTTCTAATTCCTGAAATTAAGAGACATGGCCTACGTAATACTTGGTTTCAACAGGATGGAGCCACGGCCCATACAGCAAGAGAAACGATAACTTTGTTAAATGAGTGCTTTCCAAATCATTTGATTTCACGATTTGGTAACATTTCTTGGCCCCCTCCATCTCCAGATTTGACACCATGCGCTTTCTTCTTATGGGGATCCCTGAAGTTAAGGGTTTATGTAACAAATCCAACAAATCTGCAAGAACTTAAAAACAAAATTTGTTCTGAAATCAGACAAATATCGCCTGAAACACTAAGGAGCGCTGTGGAAACGACAAAGAAACGAGCCCTAAGTTGTCAAAACAACCATGGCCATCATTTAAAAGCCATTATGTTCAAAACCTACTTCTAATAAAAAAATAAAAAGGTTTTTCTTTCGAATAAAACAAGTTTCAATATCCTAGCGTTAATAGTTTTCGTTTTATTGGCAAATCAAAAGTGTCAGTTACTTCTTGGACACCTTGTAGCTAGCCTGTGAGATCTTGTAGACTCTAAGTAGTTCTTGTGCTTAGAGCACTTCAATCATCAGGTTGAATCCCAGGTTGTTTGTAAAAGCCTGAAGACACCAGATCGATTGTGCACAGAACCCTGATTTGACGTCTCAGACAGCAATGGCCACTGGCCAAACCAGGGCTCCTGTTGAGTGCGTCCAATCGCGTCCGAGAGAGAGGGCGGCGCTTGTAGCAGCTCTCATAAGGCTAATTTAACACAATAAAGCTGTGCCATTTCAGTCTGTCTTCCCTGACTTTTGATTTGGGATCCTTCTTTTGTCGCTACAGCAACTAGCTTTCGATACCTAGTCCCGTATCCTCATTATGACCAGAAACCTCAGGTCGCCCATTGGCATTTAGCCCAAAATTATCCGGGGGTACCTATTCCTCTGTTTTTTTCCTTCGCATATTTGCTATCACTTAATGATAAACACTATTGTAGGTAGGCTGCAAAAACATGCCCGCGCTTTCCGCTTTCGCATTTCCTCTGATGATGGCCTCTGGTATGAAGCCGAAAGTTTCGAGTTATACGATTGTCGTTCCAGTGATCGCGTCTTTTTCTTCTTTACAAGAAAGAAAGGTTTCGAAAAAGCGTGTTGTACTCATGCCTTTTCAAGCAGGTAGCCCCGGCCCGTCGTTAGACTAAAGGAAATATGGGGAATAGGATTGTCGCACTAGAGTGTTTGATGGGGGAAGGCAGGTAGCAGGTGTTCACAGCAGAGAGGTTGAGAGGATAGCCATGTTACAGTTAGTGTTGGGGTGGGGTGGGGTGGGGTGGTGACAGTCACACAGGGTTCACGTTTCCGGGGCGGGGGTACCGCATCAGTGCAGTTCCACTCGGCTGGTTATTGATACGCGACTGTTGTGGATGCGAGTCAGTGAGGCGTGCACGCAAACCATCGAAGCCGACGTGTCTGTTACTGTTCGTCGGGCTCGAGTGTCACGCTTCGGGGAAGTCTCTCGCTTGTCTCGTGGTAGCCATGGCGATCACCTCGGTGCCGCCCCAATTGAAGCAGTGATCACACTCAAGGGACTGCGCAAATTCTTTTCATTATACAGTGGAGTCTGGTTAATGTGGACACGGTTAATGTGGACAACCGCTTAATGTGGACAGTTGGCCAGGAACGGAATTTCTCCATAGTAAAATCCTCCGGTTAATCTGGACAGCCACCGCTTAATGCGGACAGCACCAAGCTGTCAACCGGTCGGTTGACCCACAGATTTTGTCAAAAATCCAGTCCAAATCGCCCGCGGCGGGGAATTCCCGCGTCCTGTTCGCCACAGTTGTGAGGTGCAGTTGTCTAAGGAGGCAGCCAATACGTCATCTAGGCTATTTCCACTCCCTCTGCCCTGCCCCCGTATCCTCACCCATGTCTCCCTTATCTGCTTTCCCACAGATTTTGTCAAAATGCAGTCCAAATCGCCCGCGGCGGGGAATTCCCGCGTCCTGTTCTGAAAGTTTTGCTTCAGATGAACAGTGCACAAAGCTTTTCTGTTGGTTTGCCTGTGGTTGTGTACGTGTGGAGGCTGATCATGAGAAAGTGAAGTGTTTTTGACTGTCGTTCTTCGACTCCTGCAATCTTTCTTTCCCTTCTTTTCCAAATGGGGAAGCGAAAGGATCGAACACTAACAGAGAAACAGGATGTTTTGGACAAGTTCCCTTACCTTAAGAAGCAGTCACCCCGAATTGGTCTTCGAGAGGCAGCCGACCAGCTTGGAGTTTCCAAGTCGATGTTGGGAAAATTGGTGAAAAAAGAGGAGGAACTTCGTCGTGAGGCTTCAGAAGATGAATAAGACCCTGCAGAGAAACGCAATAGATATGGAAAGGACAAGGATATCGAGGCAGCACTTTTGCAGTTTTATCATTGGGGCCACGATCGTAACATCCCTCTCAATGGTCCGCTGCTTATGGAGAAGGCTGCGAAAATCGCAGAAGTAGCGGGAGTCAACTTCACTCCCACCGTAGGGTGGTTTTTGAGGTGGAAGAAGAGGAATGTACTCGTCTTTGTGACTCTGCGTGGTGAGGCAGCAGAAGCCGACACCACCAGAGCCGATGATTTCCTCAAGAAAGATTGGCTTGACCTGTTGAAGCAGTTTCGACCCAAGGATGTCTTCTTCAACACTGACGAGACAGCAATTTATTTTCGAGCACTTCCAGACTCAACGTACCTGACCCAGAAGTCAAAGAAGTCGGCAAAGGGATTCAAAACGGCGAAGGACAAAATCACCGCTCTGGTTACGTGCAGTCTGGAAGGAGAAAAACTGCCGCTTGTTGTGATCGGGAAATCAAAGCAGCCAAGGTGCTTAAAAGGAGAGAACATTCCATCGGGAGTGTATTACGCATTCGGGAAGAACGCATGGATGACGTCTGGGCTGTGGGAAAATTTCTTACGAGAACATGACCTCGAAATGGGGCGCTAGAAGCGCAAGATCCTTCTCTTGGCAGATAACTGCAGTGCCCACACTCGAGTCGAAGGACTGAGGAACATCACACTTCGATTTTTGCCACCCAACACAACTTCAGTTCTGCAGCCCTGTGATCAGGGCATCATTCGATCTCTTAAAGCCTTCTTTCGGACCGCAATCCGGCGAGAGATTTTGCAGATCATCCAAGACCTAGTGGAAGACGATGAGACTGGCATGCGTTTGGTTCACAACGTTGTGAAGAAGATTGACGTTCTTCAGGCCATGGAGATGTTGAGCACTTCGTGGAAAAAGGTGAAGTCGGAGACAATCGTAAATTTCTGGAGGAAAAGGGGCTTCGTCACCACTAAAGAGGAAGTTGCAGAGAATAAAGTCGCGATTCCAATCCCAGAAGACGTGACAGAGGACAGGATCGAGAGTTTTCTAGAGTGGGTTTCAATCGACGACGATGCCGAAGTCGCCGAGGAGGCAACACTGGAGGAGGTGACAAGTGAACTCGCCGAAGCAGTTGCAGATGCCAAGAAGGTTCCAGACGAGCAGGAAGAAGAGTCTGAAGAGGAAGACGAAGAATTCGAGCCCCTAGTCTCATCAAAAGAAATGAGGGCGGCATTGGCCGTACTCGAAACGGGGCATCGACAACAAGGTTTTGATGTGGAGAATTTTGACACTGTGATAAAGAACTTTAGGGGAGCTTTAAGAGAAAAGTTTCCACCAAAGCAATCAAAACTGAGCATGTTCTTTCAATAAAACTTCATTCAGATGCAAAATTCTGTTTTTTATACGTAGAAACGACTGGTTTGGGGTCAGTTCGCTTAATGTGGACAACCGGTTAATATGGACAGTTGGCCTGGAACGGAGGTGTCCACATTAACCGGACTCCATTGTATTATCTCGGAATGCAGACTTCTTCGGTAATCCAACTTTTGTATCTTTTTAATTTCCTTAGAAATTGATTTCTTACAAGAAGAAGAAGAAGAAGAAGGAGCCACCACTGGAACAAGAGTTTTATTTACCTGATGTTTCTGATTCCGTCGGAAATCCTTAATCAGACGTACTGGTAGCATTCTCTGAGTAATGCGCAGATAGGGGTGAAACGTGCACAGGTTGCATGGTATCCACAGTTCATAGCGGTCATCCGCGTGCGTACTATAAGTATCCACTCCTGTAGCCACCGCTTGACAGTTCGCGTTCGACTCATGAATTGCCGCGACTTCCTTGTCCTTTGGTAATTGATAACCAATTCCTTATTCGAAGTGCACACCGAACATGAATACTAAAAACTCAACCGAAGTCCATCAGTCACTGCGGAGTATCTACCAAAAGCACATGAGGAATTCTGTGGAACCGAATGTAGCCCCTTGAAGCTGTATTAAACTGCAGCAAAATACGTGCGAAACACGTTTCTGGGCTTTTAGTTGGTACTTTTGCCGCCATTATGGTACATAATTATGTAGCGTAAACGAATTACTGCTTCTTGGTAGCTTGTGAATATAACGCTCTTATCCCGCCGAGGTTGATGGACTCCGGGCCAAATATTCATATCGAATTTTGACCTATTCCTATAGATCATGAATATACTGATCAATATCGAGTTCAAAAACAGAATTTCTAGGGAGATTAGGAAGCTGAAAGTTTAAAACAGGTGTATCAATCAGAAAGAACACGGAGAATGCTGAGAGACCCAATGGTCAGCCGAACCTCTCGCAGCTGTGCCTTGCAGTAGCAAAGTATCGACAAAACTTATGTCTGGGATTTAAACTAGTGTAGCCTCATTTGCCAGTAGGGTAAATTTTTACGTAAATTTCAGGAAGTGAAGTTTTGGCGAACGAAAGTTTTCGATCACATCAGACAAATACAATGATATAAGAGAGGGTGGAGTTGACAAACTTTTAAGCAAACAATCAGTAGTAATTAAAAAGGAAATGTTAAAGGGATCAAAGGGGTCAGATTCTAGTCATAATTAGGGAGTAGAGAGAGAGAAACGTGGGAAGGGGTCTGACAATTAGCTCTTGTTGACAGTGGTCATCGGGGTAGACGTAAACCAAGCATTTCGAGTCTTGTGTAAAGTGCCAGCGAAACATTCCAAGTTCCTGCGTCAGCGTATATTTGCGACGGTAGAGGCAGTCGCCATACGGCTCTTTAACCCGATCTTATGCGTGTAGAAGGCATTGGTACAGGCACTAAGGCTTCCATGGCCGAAGACTAACTGAACATCCATCCACGTGCTTCCTACTATGCCGCTTAGCAGCGGCGAAACAGTGACAGCAGGCATCCCCTGGCCACCCACGCTATCAAAATACAGTGACAGCTTGCGTCTTCAGGCCTCCCAACAAAACGCGAGACAGGGTCGATGGGCGACATGAAGTAATTGTCGCACTCCTTCCTCCTTTTCACCTCTCTGGTCCCTAAGTATGACTAGAATATGACCCCATTGATCCATTAACATGTTCGTGACTTCCTATATATTTACATGGGAATCATCGCTGAAAGTATGGAAATTGACTCTATTTTAAGTCTTTTCGGAAGGATTTGCTCCAAGTCCGCACAGTAATTTCCTTGTGTTGGAAGCATGCAGCAAGTGGCCGCATTCGCAGCAGGCTATCGATCGGTCTACACGGGGCGAACGCATACAGCAAATCAAGCAATCAATAATCCACCTCGGAAATTAGAAAATTCCGACTAAATCTAGGTTTCATGTACCAAAAAACCCATGGGGAACGCTGGGGCAGCCACCGATGAGCCTAATCCCTTGAAGATGCGGCAGGCAGTGGCAGGAAATCGGCAAAACACGTGTTTGACTTTTGAGCTAGTACCAATGTTGTCAGTAGGGTGAATAATTTACTTAAATCGACACTATCTCAAGTCTGCAGGTAAAAAAACATACCAGTGACCAGATTGCCCCTAACTGCCTTCCTTTAGACGCCGCAGCTCGAGTAGTTAGTTCTTTAGTGTCCGTAGATTCCGCCCTGAAGAGACTGAGAGCAAACAGGCATAGCCCCATTTGCTAGCAGGCAACATGCAGGTGCCCGGTTGTGCTTTTGCTGCAGCTGTCACAGAGCCGGATCAGAAAAGCACTTTGTTGTTAGTCGGGATCCGACCCTCTTTTGACATCTATAGGTCACTTCTGACAATTTTTTAGCACCTGCGAGACTCAAAATTCGACAAACGCTGAATTGTCAATCCAGACATACGCACACTACTTCTCGCCAAGGCAACTGCATCTGTGCGTTTTCCCAGTACATTGAAACACATCGCACTGCAATCGCCGCGAAAGAAAGCGAAAAACTTCCTTCCTGACAAAGGGTGTCTCATAGGGAGCAGGCAAAGCCCTGCGGAGCCCTTCCACGCAGTAACGAATTTCTGACAGTAGATAAGATATGGTGACAGCGACCAAACTACGTTCGTGGCGTGGGACTTCGCCTTTGGTTTGTTCATACCTGTAGAGCCCAACGAATTGAAATGGATTGTTTGAATAGAGTGAACGCATTTGGCACGGATCTAATATGGAGATGTTGTAACCGGGTATCGGTTAAGATAGCCATTGCCCCTTCCATCACCACCACCGACTCCTTTCCCATGCCCTTCAGCATAACGCTCTTCCCGCTCACTCTTAACAATGACACCTCCTACGTCCCCATCTCCATGCTGTTGCCCACAGCCCTACACACTCCACCAGTTGCGCTGAGCAGACATGTCGACATCCCCTCCCTCCTTCAGACGAATCACCTTTCTACGGTAGCTTCTTATTTTTGTGCATTTAACTATTACTATCTATACTCAAGTCCCTTCCGTTCCTATAATATATGTGAAATGGAAGGCAGGCATCCCGTAGAAATATACTGTCAGGAAATGCTTTCTATGGGATAACGAGGTAACTTTATTCAGTAAATTTTCGGCGCTCGTTTTCCAGGTCGTCGTCAGACTTGTGGTGATGTGTAAAAAACAATTTAAATTTAAAAGGTACCGAAAAATTTAATATTCATTTTGTGTAAACGCTAATTAGCGGCCGCCGTTTGCTTCAATCCATATCGATCGGCTCTCGTCTCTTCTATTTTTCCTCGAGCGATGAGAGCCGATCGATACCGACTGACGCAAACGGCGGCCGCTTATTAGCATTTACACAAAATAAAAGTTGATTTTTTCGGTTTGTTTGAAATTTTAATTGTTCGTTGCGTATTACCTCAAAGCTGACGACGA
This sequence comes from Ligula intestinalis, assembly GCA_036362985.1. Taxonomy (NCBI): domain Eukaryota; kingdom Metazoa; phylum Platyhelminthes; class Cestoda; order Diphyllobothriidea; family Diphyllobothriidae; genus Ligula; species Ligula intestinalis. The sequence goes on along the minus strand of JAYGXS010000001.1, from coordinate 13,442,777 downwards.
CCTGGGGAACCAGCGTAGAAAATTTATGCGAAATAAAGTTACCTTGTTTTCCCATGGAACACGTTTCCTTCAAGAAGATTTTATATATTTATTCCTGACGAATTATTCTTCTACTTTTCCACCCGAACGAGGGCAATGAAGAGCTCAGCAAATCTCAATCCCTTATAAACCAGGAAGTATTCCCAGTGGTTCACTATACTCAGCACGTTATACACTGGGACGTCAATTAATATGTAGGTCATCTCCGATTGGCTGCATTCGGATGTCACACACGCACACGCTCATACTCCGCTCCAACAGACACGCCAACAACCTTTGACCCTCAGCTTAGCTGAACTTTGCTGCTGTGATTAAGTGACCTTTTACACGACACAGGTAACACTGATGGAAGAGCCTACACGTCCGCTGAAATCCTTCATTACTGACACTCATTGATGAAAATTTACCGATCTTTAATGGTTAGAGCGTTAATGGCCAGAGACTTCTGATCAAAGTCATTTGCTCGAGCTTCTGGTGATGAACCATTTTGGGTGGGGTATGGCTGGCTGAAGATGACTAAGAGGCCAGAATTTACCATTCCAGTCTCCCCTGTGTTTGCCGGCAATGTTTATCTGCTTCACCACTAGCCACTGTGTGGCTGCTGGTGGGGCTCGCGAATGAGGCCCAAAACAGAACGGGACGAGCGAGTTTCGTCAGCTACGGGTGAACACTCATCCTTCATTACTTTTGGTTTGATTTATGAAACCACAACAGGCTTTCCGACGAAGGCGCGTAAATTTCAAGGACATGGGTGGAACCACGGATTTCAATCCACGCTTGACTGCCCTTTCACATAATCTACGGACTATCTATGGCCTTATCGTGAGATCTCTGTTGTGATCGCAAGATCAACTACTGGGTTGGAATCTGAAGCTTCTTCGGGAAGTCTGCATAATGGCTGTAAACCCGATATAAGGAACGCCAACGAGCGACTGATTGTACTGATTAACCTTATCTGTGTGTCACGTAAATAGAAGAGCAAAAATTGATCTCCAATTCTGAGGGAAGACGAGTCTCAGTCGATGAGTCAAACGATTCTACTTGCTCGACCTGCAGGTCCTGTTCTGAAACATATACCAGATCACCAGGCCTAGCCACCTTCGCCTTGGTCTAGTAAACCGTGCGTCTCAGCTGGAGCAAGCAGATCAGATGATGAAACATGCAAATAGTAACAGCGCGATGACCCACAACGACCCCGTATTCATGTGTGTTAGTCACAACAGGAAGGGGTGGCAGGTTAACGCCTACGCAAGTTCAACACGACCTTCTGGAACAAATAACAATAAGCGCAATCAAACCACCACCGCAGTGCAGACAAAGTTAATAAACGCCGACAGAATCCTCGGTTGTTTTATGTAGGCGTAAACACATCCTGATCACATACATCTGGTGCAACCAATTTGCACAATCACATGACAACAATCTATGATCAGGGCCGCGTAACTATCAAAACAGTGACATTGGAGGCAATTCGTAGCTACGTCATCGGATGGCAGACCCAATTTTCCTAAGCGTTAGACGATAAATAAGGCTGCATAAGTGGGGTTTTGTGACAAGTAAAATGTCCACCATCGGCTAGGTGTTGTGTGTGTTTCCTTTGAGGGAGACGCCCTTTCAGGTTTCGTATCTATGTGAATCAAGAAAACCACATGGAGCTTAGTTATTGTAGAGCTGAATGATCAACTGCTTGGTTTTAGACGGCAGGTCTTATTTCTGTAACCGTCGTGGCTGATGGCTACAAAAACCAAGGGACTGCAATGGCAATTTCCGGTTTATTAACCGTCCTCAGCTCGTCATACTCGCTACTACAGCTGCTGTCAGGGCCCGAAGAATGAGGCCAAATGCGGAACAGCACAAGTGAGTTCTGCTAGCGATCCGTGAAGGTTCGTCAACGAGTGTCATTGTTGTTTAAACTCAACTCCGGGACGCTTGGGACACTCGTGGTAATTTAATGATCTCCAGTTTATGTTGTAGCCTTTAACAGCAAGTTAATCCGCAAAATTGTTGGCCGGATCAAAAACGTGTTTATTCATGATATCGTGTTTTACCGTCTCGTCACGTGTGAACTGCTCTAGTGGTCGACCTCTGGTCAGGTCTTGGTTAGGCTTTATAGTGGTGACCCGGCGTGGTTTTCGAATGCAACTATCGCAAAGGAGTTAAGGCTTAGCAGGTGGAACCCTAACTACTGCGATCTTCCAGGCCCGGTTCCTTAGAAGATGATAGCGAAGACTTGGAAGGCCAGAGTAGTGGGAACAATATATTGTTTACAGAATGAGTTAAAGAATAGTTCGTACGAAGGCTGACTCGGTCTGACGTGGTGTTCGACGATGAGGAGTGGGAGAGATAACGCCAGAGCGCAGCATCCTCGCGTCAGACACGCACCTGGGCGAAAGTCCGAGTGAGTTGCGCCTTGCCTGCTGGGCCGTGGAAGTGTAATCAAACATCTGTCGCCAATTAGACGGGGCGAGTCCGCGATGCGCAAAATCGATTAGCTGATTAGCTGACACATTGACAGAGCACGCAGATGAGTGCTTATGGCAGCGCTGGCGGGGCAGGCTCCTACACAACCTTTTGATGACCTTCACGATCATCCATTAACATGGCAGCTTGAGGACAAGGTGTTTTCTGTAACGAGCACTCTTTTCTAGAGCACTACAATTCCGTCATATTTAGACGGACACGCTCGACTTCATATGTTATAAGCAGTCCGCCGTAACAGCAAAAAAATACGGTGTGCAAAGGTCAGTCAACAAGTACTTTCGAGTGAGTACGGATGCTGACCAGTTGATTTTCACTGAGGCCTAAAAGGCAGCACTTTCCTCCATCTCTGGATAAGACGATGGCTTAATCGATTGAGCTCGGAGTCAATGGGCGGCTTTTTCAGGAGACGACAACCTAACAAACTCAAATATTTCGATTAATCCTCCCCCTAGATCGTAAAGTTGATCTTTCTATCCATCCAGGATCCAGGATAGATCCAGTCACGTTCCTTTGATGCACTCCCGAACCTGCCTACTAACATGGCATAAAATAGGGTACACGAGGAAGTATTAGCTACTGATTGACTGTCTGATACTCTTAGGGGTGGAACGTCAAGTTAAACCTCAGCAAGCCTGCTTTTGTTTCACATTAACGGTTGTTTTGTCACTTTAGAATCAAGGACGTTTTTGCAGTCCTGATTATGGCAGGCATCACAAGGCAATTGATTTAAACAATTAAGCCCAAAAACACTTTTACGAAAAATCACTCGACAAACATAAATGATGTGGGATTTTAATTAGAGCAGTAAAAGAATATTCCACTCACACTCGTCGGCGCCTTCACTAATTTTCTAACAGTAACGTTTTGGGCTCACGGCAGCACGTGAACACTCCATCAGTCTCTAATACCGGACCGGTGTTACTAGGGATTAAATGAGTTGGGCATATCAAGGAAAAGGAAAAAATAAAAAAAGGTAGGGCGTTTAAACGAAGAAATTAAAAGGAAAAATTACTTAAATCCCCAAATATTTGGCACGCGATAATTACAATGAAAGGTAAAACCAACAGGAAGCAAGAACTGCCCAATACTATTCACGAATTGGATGCAATCGTATATCTTCTCGATATCGAATTTTAGAGATTAAAGTAGAACCACGAAAGCTTGGCTTTTTTCCCATTTTTTAAACTTACAATAGTTTCTAGGCCAAAAAGCAATTTCTTGTCGCCAAAGATTAAAAATAAAATAAACTAAAATAATACTCAATAAAAATAAACTAAAGTAAACGAGACCTTAACTCAAGTTAAGGCCCTAATACGGTATCAAGTACCAATATGGATGGACTGTTTCGCACTGAGCAGCCACACCATCTAACGAACACTGGAGGGACCTGCAATTGCCAAGTCATTGTTATAGTCCATGGTTCCTTAGGAGAGAAGAAGTCCATGTAATCCCGAGTAATAGGAACAGTTTATTCTGTAGGCAATGAATGAAAAATAAGCCGGAAGGATTTTGACCTCGGAGCGTGCGATCAGCTAGGAGGCTAGCCATGTCCTAAGTGCGGTTTTGCCGCAGGCATTCCAGCGGCCAGTGTGAGCAGTCATTGTCTGGTCGGCCTTGGAGGTTATTGGCTGGACAGACTGCATCGACCTAGGCGTGCATGCACCTTATTCGCCGCCAGGCGAGACCAGCTTTGCGGCATCTGTGATTGGCTGTTCAAGAGGCCACCTTCAGTGCAGGCGCACTCGTTAGCAGCGGTGGGGCTAGGCGCATGGTTGTATATGTGGAGTGAGTCACCACAGATAGACTTCGTGGTACTTTGGAAACGGCCGAAGCCACAGTAGTAAAACGAAACATGCCTACTGATACGTAATGAGTAGAAAGTTACGCAAAATAAGCAACATGAGCCCAAAACGTGACTGTCACGCAAGAAAAGGTTTACTTCGGAAATGTTTGATGACACTCATGTCATTGACAGTTTTCTATAAAGTTAACTTCGCTGAGCCTCATGTTACAATCTTCTTTACGCAGCGATGCTTTGTCAGCAATATGCCTAGACATTATATTTAGGCCTTTGCCTGGCTCCTTGATGGCCTGTAATTTCATGCAACTTTTCATCAGGAAAGAACTTTGTTTTTATGTGTGCTGGCGTAATTCACTCCAAAATCAAGCATGGTTTCTGCCTTCGAAATGAGTTTTTTCTACTGATAAATTCTATCCTGAGTTGGTGTACGCCTGCCAGGTCGCGCCGGAGGCAGGCAAATGCCTAGCGAGGATGCTATGATGCCAGATCAAGAGGGATCCATTGCAACATGATTGATTCAAGCGAGCCAACTTTATTGCCGTGAGAACGGTATTAATGCGTTGCGAATATGAATTCTGTAGTGTAGACTACGCTCCCGTGCATCATCAGCCGACCACCCAAGTCAGTCAAACAGTTGTTGATGTGATTAGGCGCAGTGGCAAATGCAGCAGGAAGGCCTATGTAGATGGCGTTCCACATACTGCACGCATGCAGACCAGTAAACGCACGCCACGAGCCAGTCGGACTCTTCTGTAAGTCCAGCTAACAGAAGGCCAAACATAGTGCGTACAACGCTAGCAATTATTCAAGACTAATTCGGAACACTGTTCTGCGGAATCCCACCTCGTTCCATAAAAACGGATTTATAGTCCTGCTTGTCATAAGCATAATGAATCTGACGTGTTCGAAACAGTCTTGTTAGAGCAAAACAAGCCTACCTCTCTTCCAGGGAGCAGGGTTTCTTGGTGAATATCCAACAAACGCTGACCCTTTTGAAATTGTCTGTGGACCTCATACGGTCCAAAAAACGTTTATTTTCAGTTGGAAGCAATAGCTGACTTGTCGAAGGGAATGATCTGGTGACTGAGCTGTGAATAAAATACTCAAGATCAGTATTGTTCTCTTTTATCCGCAAACACTTCCCCATTTTTATTACTTGCTGACTCATTTCTCGCATCTTTCTCCTCCATCATCCAGAAGGCTTCGAGGACTTGGTGCATACAGTGGTTAGCCGTTTATTATTTTAGAAGTTTTTTGGGCCAATGAACAGCCACCAGGCGTAGGCATTTATATTTTTTCTCAGTTAATGAGAAAAAAATAATTATTTGTGGGTTTTTTATTTGCCTAAGAAATTAATCGCCAACTTAGAGTACATCCGCCTGTATGAAGGTTTATACATTTAGGTTGAAAGTTGATATGACTGCTTGAGCTGAAGTTGCCCGGGTACAGCTGTATAACCAGTTAATATTCAGTAAACTCAATTTGAGATCTACTACAGTTCACACTATTATTTGGAGATAACATACAATAATTAGAGACTGTCAGCTTAACCTAACTAGGTCTGGGTGAGTACTGCGATGTGAAGACGTTTGCTATAATGAGCCTTGTCTAAGGCAGTGTCTGATCGGAGTTCTACTGCCATTTCTGACCAAATATTGGCGTCAGTTATAGTCCCAGAACTACAATAACTCAGGTAAACCGCTAGAATCAGCAGTAAAAACAGTTGCAGCAGTAATATAAATACGGGCCTCAGATCCACGCTCCCTGCTGGGATCGAGGGGATATGAGAAGACGCTCTGAAAAGTCAATGCTAGAGCTAGATACTGCATTGCACTACACTAGGTATTCTACAAATGGCAAAAATTACGCCATAAAGGCATGGTAGGACTTGTGCTTCTACTTAAAAATGCTTTATTTTAACCCACAAGCTAATTACTTTACCTCATACAGATTGAGAGTGCACACTGGATGCCGACTTCATAAAAGGCACACCCAGGTCCTACTATAATATGCTACTACTGGCCTTAGTAAGCATGATTACAACAGCTCGCACTGTAGCTTGCCAGTAACTGGCTTTAGCAAGTATGCTTACTATAGTTGGCACTTCTAGCATGGGCACAGCTCTTCTAGTAGCGGTAGCATCCTAGCCCTAGCAATTGCAATTTAAGAAGGAAACTAGGACAGGCATTGATGTGCTCTGAGCTTTAAATACCTACTCTTCTAGGAATAGCAAAAATCTCGGTCCACACTCTTATGTGAGATCAAGGGAAAGTGGTCCCAAACCTGATTCCAATCAGTGTCACTCCAGACCAAATTTTAGCGTCAGTAAAAATACCAGCACTATAATCATTCAGATGCACCGCTAGAAGCAGCGGCATAAACACTAATTGCACTAGTAGAAATACGAGACGGGCCCCTCCAATATTCCGGGGAACCTACTATGACTGACTGAGGGTTAATAGTGTAGTAGTACCAGCGCAAAAGACTACTGTCAATTAAAACTAAGTTAAGTTAGGCAGTGTTTATGGCTGTATCTGGAGAAAGCGGCCTACGCCCGATTCCTCCTCGGTCATCTCGACTTTGTCTTGTCTCCGCTTGAAGCAGAGGAGACGGTTTAGGGTGGGATAGATGGCGGCCCGTCTACTTTGACTATACCTGACCACAGTCTCCGTCCCTGCTCTCGGGCAAATGGGAGACATCCCCGATTGCGGTGGTCGAACTTACACAAGTCAGGGTCTGAACGGAGTTCTACTGTGCGCACAAAGTTGGGGGGGGGGGGGGAAGGGGCAAAAGCTAGTTGCGACCGTTTCTGCCATTGCTTGCAGGCACTGTACTGGTAGTTTTGGGTGTATTAGTGAGACAGTCTGAATGGTCGAAAATATGTGAGGCTCAGGTAACTGAATAGAAGGCTGAAAAACGTTTCCTGGGACCAGTGTTTTATGTGCCCAAAGTTTCGAACTCTCACGCAAACCTATTGTCAAGGAATAAAAAAGGTACCGCTCACTGTGTATTTAGCTCAGCTCTGTCAGGAATGACCTTGAGCTCTGCTATCGATTTGTTCGCGAAACGCGAGATAGGCATCAGGGCGGTCGATATGCTTATTAATAGAATCTGCGTGCGAGTCTCATGCCTCCTTCAACAGGTGTGAAACTGACCCACAATTCGCACACATTCGAAGTCGAAGCCGTGCCCAGGCGTGGATGCGTAAGCGGCTACCAAAGAAAGTTTGTCAAGATAATAAACGGTCTTGATAAAGGATAACGCTTTGAAGACATGTTTCAGTGTCAGCTCTCGCCTCATCTCCGTGGGCACACAATGAAGCTGCCCACGAAAATGTCCAAGCTAAACCTCCGGTCTGAATTCGTCACGCAACGTGTCACGCATCGTGTCATACAAAAGTGGAACAACCTTCCACAGTCAGTCGTGGAGGCCACTTCCCTTCAGATGCACAAACAGCGCTTGAATAATTACATGCGTCCTCTCTCCTCTCTCCAAGTCTGAACTCTAGAAACCAGACATATATTGTAAAAACAATGCTACTCACCTCCTCCAAGTCTGACCTCTAAAAACCAGACATATATTGTAAAAAATCAATGCTACTCACTGTTTGCCAATACCATGTTAGTAGTGGTAAATTTTTATAGGTGCTTGTAAATAGGGTTTTCAAAGGCATTGCCTATCATCCTCACCAAATAAACTGAAACTGAAATTTCGTCACACGGCAGGTTCGTACTGGTGCAGTCTCGTGAAAACCCATTTGCCGGTTTCACCAGCATACTTGGCTTGACTACAAAGACAGTCATTGCAGAGATCAAGGTCATTCCAGACACATCTGAGCTAAATACACAGGGAGCCGTACCTTTTTTATTCCCTGAAAATGAGCTCGTGCGAGATTTCGAAACGTCGGGCAAATAAAACACTGGTCCCAGAGAATGTTTATCCGCCTTCTAGTGAGATAATGCAAAATTGGTCAGGCAAACGCAGGTTCGAAAAGAGAGTGATGACGTCGACTCACTAGCTCCTAGTGAGGCAGAACTTCGAAGTATCTATCGCGCACCCAGGTAGAGTCGGGACAACAGAAGGCGGACTCGGTCGTTGTGGCGGAAAGAGTCCAACGCACCGTCTACACGTGCCACACGCGATCTTATGACCATGGTGTGTGTGCCACGACTTCACAGATATTGACTCTGTTCACACGTGCGTGAGGACGCCATCGAGGCCACATGAGCCGTTTCAGCCTGACTTTCAATTTTTCAATCATTCACTCCACATGCACGTCTCATCCTACCAGCTGCATGTGAAAAAGCCACTTGGAGGTAGAATTACAAAAGGCGCCGAATCAATCAATGACGCGATTTGCATTTTTAAAGTCCTCCTCGAGCTCATTATCAGAGACAACGATGCTGAGACTCGAGGCTAACTTCTCATCACCGGACCTCGGCGACGTGTGAATTAAACATTTACGACCTTGGCAGTGACTCGTTTGTCGATAAATGCGGCGAAATAAGCGTAAGAAAACGCAGCTTATGTTCGCCCGAACGGCCAACCAGCAGGTATACGGTTGCAGGTCTGGCGTATCGTACAATGTCTACAGTAGTATCCCGAAATCCGTGCGGGGCACGTTTCCAGACCCCCCTCACATTTTGCAAATTTTGAGCAAATTTCGGATGAGAAAAGGCCTATGAATACCTACCTTCATCTGTCCCCAACATATTTCAGGTTCATTTAAAAACGAATACTATAAGAAACGTTACATTTTAAATTTTACGGGTAAAATTCAACTTATACAGTACTGAAATATAGTGCAATACCGTATATACTGATGGTACAGATACGTTTAACGTCCTCCGCCATGTTCCCTCACACGTCTTTCCGAAGAAGCTAGGCGCCCATGAGCGCATTTACGATCAGACACTGTGTACTCTGCACCCAGTTTCCCTTAAAACGTAAATGCTATGTTTGCGTTTTTTATTAGAACTTGAGGTATACTTATAATACCAAATGCAGTAAAATCAAGTAAATAGAAAGTCAGTTTTACAGTATTATAAACTGTCTAAAGATAGAAGTCTTAATCATCTGATTTCGGGTAGGCAAACTAAAGAAATAGCGCAAGAAGTTTATTTGTATTGCATAATTTGATAGAAGTATATGATAATAATGTATGCAGTAGCATTGGATACAGCAAGCAAAACATTATTTTTTATGAAATCATTCCTCTTTATTTTCATGGTTAACAAAGAAACTAACAATTTTATATAATGCTTACACTGTGGAAAATATATGGTCTACATCTCCTTGGATGCTAAGGATGAGATACCAAAGAAAAGGCAACACGCAAACTCGTGATGCCACAGATTCAGAAAGCCAAATTTTCGGACTATTAGAATAAGCATTTTAGTTTGTCGCTCGTCTCTGTTGAACCTCAGAAGGACTTGGTTCTTGTGTTTGAGTCCACATTGCATGCTATCTACTTTGTATATAAGAAAGGTTAGCTTAAAATACAATGGAACTGTTGTCAAATTAGGCCCACACAATTCAAAAATTCCTTTTGTGTATTTTGAACCTTTGAAAACTTCATGAGCCGTAGAATCTGGACGTAAAAACCCAGCCCGATCGTTTGAACACTCAAAAACTACGCAATCAGCCCTTTCGGTATATACAAACAGCATCCATTTAGGATAATATAAGGGAAAACTTGCCTAGTCGTTCAGAACCGATTAGTTTTCACTGGTCTGTCAACTTTTCATTAGGGAAAATCAATCCTACGTTGTGTTTTTAAAAAGTGCCTTTTTTCGGAAACCTACTTAGGTCGACCGAGTTTTTGGCCGTGAAAGGGGGCATGTGACATGTTAGTTCGGATTGAGCTTAACATTAGTGATTTAACAAAGTTGGTTTAAAGTCACTCCCTTCTATTGAATGGTTATTTTGACTTTAGCTCTATAACGTAAACAAATATCTTACCTTATGAAATAGACGTTATGTAGCGTGAAGGTATGAAAACTTAAGCGCAAGTGCAACTATAAGATTGCTCGAGAGCGAAATAACTACGTGAAAGCGAAAAGTCCCTTTCTTCAAGCATGCAAGAAAGATTGTTTTTGTTATTGGTCTCTATCAAATATTTTGCATTTTAAGGATATTAAAAGTCAATGGGCAAATATCGTGCTACTTAAGCAGCCATCTTCATCGAATGTGGTTTAGGTAAGTGGTTTGCAAGAAGCTCATTCAAACGGCGGCATACTGGTATGATGAAATATTGCACGATTATGCTGCACGGTGATCAATATTACAATCCTAACTAAGTGATACCTTCTAACCAACCACACATTTTCGAATTTCGGTTAAAATTTCATCAGCTATTTCATCTACTGTTATGTTTAAAAAGTTGGAGTTCTACGGCTGAGTGGCAGTGATAGGGCTTAAAAATGACCCTCAACATAAGTGGCCTGGGGGACTATTCCCGAGAGGAGAAGTAGCTATAAATCACAGATTTCTCCAGCATACGTTTTTAAAAAAATAAGAATCGTGTGTGTGTACATTTACAGCCTCGCGGGAAATAAAACCAACTCCTTGGAGTGCAAACAAGCCCCTGATCTCAAAGCGGTTAAGGACAAAATGTAGAGAAGACCCGCGTTTTATCTACATAACTACCTACTTATTTCAATGAAAAAGCTATGGTTAAGCAAAGTATTTCATAAGAGAAAATGAATTGTAGCACCAATAGAGCATCTTCCAGCTCTTTCTTGCCATCGGAATATGCTAAGGCCGTATGACCTCGGTTAATTTAAGCATGAAATACCGTCAAAGTAAGTGTAGCAGCTGCTCCGTTCCGCCAAAGCACTGCATTTCCCCAGGCCTAACCTCAGTTTAGTCACGATCATGTTTACACATACCATTTTCTTACGCGCATGGTCCAGCCTGCCATGTCACCTATAGGCCCTTGTGGTTATGTGTCCTGGATTCTTCCCTTTGACTCAAACAATTACGTGCCCTACACCCAAACACATCTTGCCGCAAACGGATATGAACATGAACAAGTGCGTTCACTTTACACAGCTGCTGCTCAAACGCTCCCGGACGGAGGCTCTGTTCAGCCACACACAAATAACTGTTTCACGCCAATCTGACCTGTATACCGAATAAATCGCTTCTCAAAACTTCTCAAAGTTTACTATTGGACGGAACGCACTTAGCTTGTGTGCTTAAAGTGGATCTCATATCTGTGAGCGCCAAATACGCGAGTAAACAACTATTCTGCTTGCATTTCTGCAGAGAGCTTGAATTCCCCTAGAGGTAAATTTGATCGGATTTAAAATGAAGCGAACCTGTTTTTCATCTCATAAGCCTGGAAATTTGGTTAACGTTCTGTATCAAACCCGTCACCTACTTTCTAAAAAATGGAGATACTTTTTCAAATGTTATAAATTTGGGTTCTTCCATGTATTTGTCAATTTTGGCTAAATAGAGCTCTGCCTAATTAATTAACGACACGTTAATGCAACACAGGTGATGAATGTGTATCCGTGACGAAAGCCCTTTCGATTGAGCTTTTTGGAATGTGAAAGATGATTTGCAATGAAGCACAAGCATATTCTTTCGCGGTTGGGGCAAATTTCAGTGATCAAAAGTCGACAGTCAATAAAGAAGGTTGGATTTCAATCTTAAGGGAAGCTCTGTATACTCGCTTGGTCAGGGTCAAGACACTACAACTCAGAAGCAGCGATTCCATTTTTGTCACAGGCTTCGAGGAATTTAACATAGTCGTGCTTTATTTGGATAACGTGGGCTAAGTAGGGACACAAGAGAAGGAAAGTTAGACTAGGAGTAATTTTACCTGAAGTGGCCTTTGGTGATAATTCGTATTTTATGAATCGCTCAGCGTTGTTGTATGATACCGACGAGTAATCCGCTGCTTTAGGCTGCAAGTCAATTGTTCCTCCTCAAATAGTGTGCTGGATGTTGACTCGCGTGGATACAGTAAAGGACTCGCTCATCTAAACGGGTTTCGAAAAACAAAAGATTAACCTTAACAAATCACGAAAGTGAATAACATAGGGCTTTCGCGAACGCTTAATTCCCACTAAGTCATCACTTAAGAATGTGACGCTGAGAGTAGGTGTCATTTGGTTTGCGGATACTATCTATTTTAAACAGTCTGCAGGGGTATTTGAACATGGTTTAATCTTCGAAGGCTTAACAGTTGGATTTAAATGGTCAAACGTTAGGTGAGGCAGTAAGCAGAGTTATGAAGAAATAACTATTTCGCAAAAGTATAAGTAAGAATATCCTCGAGCTGCGAAATTACGAGGAAATATGGCATTTACCTGGGACATTTCTTATTCTGTCAAATATTCGTCACCTTTGTCTAGTTTTCAGTGACGTCTTTTGAGCCAACAATCAACTAAGCGCCTTTCTTTCGAAAACAAAAAACGTTAAGTGATACTAAACGGAGTAGATAAATGTCACTTCGCATTTCGCTAATATGTTGCAGAGTTATAACGAGCTTTAATTGTTTGCTGGTTTTCAAAAATCGAGGCAGTCTTTAGGGCGCATGTGATTGGAATGGGGTCATCCGAACGAGTAACGAAGGGCCTTATTTATATATTATAAATACACTTAGCTCGATTTTTTAGGTGGAATTCTTACACAAAAACCTGCACATAATGAATATGATGTATGACATTGCCCAATTTATATGTTGTTGCATTATTAAAGTTATATTGCAGACGATTGGATGAAACCGCTGAGTTGTACCGGGCACAAAAACAGTCGGTTACAAGCCAGCCAGCTGCCACTTTTAGTTATTTGAAGAAGTTTTCTAAAGTGCTCGTCTTCGCTTATGACTTGCTGGATGATGACACATCGGATGCAGCGGAAAATCAGGGTCTTTTGAAATCTATAAGCGCATTTCAAGACGTAATTACTGCATTTCATCTCAATAAGCAGCTCCTGTTAGATGATGCTTCTTTGCAGCTGCCTGATGCTGAAAACGATTTGGAACCAAATGAACTTTCAGACCGTTTGTTCTTTTGTATTTCTAACTATTTTCGCAGTTGCAGCTGCACTAGGACGCCTTGCTTGCAAAGCTGATCACTTTGATCTGCGCGTGGGATTCCGAGCATGGAAGTTTTTTTCGCAGTAATTTTGAATATATGGAGATCCACGTTAAGATTTCTCTCCACATTCCGTCAGCAGCTCGAGGTGGCTTTCTCTGAAGAAAATAGCCCAACTGACAATAAGCGTTTCCGATGTGACTACCTAATAGAATCCCTTTTGACCTCCGTCCAAGATAATTTCAAAGGCTATCTCCTGGAACTGGACGTAAGTCTGTTGATTTAGCAGTTATGTTAAATCAACGTAGTGTTATTAATTTTTAACTATGAAAAGATGACTTGACTCTTGAGCAAAACTCAAACCACGATGCGAACCTTTCCTAAAACCTTGACTTGAGGCCTTAATATAACTCGCACCCCAAATGTATCTAAAACAGAGAGAATGCGTGTTTAAATTATATAGGGACACAGCCGAGCTGGCTAACTGTAATGTGTATTTACGAAAGTACATTAGATTTTGCGTTTGTTTACCCTTGCTCAGGCGTCACCAAGGACCGTGAAGTCAACCAGCGAGCCGTTTTGGCGGACCAAAATTAAAATGGTTGCCTTTATTTGTCGCCTATTTGTCGGCTGCCTCAGACAGTTTGCCGTCCACCTTTTTCTTCCCATGACTGGCGGCATACCTCGAGCGGCGGTTAAATTCATTGAATGGGCTGTGGGGTACGTGAAACCGTCAGTCGCTTTTATTTGGCGTACCTTCGCTGCTTCCGTTTGATTATGTGATTACTTCAGTTCTCTTTGTGATTTCCCCATAGAATCAAACATGCTGGAGGCCTTTTTCGTCCAGCAACTGTCCTGCCCGAATGTCTACTCAAAGACTTGGAAACGACAGTTTTTGTTGCGCTCACTGTTTCACTGTCTAGTTTGTCACTCACTCCCAATCATCCCGAACAAGTAGCTTCTGCGGCTGCAATTTCTATTGCTAATTCAGGTCAGTGTACTGTTAAAGCCAAAATGCCCGTTTTTATACTTCGGTGTGGTCTTATTCTATCTCAGTCGTTCCAAATGCCGTGTTGTATTCACTTTATGCACGTTCTCTGAAGTGAAGGCTAGCTGTAAAATAAGCAGACTCTCGGTTCTGACGAATAAGCTGTCGCGGACGCAGCAGCGGCAGTGCGACCAGGGCGTGGTGGGTTGAGGCCTGGCAAGCCAAAAGCCTATAAAGTGTCGCAAAGCCTGACGACGGCGCTGTGACATGGTGAGCGTAAACTGCCATCAAATAAGTTCGGTTGCTACCACTGCCTTGTGGTTAAGCTATTGAGCCAAAGTGCTAGAGGAGACAACCTCGAACAAACAATCCGTGCGGCTGTTGGGGACCCGCTCGTACCCAAAATTCCCAAGTCACCTCAATGAATCTCATGTCCTACAACTGCAATACGATCCATGCTACGGCGTCCGCGGGAACCGACGCGCTCCGCAACCCTTGTCCAGTGGTGCGGCGAATAGTATGCGAGCTGGACAACTCAATCGAAATCGGACTCTTGGTATTGAATGCTGGAATTTGCGAACGTTCCTGGCCCCTGGTACCCAAAGCCTGACCGTGCGCAGTCTTAATCAGTACAACGTCAATGTCTGCCGCCTGTCGGAAGTCCCACTTCCTAACTTCGGCGCTCAGGAAATAAAAGTTCCTGGAGCTGACTCCCACTTCACCCTATACCACAGTGGCCCCCATGACTCCTCCGGCAGACATGGTGTGGCCATTGCCCTCTTGCAACAAACGAGGCGTGCACTACTTGCCTGGGAACCAGTCAATGAACGCATGGCTTATGTGCGCTTGAAGAGCCACTTCACAAACATATGTGTGCTCGCTGTATATGCACCTAAGTCCGCTGCTGATCAGATGATAAAGATATGTTTTACTCACAACTACAGACATTGGTCGAAAGGCTTCCTCGTCGCGATATGTTGATTGTTGCTGGGGATTAGAATGGCCGAACTGGGCTGGGTGACTCCACAAACAGCCATCGTATCGGTCGCTTTGGGCTTGGCTCTCGATGTGAGAATGGTGACAGATTACTGAACTTTGCTGAACGCAACCGACTGTTTTTAACGAACACGTGCTTCCAGCACCGCAACAAGCACTTGCTGACATGGTACTCCAACGACGGCCATACAGCCAGTCAGGTTGACTATATTTTAGTCAGCTCAAGATTCCGCAACTGGGTTCACGATAGTCGGTCGCTGCGTGGTGCTGAGACTGGTAATGCCCATGGCTTTGACCACGTTCTTGTTCACACACGCTTGAAAGCTCACCTCTCATCTGCACCCAAAGTGCCCCGCGCTAGGCGCCTCGATGTCGCCAAAATCCGGCAACCTAACACCACTGAAGCCCTATGGAGAGAAATCCAATCCTGTTTCACGACCCACGCCGACACTGAAGGGGGTAACCATTGGTCCTTACCGAAAACGTCCGTCTATGGAGCAGCCGAGAAGATTCTTGGATGCATCAAGCAGCGCCACAGTGATTGGATTAGCGGACGCACCCTGCAGTTATCTGCGGAGATAACCCGAGCTAGGGGCCGTAACGACGATTCCTTTCGCCATTTAAGAAAGATGACGGCAAAATCGGCCAGAGAGGATCGAAAGAAATACTGGGCTGAAATTGCAACTTCCATGGAGCAGGCCTCAAACGTTGGTGATACTCGAAAGCTGTACCAACTTATTCGCCAGGCTAGTGGTAGATTGTCTCCACTGAGTGACTCAGTTCGTGATGTGAATGGCAGCTTTATTGCTGACAATGCAACGAAGATCGAACGCTGGCGTAAGCATTTCGAGCACCTCCTTAACTTCGATACGGAGCTCACCGCCCCCTGCTCCCATCTGCGGTAGAGCCTCCTCCATCTTCCACTTATCCGGTGTCATGCGACCCGTCTTCTGAAGCAGAAATCGCCGATGCCATAAAAAGGCTGCGCAACAATAAGGCACCTGGAGAGCATGGCATCCCCGCTGAAATCTACAAGTCTTGTGCCGACACTCTGGCACCTTGGCTCCGTGAGGTGATTGGACAAGCATGGAGAGACGAGACCGTTCCTGATGACTGGGGCTCAGGTATCCTTGTGCCTTTCCACAAGAAGGGAGACAAGTCAAGATGTGAGAACTACCGTGGCATAAGTCTCATCGACATTTCTGCAAAGATTTTCGCTATCGTTTTCCTCAGGCGGTTCCAGTCTGTGCGCGACTCTAGAACACCACCCAACCAGGCCGGATTTCGTGCTGGGCGTGGATGTATGGATCAAATATTCACTCTGAGACGGATCCTTGAATTCCGCCATAGCTACCAGCAACCAACGGCCATTTGCTTTGTTGACTTCGCCGCTGCGTTCGACTCCGCCCATCGTGACTCTCTATGGCGGATAATGGCATTTGATGGTGTGCCACCAAAACTAATCGCCATGATCAAGGCATACTACCGCTCCACCACTGCGCAGGTTTTAGTTCACAACAACATCTCAGAACCCTTCGTTATTCGGTCAGGCGTTCGGCAAGGCTGTGTCCTGTCGCCCATCCTCTGTAACTACGCCATTGACTGGGTTCTCGGGAAGGCCCTACAAGAAGGTGACGGTGTTGAGCTTGCACCCGGGCGCCGGTTGACTGACCTTGACTATGCCGATGATATCGCCTTACTAGTGTCAAACTTAGGCGATATACAGTCTATGGTGTCACGGGTGAACAATGTCGCGAAAACGGTCGGCTTGTCCATAAACGCTGGGAAGACCAACGTGTTTTCATGCTGCATCCCTACCAAAGAGAAGGCATCTTTCGAGATTAGTGGCTGTCAACTAGAAGTCGACAGTTTCAAATACCTCGAAGCGAGATTGCTGCCGAATGGATAGAGTAAGGATGCTACTGTCTCCCGAATTGATGCAGCGCGACGAGTGTTCTCCAGCATTCAGAAGTGCTTATGGACCCGACGCGATATCTCTATCTCAACAAAGATCCGCGTGTACTGTGCATCTGTGCGGTCCGTTCTCCTATACGGATGCGAATGTTGGGCTATGCGTGTGGAAGATGAACAGAAACTGGAAGTCTTCGTCCACTACTGTCTGCGGAGCATCCTTCGAGTCGAGTACACCGACTTCGTCTCCAATGAGACAGTCCGCACTCGTTGTGACAAAATCACAAGGATATCCCGGGCCATTCAGGAAAGACGGCTGAGGTGGTTTGGACCTGTTTTTCGTCTCCAACCTCAAGAGCTCAGTGCTAGTGCCCTCGACATGAAACCGTTGCCTAATTGGAACCGTCGAAGAGGGGGTCAACTCAAAACCTGGCTCGACTCAGTTGGTCAAGACATGGAAGTGGTTCTCGGACCTTCGGTATTCGGTCGCCGGCGCTGGCGAAGAGGATGGGTTGAACTGTCCAGGTCTGCGGCCATGGATCGTCGCGCTTGGAGAAGCACCATTCGGGACATAATTTAGGCTGGCTAGATCAGTCCTGATCGCAGCCGTAGCAAGTACAAGTAAGTAAGTGCTTTGCTTAACATTTTAAATTATCATCAAATAATGACATTTTTTATGCTAACCGTATATTGCGTTCTTCCGTTATCAAAACGAGTGGATTTTCTGAGTAGCTTTTGATGGCGCTTAAGCATATTTAGACCGTATGTGTAAGTCTAGCACACTTTGATCCTGCGTCGTTATCGTAGTGGCGCATGTGTTGACAGCTAGCTTAATTATTTCACCTGTTTGATGTCTGAAGTATTTATGTTCGAAGAGAACAGGCCTGTGCTTAGTATGAGAGATTCCCTGTCAATGGTATTCAAACTAGAGTTTCAATCTTCACAGCCAATTTATTCGTGTAATACTAGGAAAATGCCCTGAGGCGCCTTTCGTTTTGAAGTATCTGCACGCACGGAATTTCAGTCGGCAGATTTGCCTGCTTGCCTTTCTATTAAAAAAATATCGTTCTATACCCTCTTTTTGATGTGGTTCATTACTAATGCCTTTTATGACTTATAGACATATCTCCACTCATCAAGTGTCGCATTTACGTCGGCGTCTTGGGCGGTCTTTCTCAACAGTCAGGTATAATTAATTGATTAAAATAAAAAAAGCCTGTGATGCCTGTTCGCCTTTCGTTGACAATATTTTCTACTTTTTCTCCCTTTAGATGCCGAACCATTTGCCCTGTGGATGTGCGATAATTTCAATATATACCTTGATCTCTTCAAAAACGTAAACGCTGCCATATCTCCTTGGAATCCTCATGGTTCTTGCCAGAGTTCTGACTTTGGAATTCCTAAATGCTTGAACCTTGATCCAGGTGCGACACCTTAACGTGCTTTAGTTGTGTTTTGAATGATTAGCCGCGTGAACTATTTCGGATGCATTGTTCAGGATGTTTGTGTTGTAAGCAGCCGTCACTTTAAACAAACAATGCCTTGCTCGGCCATCAGTTATTTATTGATCCTGATAGCTCTTCGAACCACGAATTGCAATGCTTCAGATGGTCGATTGTCGAAAAATTTTGTTGACGTCATGATTTACGAGTTGAAGCAAAATGTATCACAATTATATAGGTTAAGCGCGCCTTAAGCTCGCTGTATATGAACAATTGAATAAAATCTTTGCATTTTGTTCGAGTAAAATGCATACTTGTTAAACTTTGTCCCATTATCACAAGTCGGATCTTAAGCGACCCTGAAGAGCCCCTCCTATCTTCTCAACTTTATCTGTCCGTACACGTACAATTTGTATATCAAAAATTCTCCTGACTTGTAGATCGCAATGTCGTCGCTTCTTCCGTAGAACAATTTCTTACAGACGTTTCCGTTGAAGTCTGTAGGTCAGCGAGGTCACTCACTACAGAATTCTTTCCGTTCCTTGTAAGTCCTTTTAATCTAGCAACCTTGCTGCGCATTACATCTGTTTTTTAATAGCCACGTTTTACTTTACACATAATCGCTCTGCAGTCGATTTTTGCATGTGGAATTCCATAATCCTTATTCTTTCTTTCTACATTTCATGTAGGAAACAGCCCTACTGGATACAGTCTTACACTCCTCCCCAGTCATCTCACTAATAGCTCAGGACATCTGGTGCTTTCTTGCAAGGTGTGTGATCCAACCTTCTTTCCCGCTTTGTTTTGTTTTTATACGTTCAGTTCCTACAGCTGTATACGTCTACTTAAAGGTACGGAAGTGCCGACCTCTGCTGGCAGTACGTGACTCTTCTCGGCAATGCAATCGTCTGCTTGGCTGAGCGCTTTGAAGCCGGCACTGGTCCGATGCCGCCTCGGGCGCCTCTGCAACAACTCAGTCGACTGGGCAACCTTCTGACTCGTCTTACAGTCTTTTTGACGGCTCGGCAACAGGTACGAGTTGGCTCGGTTCAATATACTTGAAAGAAAATATGTGCTTGTGCCTTTAGACCCTCCATTTGTACAGTGAACCATCCTGCGGAAAAAAGAATGACATGAATGACGTCGTCAAATTATGACAGTGTCCCAGTGAGTGCATGATAGGGCTTCATGTGGACCTAAAAACCTGTTACTAAAACATCTTAAGTAGTTGTTAAATTAACATTAAAACGCAAACCACTGTTCTGGCCGACACTGATAGAGGCGAATAAGTGAATTCCAGGAGCCAGTTCAGAAGAATATGTGGTCGCTGAAACAAGAAGTTTATTCAAATATTTTGGATTTTCTTTCGAACTCACCATCAGAAAAAGTCTCAGGTAAAAGGTAATAGAGATTAGAGTAAGAATTTGAAACCTCAGCCCAATAAAATTCTCGTTCGCGCCATCGCATCTCCTCCTTCTGAATTGAACGATACGTTATTTTCCTTCGATATCGTTGTCGAAACGTGTATAAAACATTGTTACTGCGAAAGTGAGTATTATGATTGGTTGCGTTTAATGCTCAAATTTTATGATGCAACAAACGGCTTTACTTCGACAATGTTGTCGTAATTTGATTTCAGCTTATTCTAAATAACACAAATCTAGCTGAACGAACTTTGCACACCTTACCTATTATTAGATTTTTTGTTTGAATTTGAAATATGTTTAAGGTTCTGATACGGAGAAAATGCGCTCTCAAGGGAATCTCCACCTTTTTGTGGGGAAAGCAAACATTGAAAATGTGGACGATATAATGTTAATGAATATAATCTCACTCATCGTACACAGAATTAAGTTCACTGGTTCTCGGTGTGTAGTTTGTGTGAACCTTTTTTTGCAGATGACCCCTTTACCCGTGTAAATTAAGAAGGGTTTTGTGTGAGGTTTGCTTTAAATATTCCCGAACTAATCTACTGCCAAAGCCAATGTGTTTAATTTTTTGCATGATCTAAATTTCCTCTACTTTTCTTCCTTATTGTTTTCATTTAGATTCCTATCCCTCTTCGTTTAACTGTTTTTTAGCCCTCTAGATCACTCAGTGTTTACTTTTGAAAAGTACCTCTTACCTTTACAAGTTCCTCTCTAACCTGACAATAGTTTCAAAAAGAAAATATAAAAAATGCGAGCATTGTAGCTTTTATTCGCAAAGAGCTACTTGCGTGCAGCTTCAGTACTGATCAGAGTGACACAGCCTTCCGTGTCAATTATTAACACATTCTACGCGTGGACTGACAAATCGGTTTGCGAATTGCGCCCTGGCTTCAAAGGAGTAAGTACGGAGGTAGGTCTTCCCCATCCAAACGGAAGGGTGAGGGGATAATGCACAACTCTCGAATAGGAGCAGGTAGGTAAGTGCGGCTGCCTGCGATGTTAGAACTTAAGACTGCGAACCCAGTGATAGCCAACCGACCGATGTGGGCTGGCTGGAAACCTAGGTGAACGCTAGGAAGGGGTGGTGGAGGAGGCATACCGTCGCAAAGGAAGAAAAAGCCTGAAAGGTAACGCGAAGAGTGCACCAGGTGATCGGAGTCGGTCTACCGTAGGAATGACGTCGAGCAGGATCCTTGGGTTCGGCATAAAGCCCTAATCCGTGAATGCCAATTAGGCGGTGAACTTCAGAAAATGGGTGCAAAGCCGTTCCGTCATTGAAAAAAGAAGGGAGGGTGGAGTTTATTCAGGACACCACAGCGCATAGCTCCACGGACAGGGAATGCGTGCACTGACTGAAGTAGGCCAAGGTCTGCGAAGGTGTGTAGAGTAAGCTAACAAACAGTGTGTCGGTAGGAAGCCGGGGAGTTGGGCTGGGAGGTACTGGGTTTAAAATGAAAGCAGCGGCACAGGAAGACGAAGCCGAATTGCCAACCAAGGGCAACATTAGGTAAGGAGGGCGCACGTATGCGAGAAGCCTTCGCACGAAGGCCCGATCGGTTGATCTGAGATGGGTAGGGTGTACTGGAAAGCCTGTGGCGCTGTGCCCCTAAGAGGACTTTCACGAAGGAAGATAAGAAGCATATTCCGGAAGCGAAAACAGCCATCGTAAAATATTATTATTTGAATTGATAAGTGGTCTTTAGTTATAATAGAAGCCTACTTGCATCTGTTCAGTAGCCTTTTTAAATGTATTTGTCGCGCTATGTTTCATCGCCCTTATGTCTTCTTTGAAAATTCAACCTAACCCATCTACCTCACAAAACCTATGAAGAAACCGTATCCTGAATTTAAATATTTTCAATAAGAAGTAATATTACCAGTACCCTAATAATGTGTAGCCGTTTCATGTTTGCATTTACTCTAGTTGTGCTGGTTCACTCTAGCTGAAGTTCACTGAGGTTGCCTGAACGTATGCCTTTGTGCCAAAACCATCATATTCAAATACGCAGTTGAAAGAACTATACTATTCATATTTTTTCAATGGTTGTATTCAAAAACGTAAATTTCGAGCTTTGCCTTTCTCAAAAGGATTCTGCATTTTGTGCACGTAATTGTTACCTCCTGCTCCCTCCCTCTCTCTTAACAGCGCGAGTTTCTCTCCTGCTACCCCCTATCCGACCGTCAACATGGCGGTGCCGTTGAAAAGTCCATTCTCTGGCGCTTTCTCAGCCTCCGCATGCCGCTTTTTCATGCCTCTGTCCGGGCTCTCCTCGAGCGTCAGCTTATCGAACGGGTTGACTATCTCCTTACCCAACCCCCTTCTACCGCCTGGATGCTTGACGCAGTAAGTCTGTTTTTTTTCCCCGATAGTACCCGTGCTTTTCATAGCAGAATTTGATGATTGAATGTCTTTGCGTTGGGAGACATTGAATTTCAGTTGCTTAAAATTGTGACGATCACCACGCTGGCATGCTGGTCACCGATTTTAAATTTCTCTTTTCTTTTCTCCATCTCTCTCCACCATTTTGTTCATCGCAGTCGCAGAGAGGTGCTGCTAGGTTTTTTACAACACGAGGATAGCCAACCAAAATATATAGTAAACCGGACTGACTGAAAATCAGTAATAACCAAAAATCATGTAGGAGACTTCGTCGCTTGTCATCTCTGCGGTCGGCTGAATTGGACATGTTCAGGGTGCAGTCAATTACCACGCCGTTGTACTCGTAATTTCTGACACACTTGTGAAATTAAGGCAAATGTTCGTATCCCAGGAATGTGTATAGAAGACGAAGATGTTTCGATCACTTGAGTCATTATTTTATTCTTCTGAGCTGAGCTGAGCTGGATGTGATGCATTGTCCTAAGTGGCTGCTCACACCTTTTGAGACGGGCCACGAATTAAACTTCGCAGCCGCGGGGATAATTGCTCACGCCGGTGACAGGACAGGAAGATAATTCTTTGAAGTCTTGACCTTGGATGACAACTCAGTCAACCTATTATCGAGCTGGCGCCCGCATACATCGTCCTCCGCAGGCATATCCGCACTGCCGACCCTGGTGATAAATGAGTTTCCTCCCCCCGTCGCCCCCATAACGGTTGGTTGGCTCCTGCCTCCTACAATTGTCGCTTTTTTTCGTTGACGTTTTTATCTCTGGTGATGGACCCCCGCAACAGCCCGAAAGCTTTGGATTATAAAATTATGATTCTGGTGATCGAAACGCTTTCGTCTACTTTACAGTTGTGAAGGCACAAGCCTCGGCTAAGCTTCAGACTACGCTGCCGGTTTCTCTATAGACAATCTAACAATATTGTTAACTATTCTGGCATCATCCAGTCAGCGAGAGCCCCGACCATCGTCTTGGGTCAAAAATAGAAGTATAATTATACAAAACGTATACATTTCAAAGAGACCGTACTCTGTGTTATCCTCCTTGTAGTTTGTCTGTTTGGCCATTTCGCAAGACCTCAGTTCCGCCCTGCTAGCATCCAACGCCGCCTTGCTGACCAGCCTCTGCGTCAAGGTCCTGATAGGCAACACTGAAGGCGAGTCACAATCATCGCAGACCGCTTCACAGTCCTCCTTTTCTTCCTCCTGCCCGGCCGTATCGCAGGAACAAATCCCGCTGGCAGCTCCCCATCTCCTCCACCTCACGGACTATCCGCGTCGCGTGGAGACCGTCGCTACCTGCATTAGCCGCTGGATTCCACGGCTTCCTCAGTACTGCGCTAGTGGGGACTGTGAAGGAGAGTCGTTTAAACTGCTGCAGGTTTGTGCCCCCTCCACTTGTGTGTTCGAAAGTCCTAGGGTCTCCCCACATTTTTTTCATTCGCAATCATGAAAAATCCTAGCGTCTTCATGTAGTGGGGATTAGTTTGTGTGTGGCACGCGTAGATGAACCAGTTCGTATGTGTAGCACGCGTAGATGAACTAGTTCGTGTGTTTGTGGCATGCGTAGATGGACTAGTTCGTGTGTGAATGTGGCACGCGTAAATGGCCTAGCTGGTGTGTGTGGCACGCGTAGATGGACTAGTTAGTTTGTGTGGCATGCGTAGATGGACCAGTTTGTGTGTATGGCACGCTTAGATGGACTACTTCGTGTTTGTGGCACGCGTAGATAGCCCGGTGCGTGTGTGTGGCACACGTAGATGGATTGGTTCGTGTGTGTGGCACGCGTAGACAGACTGTTTAACTTGGTCAGACACCGCGCTTACGCCTATCTGTCGCCTTGTTATTGCCCGCAGGTTTAGGGCAAAAACATAATCGCATGAACCGTGGCTATAAAGTGGACAAAATTTTGCAACAATCCACTTTTACTGGCGGGTTGTTTTCAAATTTGTAGTCATAAACAGCACCCGACGGTAGCCGTCCTTTCAGAGGAAGTGAAGTCTCCCTTTGCTAATTCTGTCCCAGACTGTTAGTGGTCCAGGCGTTTGTTGATCTAATTACCTGCTTATCAAAAAACCTGTGGGCTTCCGCTTTGTTTTCTCTCGCATGTAGTCAACCAACTTGGCATAGTGCGTAATTCCATCAAATATCATGCCTTGAATAATTTCTAAAAGGGATCTCTGTTGCCCGTGCGGATCTAATTTTTTCGCGGGTATATTCAGCACTGTATCCATCGTGCCACGCTGTGGAACCATAGACGCCACAGCAAATCCGCTTCTTGTTCTCCAGTGTAATTCTGTCGAGACAGTGCCGATTACCCAACGCCTGATAGTGCGCATGTGGGCGTTACTGACTACCAGGGTATTTTGGACCAGGCTGTAGCTCAGCGTCCACTTTGAGCTTGTAATTTGCCCCACGTTAGCCTTGTAGTTTCAGCTGAGAATCCCTCCTCCCCCTGCATACAGGCGTCCTGTTCTGCTCTCGACAATCGTGGAGATCCGAATGTTGGTATAGTGCGTACCCAAGGTATGTGCGAAACACATTAATCATAAAGTTCGTTACATTTAAAAGCCCATTATTAGTGGCGACTTTGGCGGAGGGCACATGTTGCGCACACACAGCTTTCGGCGTACTTCCGTAAAGTCAGCCTTTTGCGCATTTACCGTAATCCTACATTTGCACTTTTCCCCTTCTCAAAATAGCCTTTGCACAGTTGCATTGTATGCCTGCCCCCAGACACCCAGAGCATTTGTTTTGCTGGTATGCTACTACTATTATGGGGGCAGTTAATCTCTGTACTTGGCTTGCCAGCCGCCTCGCCTCGCAGAGTACATGTGGGTTTTCTTTCGTTCTTCCCGCAGAAGATGTAGTTGCATTAACTGAATCGCCGGTTATTTAGGCGAAATTCTGGACAGACAAATAAACGGACTGTAGCCGACGGGGTTATGCACATGACTCAGTTAGCATGTCAGGGAGATGCTAACGATGATGATGATGATGTTGATATTGGCACATCAGCTGCCGAAGACGGCAAAAAGGAATGATTGGTAGAGAAGGCGGGGGTGTGAAGGAAGGCGAACAACGGCTTTGGTGACCATAGATCAACCCAAACTAAACGTGGACGGTGTGGTGGCGTATTCAAGTCACACGTTTGCACCCAACCATGATGCGGTATTACCCCGAAATTCCAAGGGGTAACGTCTCTGGACTCCCTTCGCATTTTTGAAGCCCGCAATTTTTAGAGGGACAAGTAACAATGATCCATGTCTACCTATCTTCATATTAGTATCGGAGCAGGTGGGATTGACGGTATGAACTTCCACCATATGGTAACCTTCAAATTGGCGACCATACGTTTGCTTTTGATTAATTTTCTTGAAGCCTTTACATGTATATCTTTATGTAACCGAGTAAAATATTTTCGCAGGTAACCACCTTTCCCAGTGGCCTGCACCCCCTGACGCTGATAAGATTACTAAACCCAATTATGTTTCCTCTCCTACCTCGAAAATCGTACGATTTTTTCTACTAAGTAAGCAAGTAAGTACTAACCCTCGTTACATAACGATGTAAATGTATAGGTCTAAAGACGGCTTATCGAAAGCGGACGCATGCTTGCCAGCTTATCCTCTGCATTATTTAATAAGAATTTTTGCAACTTCGCATTCATTTAAGATTATATTTTATAATTTGGAGTATCCTCATCATATTGTGCATATAAAAGTAAACATATTGAACTTGTTTATTATAATTAAACATATTATTATGAGTGCAGCTTAGGTGGATAAGAACTCATCCCATCCATGACGGTATTGGAGCGAGTCACGTGCAAGGTCTTCGTTTTTTCTCATGTTTGGGCGCCATTTTCATGAGGTTCAAGTCAGATGTTTTTTGATCCCGAATGCCCTCAAAAAAGCCGCCAGTGTCTTTATTTTGACGTTTGTTCTTTTTTGCATCAGCTTGTGTACAAAGTGACTGCGGTCGTCTGACGGGAGATGGGCTTCTAACGGCGGGCACAGGGCAACTGAGAACCTTCAAACCGTCCTGTCGTATCGCTGATTGTGTCCGATTCCAGTTCCTCCTAAATTTTAAATGGCGATGATTATAGAGACATCTGTCGGAAGTTCTGTGAATTTTCGGTATTTCTTAGGATAAAAAATACGAGTATTCTAATTTTCACGAAGGGCATTTTCAAACATAAAAAAGCAAAACACAGTGGTATAAATATTACTTTAATTGACACCAATTAAACGTTTATTGCATCGAAAGAAAATGATAAGCGTATAATTAGGGCACACTGTAAGAAGGGGTACTTTCAAGAACCAACGAGGCCACCACCTCAAGAGTCGCCTAAGGAAAAAGCGCCTTTATTAGACCCGGCGTAATGTCTGTCTTGTTTATGCAGTACATTCATTTTATCGTCATCGGTACTGCACATTATGTGTCAGTTTGTATTTTATATTTTACTATATTTTATTTTCAGTATTTCTTACGTATACTCCCCGTCTTCCGTACTTAAGAGTGTATAGTTTAATGTTTATAAGGGTGGTAGAAAGACTAATAAGGTTTATATGCGTGCGTAAAGGGTTTATTAAGCCTTAAAATATGCATAGAAACGTTTGGGGGAAAATGGAGCTCTAAATGTGTTTTTCCGCTTGGAAAACGTTACTTATGCGGGTTTTAATAGTAATTATCATGTACCATAATCCCAAGATATTTCACTCACGTTAGGATGTCTGCTATTGAACGAGGTTATTTAAGGTTGCCTGTAACGACTCAACTCTCACAAATCACTTACGTTGTTTGCATTTTCCCCTTTTTCAGGCTCTTATAACTTAAAATATAGATTATAAAGGACATATGCACAATATATTCGCTATTGCATTCATTTTTTAGCAGATAGCGTCTTCTTATATGCTTAAATAAATTAGGGTTCTCAGTTTAAAAGCCCTTTTTTACTTGTGGCTTTTTATGACTGCAATGTTTACTCATGAAGTATGGTACCTATTCATTTATTAATGCTGCTTGTAAAATATACAGCCTAGCCGACATGCACTGCGAAATTGTATGTGCTCTACGTATCATCCTTTTAATATTATATAGAAATTTCCGATTTCCTCTACACACCATGCACGTCTAACATCAGATTTAAGAATTGAAAAAAGAAGTTATCTTTTAATTCGAAATATCACTCTTCCTAAAATATAGTTTTCAGCAAACATAATTTTAAAAATTAGCTATAATCGCTCGGACAGTTAAACATCCCAGCGATCACATCTACTTCTTTTCAATTAGTTCCTGGGACTCGCATGTTAGCTTGCATTGATAAGCTGTAATTTGCTAATAAAGGGCAACTAGAAGGACTGTTTCATTCATGTTTTCTGTAAAGTCTGTGTGAGTTTATAGGGGCCTTGCAGTTAATTTGAACGTATTAATACTACGTAATTAGTAAACTTTAGCCAGAATGCAGTTTTTACAGGCATCTGGAAAGTATATCCGTTCAAAAGCCGGCTTTTTGAATTGACTGAAGTGCCTCCTGCTTATGGCATACGATGACAGTTCGGCCATCGCGTTTTACTATGTCCATGTAATATTTCACACCAGGCTAGAAGCATGGGCAATGCCTTCCACCTGAATTAGTTTTAAGGTACGCGACACCTACACTGCACTTTCTCTTCCCTCACTCGCACGTGCCGATCTGTAGAAGATCTAAGGCAGGATCGGGCGTAGGTGGCTGACACGTGAAAAAATCCGCACTTTAGCATACCAATACGCTGTCGGATCTGCAGAAACACCAGATCAGGTATTTAACACAATACCAAGAAGACAGGAGCAGCGGCACCGATCCCATCTTTCATACAGCCTGTTCCTGCATGCTCCTGCACCCCATTATACAGCACATGGTCACAGCCATACGATACTTACTAATATAGAAGAAGAAGAAGACTCGATCACTGGGACAATATGTTTATTCACCTGACGTTTCGATATCCGTCGCGGATTCGTCATCAGAGACATGAGAAGCAGAAAGGTTAAAATTTCATCGCGTAGGAGGGTTCGCAGATGTGAATGATTCAGCTGAGCCAATTGCGAAAAATTACTGGCCTCTGTGAGATTCGAACCCATATTATCTGGAAAGGCCTTAGTAAAGCCAAGGCTCTACCAATTGAACTAAGAAGGCACTTTAAAAGTCTTGAATTTAATCACACTTGGGCCGACTGAATCATTCAAATCTGTCAAACCCTCCTAATAATTAAGTGGGCCTAGTAGTCATTCTGGTGGATTCTAGATGATTGCTTAGGAAATCCTGCCTGGCTTTATTTATCCGCTGTATCCACTGAGATCATGCATTTTTCCCAATTGGGTCAATTGAATTTCATCTACTGTTTGCAAATGTCTGCCTTGTTGATTTTTTCGTTCATGTGTTTTGCTCGGTCGCGCATCAACAACTCTACCAGCAGCTCGCATCTCCTCCTCCTAGCTTAAAGTTAATTATGTAGATGCGAGGTTTGTGTCAGTCAGCGCTGTTCCCACTGTTGTTTATCCTCCGTGGAACCCTCCCCCCCCCCTGCGAACTATGACAAATCACCTGCCAAGCCTCAACCAAACATTTGCCCTTGTGCATCGTTTGCGGGCTAGGCCCTTCTCCCTTGCTCCTCATGGTCAGTCTGTTCGGTCTTCACCCGCCGTGATTGCTGGTCGACATGTGGACTGGTTCGATGCAATTAAGCTGCTGTGTTCTAAGCAAAACGCATTGAACTTTTTAATTTCCTCGGAAATGAGTGCACGAATTCGGAGTACTTTCGCACCGAGGTGTGGTCTGGAGGTTGGTATGAATATTTAAGCAGAAGAACACATCAGCTTCTGGGAGATGCAATCTAAAAACCATAATATATTCTAGAAAATACAGGGGTAACACTAGCGGACCTACACGGACGAACCGAATACTTCGAAGCTCTGTCAAGCAACAGTAGGAATTCAGCAAAATGTGTTTCTGAGCTTTGAGTCAGTACCTTTTCTGTCAGTGTGTTAGGTAATGCAAGGTTTTAATGAGCAAGCTCGGACGACTCAATTGTTGGTTGTCCCCTTGTCTATTCTCACCAGTTAGTAATGCCTTCATTTGATCAAGTAATCGCGTTAGCGTGGCTCCTCGGTCCTATAGACAGGGGGTTAAATCTATCTAAAGCAGGCAGCTGACGCTCCTCTCCATCTTAAGACAGCTCACCTTCCGATGCAGGGAGTGATGGTGATCGAACACACCTTAGGTATGTGTATGTCATGCTACAGACTCGCATTACTTTGTATTCCAAAGTCCAACTAATTCCTACACGGTCATCCCAAACTAGCCTCTCTTCCTTAAATAAACTTGTGAAAGCCATTTGTCGAATTTCATCCGTAGTGCTAGTCTTTTATCTCACTTTTCCCTCCATAAAACTGTTAATCAACCGATCTCGCTGGCGGCAGGGGGAAGGGGAGGCGAATCGGTGATGAGTTGCGCGTACTTTGTGCAGCATTAACTGTCTCTCTCGCATACCACACAGACTGCTAATTTGTCAACGTTGACTTTGCTTCTATACACTGGTCCTGGGCGTAAACGCCGTGGCTGATGCAACTGAATCTACTTCTACGCGTACCATACATGTGATACCGGTTCAATCCGCCAGAGTGATGATTAACGCATTCAGATATCATATCTGTGAGGTTGTGTTGACGTGGCTGCATCCACTTCTACGCGTACCGCACACATGCTGCCTGCTACACGCAATGGTGGGACGATTAATTCACTCAGATATCACAGCTGTGAGGTTTATCGTATCACAACATCAAAGAATCATCCACGGCTGTACGTCCATCAGTCTCCCACACCAAGAAGTAGGGGCCATTGCACCACTGCTGTCGATAACATTTGGACAGTCTTTGCTGTTGTCTTTGTTGGCAAAAGCGTCTTTAAGGTCTTTTATTATTTGTATGTTTGTATGTTTTTAGGTGATGACTGAGGTATGTGTGTAATCTTTTTTCTCTAGCGTTTAAACTCCCTTCTCTTGACCGCGTGTTGCCATAACAGCGTCGAGAAACTGGTGGCTGAATGAGAAAATTTGAAGGCTTTTTTATATTATGTGATCAGATTTGTCCACGGAAACTATTTACTGGCACTATGAATTCTCTCGATCGACTGAATTGAGGCAGCGGTGTGCGTGTTTGAATACTCTCCTGAGTTCTTATTTTATGTACTTATCCAAATTAGCTGAAATCTAATTTTTCTGTACAAGAGTTCAAAGCGTTCATCGCTCGAACTTCCTGTGTGCCCGATTGGATAAGAGTTTGTATTCATTCAACTCCAGACAACTTTCGTAGGTGGGCACGGAGAACAAGATGAATTGATTACTGTCAGGTTTTCTGGCTAATCTTGAAAAAACTAAGGAAATCTGGTCAGACTGAATGGTTATTGCAACGTAATTAAGAAAGCCTGTAACTATTGTCTGCATTCTCTCTGTTCATAAGAATTCTCCAATTTTGCACCGTTTGAGTACTTCATTGCACACGGCTCGAGGTTCGAGACCGCGTGATCATTAAGACTACTGAAGTCAAAACGACTGACGGCTTACTTGGCTGCACTTCAACGACTATTCGAAATTCTTGACTTTCTAGTCCGGTGCCTTGTCTTTCAGGATTCAAGGTCCCCGCATATCTCGTAGTCAGAGTACTTTGAGCAACTAACGACTGCTTATCCTGACAGTTTGACCGTCGCTCTCGACGATGTCCACCACCAGCTTCACAAAGCTGAAAGCAGACGCGGGGAATACTTCATAATTACGGTGAAAGTAGACTCACCGGATCCACCCCACTCACTCACAACTCCCACACCTGTACCCGATGTCAAGATATACGATAGGAAGACCGGAAATGGGGAAGGGCGCAGGCGGTGTGCGCGAACACGCGCCACAAAAACACCACTTTGCTAGACAGGCTGCCACTTGCGCGGAAACGCCACAAAGGCCACATTAAGAAGGAACCATTGCATCCTGACTCTCGGCCCGCCAGTCAGCCACTCCACCCAACACAAACATAGTGAGTAGGACTAGAGTTAGATTGGAGTGCATTGGTAGGCGCGTTATACGGCCTTATTCATTGATAAAACAATCAGCTCGTTTGAACAATGATGATGGACGTATAAATTCTTCATTGCCAATGCATTGCCACCCTTTTCCACGCTTTAAGTTGCCTCACTTCCATTGCCATTGTTCTCGTATGCTACCTTAAACTTTCGATTGTGTTGATTAGTAGTGTCGCACAATCATCGGTTGTGCTAGTTTGTTTGCTTCTTAAGCCGCTCCTATTCTCTCTGTCTCTCAAGTTTAAGTCCGAAAATAGGTCAAAAATTTGACCGCATATTGGGGTATCAAGCAACCAGGCGACTATGTAGTTGCATTAACCATTAAAATAAACTTCAGAGTGACCAGCGATTTATCGGTGGACTAGGTTCAAGACCTCCCTTCACCAAGTGCATGGCTCCAACTGCACACAGCCCCCTAGCCGCCTATCCTCGGCCTTTGTCCTCCCTCATCCACTTTCTCTCTGTTTTACAGCTGCTGCTGCGTGAATTACAAACCGCCTGTCGTAATGGGCTCTCCTACACCGGCCTAGACGCACTCTCCCGTTGGCTTCTCAACCTCTCATCATCGCCACGACAGCAGGCATCGTCGTCTGCGTCGCCAGCCTCCTCGGCGCACTCTTTGCCAGCTCTC
This sequence comes from Ligula intestinalis, assembly GCA_036362985.1. Classification (NCBI taxonomy): domain Eukaryota; kingdom Metazoa; phylum Platyhelminthes; class Cestoda; order Diphyllobothriidea; family Diphyllobothriidae; genus Ligula; species Ligula intestinalis. The sequence continues at coordinate 13,410,506 of JAYGXS010000001.1, read as the reverse complement.
ATGCTCGCGTCTACCTCGCCCCTCTCGAAACCACTGAACACACAACAACACTCGCAGTGGGTACGTGATCCCTGCTTTCGCGCCAGCACAGTTGGACACACAGAAGCATTCTTACGGCAACCAACTAGGGAGTAACAGTCTATGAGAGGAAACACCACGGATACCATAAACTCCCAAATTATGTAGAGCTGGACCGGTGGTAATGAGAGGCATTGTGGAGACGCAGGAGATAAAATAAAAGAAATAGAGGAAGTTTAAACGGGAAAGAGTAGATAAATATTATAAAAAGCTAACATGTAGCAACGAAAAAGCGCGCGACATTTGAAAAATAAAAAGAACCAAACTAATAAAATAATAAATTTAAAAGTAAATGCATTATCATCAGCACCGGTCCCGTATTACAAAATTCTCGGGATTTTGGTTTCTGTGGTGTTACCCAACTAGCGTTTCCCTGTGATTACTTATGAACTGCTGGCAACGAGGAGGCTGGTGGTGATGTTGGCCACCAATGCCTGACACCCGGAGATGGGGGTCCTTTGGAAGGACTCTGCTATCCCCGTACTACTCTTTAAATGCTGTCGGAGTGATCGCTTGATCTACGAAGCTCTGAAGACCCTTTCAACGCAGGCAGAGCGGGAACCAGTCGCCTGACTGTTCACTCACCGAAGAAACCGTGTTTCAGGGCTTGGGTTTTAACCACCTGGGACTACGGCAAGGGATGACTGTTTGACGATGACGTGGAAGCCAGAAGCTGCCGGTTTACTTGCTCTCCTGATTAGTTCTTGATCCTTGCGATGGTTCCGCCTGCTCCACAAATGACCATAACTTTTTTCTGTAGTCTTCTGAGGGCAGGTCGACCAGCATCGCGTCGGTTTCCTGACCACTTGCCTAGGTATGTGTTTGGGTTCTACCGTTCTTGTAAGTCGTTTCGGTAAGGGTAGTTTATATGTATCATTATAGCATATCACATAACAAAAAGTTTTTGTACTACGCAAACCCTAGCCTTTTAGAAAATATGTATTTTTTATGTAGTATTAGTATATAAAATAATAAATTAGTCTATTAGAAAGCACTCGTTACAACTATAGAAAGCGGAATTATATGATACTATAAGGGAAGAAGAATAGTCGAACGCCAGATTGATTTGTTTATTGTGTTGAGCTTTCGAACTCGTGCAGGAGTCCATCGTCGGTGTAAAGGAAAAAGCGACAAAAGAGTGGCTGGTTACAACGTGTACACAAAACAGTTAAAATTCGAACGTGTAAAATCCGATAACTGTCTGGCGTGGGCGCCGATTGGCCATGCCAGCAACGAAAATGGGGTGATTATAGGGGATGCGGGCCCAATTAACTGTGGCGGACGTCTGGCCGTGACTGCATGCAATTGCGGAATGCTCTGTACGCTGGCGCCAATTCGACACATTGGTTGACTGAATTGCCGTCCGTGGACCAGATTCCTTTCCTCTGACGGTGGACTCCTGCACGAGGTCGAAGGCTCAGAACAATAAGCAAATCAATCCGGTCTTCGACTATTCTTCTTCTTGATTGATGCTGATATCTGGAAAGCGAACATTATCCTTCATTTGTGAACACTGGAATATGAATTCGATTGAATTGGTATCTATATTTTGTGGAAGTTGTTCTCTGAATGCAGACAACGAGTAATATTTCGCTTAAGCAAAAAGTAGTTTAGCATAATGTGCGTATTACTGAGTACTTTACTCCAAACTGCAATTGCAGTTACAGAGGAAAGCTGATGATATTTAACTATGCGAGTCAGGAGAATAAAATAAGGAGATTTCTTACTGATTGTTGCCAAAAAATGGCAGCGGATATCAACTTTGACTGCTGAAAACTTTAATTAATAAGAACGTCGCTTTTATTATCAGAAAAATCATAAATGATCTCGACTTGAAAACACACAACGTTACTCGTACGTCAAAGTTTCGTTTTTCAAAGTTAAAAATCGCACGATAAAAATGTAGAAATGGATCCTGTTTTCTTTAGCTCAATGACGTTTGGGTTGCTAAAACGAAATAAACAGTATAACAGACCAGTTCTTTAGTCCATTTTATGAAAAGCGGCTTTTGATATCGCTTGTTTTGATCTGCCGATTGGTATCGATAGGCAACTTTCGGAGCACCAGCATACATAAAGGACCCGCCAGTCCAACATCGACAAGAATGAAAGAGGAAGAGGAAGATGAAGATGGGGCAATTTTCGAGACCAAATTATATTAAGGCTGACGTTTCAAAAATATAATCGTCTTTATCGTCAGAACATTTTGTCTATTCTCCTCTTCGAGGGATAATGAAAGCAGTTTATAAGTGTAAATAGGCGCTCGTTGATCGGATTCGGACGAGTTCGAAAGCTCAAAACAATAGACAAATCAATCTGGTGTTAAACTATAATTCTTCTTTACCGATGCGAATACCTGGAAAGCGAACATTCTCCTTCCTATGATTTTTTTACAAACCCGATACAGTAGTCGCCGGTTCTTAAGCCCACATTTAATAGGCCCAGCCGCTTATTAAGCCCAATTTGGTCTGGGCCCGAGGTGGGCTTAATAACCAGCGACTCTCCGGTTAGTGCGCCCGCCGCTTATTAAGCCCAATTTGGTCTTGGCCCGAGGTGGGCTTAAAAACCGGCAACTACTGTATATAGGTATATAGAAACAATAGAAGTATAGCACTAATAAATTAGCTCGGACAGGGATCACTTCTACTTCTTTTCAACTACTTCCAGGGGCTCGAATGTTCGTTCGTATTGACATACTAGTTGTAATCGAAATATCTGGTTCTTGTTCAGGTATGTTTTCCAATGGAAATATCATTTTTGACTGCGAACAAAAACGCTTTGAATTTTCCACTGGTCCCGTTAAACAGAAACTATGTGGGATAAGTGAAGTAAGTTGCATTCCAAGATGATGTGATGAAAAGAAAGAAGATCTTCGGAAAATCGAGTTCTACTCGTGAATTTTCGAACAAGTATCACGTGTTCGTAGTCAGACTAAATTAAAAGTGAGGGCTGGGAATGTCGCACTAGATGTTTTGGAGGCAGAGTTTACAACGGACGGGGGAGGGAAAGGGGGGGATTGGGTGGAAGGGTTATGGTGACGTGACACCCGCGGCGATAGGTTGTGCTCGTGAAGGGAGGGGCGGTGTTAGCGTTTGGACTATGGGCCGCGTGTTCGGGGGAAGGGGGGGGCTGGTTAAGAGTCAGAGAAATTCTACTTGACCGGGCACAGAGAGCCAGTTGTTGTTTCAGGCTGGTTAAGAGTTCGAGAAATTCCACTTGACCGGGCACAGAGAGCCAGTTGTTGTTTCAGGCTGTGTCCAGATTAGTAGACCATGCACGAAACCTGGTATAGTGTGAGTCAAGCTCTACGTGCCTGTTTATACTAGCCGGATTCGAGTGCCAAGCTTCAAGGAATTCTCTCGCTTGTCGCATATTAGCCATTGCGATCACGTCGGTGGCATCCCAATTGAAGCGGTGATCACACTCAATGGAGTGTGCAAATACGAATGATTATGTGATATTATGGTGAAACTTATAAGCCATCCTTACCGCGGCTTCGAGTTCGCGCCCAACATAAAAGGAGTTCAGATCAAAATCTGAACTACTGTGCCGTCTACGAACTCCTATGCAAAGTAAAGTTTCAAAGCAAGTGTGGCCAACCTACAGGCCCGGCGAGGGTGAGACAGACGTAGAAAACTTAATGCAACGGCTATTGCTTTTGCGCTGCTCCACAGCAGTGTTTTTGGTCTTTTTTCTGCTTTCATGCCGTCCTCTGCCCTGAAACCTGATGTAACCATTGCAGTTGGGACTATCCAAAGTGTTTGCTACGTAATCGGTATGGCCGCCAGTCCACTACACACAGTCGGGCGAGGAGGAGGAGACGTCAGGTACTTTGCGCGCCAACCATGCCCGCAAAGTGAGAGTCTAGAGCAGGGATGTAGACTGCTCGAATGATTGCGCAGCAAACGTTTTCTGACTATATTTAGTCTCTATTATCTGTGCTCTACCCCATTAGGCCTTCTGTAGTGCCGTCATGTAAGCCAGTACCGTAGGGCTAGAAGGAGGGGGAGAAATCATCCCTCGCCGACGTGGTAAGTTGACTCAGTCTTTCTACGCGCCCAGTGGGTGTATGTGTTGTCATAGGCGTCTGAAAGTCTGGAAGTACAGTCGATGCTGAATTCCCCTGTCTGTCTCAAGGTTTTTTTTGCAAATTTTAGCTGGCTTCCACCCTTCGCCTGTTGTCACGAACAACAACCAAAAATTCCGAACATCTCACCGCCTGGCTAGCTGGAAAAATTAAAGAGGTAGGTACCTACAGACTGTAGCAGCTTCACTTTTTGATGCCTTCCCTGTTTTCCTTTGTCCCCTTTTGAAAACTTGGAATTTTTTAGTTACATCATGTTACATTACGCATAAGAGCATAGGTACCTGCTAAAACCCAGGCACTTATTTCACCAACTGCTTGACGCAGTTGCGAGGGGTTTGTCACATCACTGGATCTCTTAGCCTTTCTTGTGTGTCGGTAAAGAAGAAAGAGGCTCGAACACCTGATCGATTTGTTTGTTATTCTGGGATTCTGGACTCCAACAAGAGTCTAGCGTCAGAGATAGAAGGCAGTAACAAATAGGCGGGGGCTAGTTAAGGCGTGTGTACAAATGCTTAGAAAATTAATAATTGTCTGGTGTGGGCGCCGATTGGCCACTGCGGACTATGCCAGTAAGCGAGCTCGGCGTGTTGGGTGGGAATATTTTCAGAAATTAAATCGTCAACGAAAACAAGCAATCAGTTTATGCGGAACAGTTATCCAAAAACTTCTATAAACCGTTGCCTACGCGTTCGGCTTCGGTGGACCCAAACTGGAGAACCACCGAGGATATAGCACGCTCTACCATACATCAAGGGAGTCTCATAATTGATGCAGCGCATCGCTGCGGGACTGCGTGTTGGAATTGCACACAGATCCACATGTACGATACGCACCAGGGTGATGAAAATAAAAGACCGGCTTACGCAGAATGAAGAGTTTGGAGTAGTGTATCGCATCCCATGCATAAGCCGTCCGTGTAATTATACAGGCCAATCTGAATGCATGATCAGATGGCGCATATCTAAACGCAAGCTTGCTGTTCGGTTGGGTGACACTTTGTCGCAATTAGTGACCCACACCTATAAGACGGGTCACGAGTTCAACTGCGCAGCCGTGAGGATAATTGCCCACGCTGGCAGCAAGATGGGCCGAGAACTGATTGATGCCTGGTCCACGGACGGAAATTCAGTCAACGGATGTATCGAGCTGGCGCCCGCATATTTTACCCTGCGAACTTATCTCCAGACTCACGGCAGTGGTGGTTTATTGGTCCCATCCCCTTCCCCCCTCCCCTATGGCGTTTAATTAACCCTCCGCCCTTATAAATATTTTTCGTTTTCGTTGAGATTTTATTTCTGTAAATATTCCCACCCAATACGCCGATCTCGTCTACTGGCGCAGACTGACATAGTCCGCAGTGGCCAATCGGCGCCCCACAACAGACAATTATTGATTTTCTACGCGTTCAAACTTTTGTTTTGTACACGCGCTTTAACTAGCCCCCATTTGTTTCTGCTTCCTATCTCCGACAATGGACTCTTGTACGAGTCCAGAAGCTCAGAATAATAAACAAATCGATCCGGTATTCGAACCTTTTTCTTCTCTACTGAGGCAAATATCTGGAACGCGAGCGTTCTCTTTCATTTCTTTTGTGTTTTGTGGTAGATACTCTAGTTTAAAAAAATGTTGCTTTTATTGACCTCAGAAATTTATTTTAAACTTGGTGTGAATCAATATGTTCAAGGACCTACGGGCACAGACTGGTTTCCATCAGCCACAGTAGGATAACCACGTAAACGTAAACTTTCTGCCGAGAAAATATTTTTTGTGGAAGGGGAGTGGACTGGATGGCTGGTTCTGCTTGTTATCTAGCCATACCTTTATCCCACGTCCATAAGTTCCGAAATGTGGACCCGGATCGAATGCACTACCAAAACCACGGACCTGGGCGTTGTCAATAACGCTTGAAAGTGTTCAAATTCCTTTGTGGCAGTCGTGGACCAATCGAATGTCACTATTTTATTCCTTGCAATGGCTGTGCATTGGCAGGGTGGGGGGCGGGGAGAAGGAGGACGCTCGCATTCCGTTCTGTTGTGTTCATCCATGCTAATACACGCTATCGTGCCCCCTCCCCCTCAGGCGACTTCAAAAACGGAGGCATTCATGTACGGCCAGTCCTCTTGTACGGTTGTGAATGCGGTGGCCTGTGTTTGTGTGTGTAGAAGTCGAGCGAAAATCGGAGCTGCTGCCTGCGATGCATTCTGCTCATGGGCGCCCAGGCTACAGCGGTAATCGAACTGAGCGCCACGCGACCCCACTTATTGATAGGCCCTGTATTTATCAATTTTTCTGCTGTTTTACCTGTCCGGTATTCTACATCTCGGATTCTAGATCAATAAAAATATTAACAAAACGGGTTCAGTCCATATCCGACATGATCTACTTATGGAGTTTCTTTAACTTATAAATGAAATATTTATTGCACTCTTACCCCCAATCGTAAAGGTGTTTCACACGAAGTACAATCCCACGCAAGTAATCCTTTCCACGTGAAAATACATTTCAAAACTGGCTTATATTTAAGGCTACAGTCCACCTACTATACATTAGGTCATCTTCAAATTGTCTCCAATTCAATCTGATATCTCCTTCAACGTTTTACCTTATATGTTTTTTTGCTTCGACATTTGAATGAGCTCTTCTTTGAACGCAGTTAATATATGCCCGGTTTTTTCTTTGCATTCGACCACCACTCTCATATTTCAGCGCCTTCTGGACTTATCTCCGTCCCTAAAAGATCTCACCACGGAGTCCTCGGTGGTGGACCAATGTCTCAACGACCTCAGTGCTCTTATTGGCCGCCTGGAGAAACAGGGTGCCTCATCAGGGTTCTCAGCTGATCAGGTGACAAGGGGCAGCCGGTTGTCTGATCGCTTGAGCATCCTTTTCCTTCCCTCAAAGTGACCTTTTCCTACTGCCCCGGCGAGCAGGCATTTTACTCTCTTCTCCAGCATTTTCCTCCCCCCTCATTCAGAGCTTGTTATGCCCTCTTTTTTTCTACCTTTTATATGAAATTTCAATAAAGTTTTATATTTTTTGCAGCTGCAACTTCTGACCCGATGCCTAACCCTTTTGTCCGGTTTTTGTTCCACGCCGGAGGTCTTTTTTTCCTCCAAGATGCATACAGTTTTCGTCCATAATTTGTGTGCGTCCGTTTGGTGTGGATGTGTGGAGGGGAGAGTGGGTTGATAGATTTATACTCGGTTGGAGCAGTAACTGGTGTTTCCTTGAAACTCCAGATGAAAAGGCGTGCGCTAGCTACGGCTGGCTTGGGGGGGGGGTGAGCACGTGGGGGATCGCTGAGCCGTGCACGTAGAACTTCGGAGTGATGGGGGTCCAGGTCAATATGACGGTTTATACCATGCCCAGGGATTTATGTCAGTTGTACCTGCCTCGTGGACGTGACCGCTAGCCGGGTGTATTACAAATCAGCCTGGATGAAGTTTGGGATGCGCGTAAGCCCATATTCCCATATGTTATGCTTGTTGCAAAAGTAGGATGCATGTAAGCTGTTGTTACGATTATAGGAATATATTACTAGAATATACAATCCACTGATCTTAGTATGATTACTGGAACCAGCACACTTAGCAGTGGCATATTACCTCTGGTGGCAGTATCTTATCCCAAAATTAGTAAAATGTGACCCAGCTTTTGGTGGACAGGGGTGAGAAGGTTGAGAACAAGGCAAGCTCTGCTGGGCTCAGGGGCCCAAACATGTACTTTCTCGGAATAATTTAAACCCAGATCCACAGTCCTTGTTGAGATCAAAAGGGTATGAGCCGCAGCGTTGGCTTTAATCAACGTCAAATGTCAGTGGTGGTACCAGTACTACTACGCCTCTTATTGAGATTGAAGCGATATGTGCCCAGTCCTGACTTTAACCAGCGTCACTTTTGACTAACAATACAGCCAGAAATAGTACCAGAAATACTATTACTCACCTACACCACTAGTTAGTCGAATTAGAAATATACGTAGCAGTAGTAGCGTTATCAGCCTTGGTTTCCTTTCGTCTGGCTTGACACCTACTGAAGGTGAGTAAAAAATGACTACTGCGCCTGAAGGCTCAGTTAGGCGGTGTTTCTGGCTGCATTAGAGAAAACAACTTACGCCCGGTTCATGCTTCCTTATCTCGACTTTGTCTTGTCACCGATTCACGCGGGAAGAGTGTTTAGAGTAGGGTAGAGGGCTGCTCGTCTACTTTCACTATACGTGGCTCAAGTCACCAGCCCTGCTCTTGGGCATATGGAGGGCATCATCGATTGCGATGGTAAAACTAACAGACACCATGCCTAGGAAGATCCTCTCGCATGTTTTTTTTATTTTGATCAAGACGGATACTTCAGTATCGTTTCAGTTGAGGCGTTTGCCGTAAACATGACAAACACGCCGACAAGCGGTTAGCTTGTATTCGTCAGTACGGGTTCTCAGAAGCCGATCGGCACAACGGGGTGCAATTACTGCCTATAATGTTCTGTTCGTAATAACGCCACGTGCATGATGGAAGTCGCAGATACAAAGTGTAACGTTCCATAGGCTTCAAAAGTAATTAGGAAACCTGTTTAAAACCGAACTACAGGGTGTCCACAAAGTCTGGGTACATAGGAATTTTATTTATGTTATTTTTGTTGGGACGACAGAGTCCCATGATTAGTCAACAATGCTTAGGCTATCAGCGCAGCTGCAGCACAAAGTGCCACGCCGTGGCTTGACAACGCATCAATAATTATCGATTTACCGCCCTATCTTATTGGACCGTGAATACTGAGGCCTCCTCGGTATGCGCATTGAATAAATAACCTGGAGCCTTTTTCTGTGACTGACTTGCACTCTTGCGTTCTGACTCGCTCTGCTTGCTCTCACGTGCAAATAATGGAAATCCCATTGAAAATATAATTTCTGAACATTATATTTGAATAAAATTGTTTTGTTCTAAAGGTATGTATTTATCCCCTATGTACCCAGACTTCGTGGACACCCTGTATATCCTTCCTTTAAGTTAAACATTTACAAAAAGGCTTAATTTGCTTCCAAACGAGTACAAGAAAGGATAATCTAGTCAATGTTTTATTTAACATAAGGAAAGTGAAAATCAATGAGTTAACTGCATATTACTTGAGTTGCCTTTGTTTATCGAATATACTTTTTGTAAACGTTCAATAAAAAGCTCATTAAAATACTGGCGTTATGAGGTGACTGAAATGACTTGAAATTAGGCCACGCGATAATCAGTATTACAATCCTACTTAATACCGGTTTGCGAGTGATCATCAATCTTTCGCAAAGATGGACACATTGCATGAAATAGGGACCGTAGTGTAGATTGGTATCCTCTCCTGAATGGAAATCCCTGCTCGCTTGTGTATTTGCCAGTCATTCGGGCGCTTCCAACAGTTACCTACGCTGTTGTTTTCTTTCTAAAACATCTCCGCTGTCCCTGGGACTTCCATTTTTGTCCGCACTCTCATGTGCTTGGGTTTCCTCCAGACCAGTTTGTGACAAATTCTGCAAATTACTTGTCGCTGTGCCCTCTCCACCGAGACCTGCTTGTAGTGCCTGCCCAACGAGACACGCCGCCAGGTCATCAACGTGCATCCTGTTTCGAGTGCGGCCGGCTATGCCGAAGACGCCGGTAGGATGTACATAGTCCGCGTCACTTAGCCGTCATCTTTCTTGCCCTGCCCGCTTCACGCAGCATCATTTACGCATGTGACCTTTCTTAGTGCATCGTGCGTTTTTTTTTTCACGACGACTGACGAGGTCGCCGCCTCCTCACCCCCTCTTTCCGTCTCGATTTACGCAACAGATGTCCTTTTTTTCGTAAGCTCGACTGTCCGCAGTCTTGCTGATGGCTTGCAGCTAGTACTGGCTAACTAAATTACGATAAAATTGATTGCTTCACAGGTCACAAGTGCAAACATATATTCCCATATGTATATACCACTTCCTTGCACACAGCTGTCTACGCCGAACATAGGAAGAAACAAATAAAATCTGTTCGCTATCTCCTGGAACGGGGAGGACAACTGATTTGCTCCGTCTTAATATCATTTGTTATAAAAAAGGATGCGAGGTTGCCAATCAAGTTTAAAACGCACGGCACTTAATGAATCTATTATATTAAGCCTAACTTACGCACAGAAAGGGTTGGAAAGCTGCTCCTAAAAACCTAATCGGGTTTCATACCGCGCCAAAGCTATCTTTTCTCTTGGAGACATACGGCAACGTGTTCAATTTCGTAGAGCTTCAGCTAATATTCTATGATAGCGGTATCCTGGGTCACTTTGACGCGCTCTTACTGGCTGAGAATATTTTATCACATAAATGGCTTCCAGCGATTCCTTCAGATTGTCGGACTGAGATGTGTCATTTCTCACAGTAGGTGATATACTGCTAAATTAAATGATTACCGTTACATGAGCACTATTTATATCAGGTTTCCAAAAAATTATTTGCACATTTAAAGCAACAGCTCTGGTGACCCAGACTTTGCAGTCAGAGAAAATTCCACATTTCTGGAGGCATGGGATGTGGCCAACAGGTAATCCTGACTTTAATCCACTGAAAAATCTATGGTTAATTCTTTATTTCATGGTTGACGAGAAGCCGCTTGCTCATATTAATGTGTTGAATTGGAAGGATCCCTGCTGTACGCCTGAAAAAAGCTCGTATAAGAAATCCTCCAGAATTGCGAAGACGACTCGATCGCTGGGACAACACTTTTATTCGCCTGACGTTTCGAGATCCGTCGTGGATTCATTTTCAGAGACATGAGCAGAAAGAAATAGCAAATACGGGTAGCATATGCACAAGAAGTCTCCAGAATCTCATTCATTCGATGTCAAGTACAGTAAGAATTGTCCTAACGGTTAAAGAAAAAAAATTCTTTAAAGTAAATTGTGAAATATACATCAATTTAGAAACTGTGAGTGTGTTATTAGGGTGCAAAGAATTTTGGAACACCGCTTGATTCTGAAGTTTTTAAGAGATGCTTTTTTGCATTATGTTTGATGTGGTGTATAAACTAGGGGCAGCGGAGGCTTGCTGTGCGCGAGTACATCCCATTTATTTCCGTAAAACCGGCTGTAACCAATCGCTGTCCGGCTTTGAATAAAAGTATGTCTATTTAGGGGCATGGGGAGGAGTTTTTGCACCCCTTGTTTGTAGGCCGTATTCGCATGTGACATTCTCCCTTATTCCCGGCCCTGGAGATATATGGGGTCCCAGTGGGCCTGAAATATGCAATCAATTTATGTAAAGGGGACAGTTTGCGCATTTTTAGTTCTCCCGATCCTCCGCCTACGGCCCAGGGGTAGGGTGGGCCACACTAAATGGTGTATCAGGCTGTTTGGTAATATAGATGACAAATCTGTACCATATGAATGAATTGACTTGCGGAATCAGTTATCTTAGGTAGGATGGTTTCTCAAGCCGCCGGATCATCCTTATTTATGGGCCACTAATCCCGGGCGTCTGACTAGGTCTCAAAGCGTGCCGATGCGTGCGCATCTACAGCCATTCTGTGTTGCAACTATTTCCTGCCACACTTGAACACTGATCGACAAGGGCCGTAGTCTAAGTCGCTTGACAGCCAATCATTAAAAGCCATCTCTGGCCACACAGTGGGCGCCGTCACGCCAGTATTACTTAAACGTTCGCCAACCGAGTCCTATCCTCTGTCACCTTCCAGCACAAGCTTTAAGTGGTAGGTAACAGTTTATTTTATGTATCACGAGGGAGACCAAACCCAGAATTATGAAGTGAGGCACCAGTTGTAGTAGCGGTTATGCGGGTGGGGCAACACGAGGGCGCAGGAAGGAAAAGAAAAGAATATATCAAACAAAAATAGGAAATAGTAGATACAAATATTATAAAAAAACTATTATACAGCAACGACGACATGTGCGATAATTGCAAATTTAATGAAGATAAAAGAAATAATAAATCGCCATTACTTCCGTTCACGTATTTCGGTTTCCCTAGCGATCCATATAATAAGTTGGTAACCACTGGCTCTGTCCCCTATACCACAGGCGCACACCGGTGACTGTTATGCGATTCTGGGACGGTCAGTTTTCAGCAGCACCGAGGCAATTATAAACGGCACCTTGAGGCAAGCGTGTCATCTTGCCTCGAACAGTTTGAATTTTGCTGCAGGTCAAAGTTATTGACATTTTTTTCCTCACTAGGCGGTAGAACCTGCAGAAAGTATAGCGCGTTTTGTTTGCATTTTAGTGGGACGATGCGTGTCGTCATCCAGCGAGTCAAACAGGCCTCTGTAAATGGTAAGTCTCGGTTTACTTTTCTGCCTTTAAAACGCGTATGAATTGATATTAAATAATAGCAGCGTCTGCGCCTATCTTTCAGCTCACTCATTTTCGCCTTGATGTTCTATCCGTTCGGCAAAAATCGGCCTGATTGCGCTATTCTCTGCCTGACCAATGTAAGCGGATGTACCTCAAATCGCTTGTATATTCTGTTCCGCCTATAGAGGTACACGTTTTAAGTGCGTCATGGACTTTTGGTGGAAAAAAGTTCAAGTGAAAGTGACTTAGGGAAGCCTTGACTTCCCGGCTGGAAAGTTCCTTTTCGAGCGTAGATTACGACGATGTCTACCGTATACTCCACAGCAAGTTGGTGCAGGGACAACGACTTGTGTGTGAATTAGGTTCTCGTGATAGCAGACTTGCGCGCCATCTACCGCACTCTCTCTTCTCTTTCAACCACCCGTACGCGGTGTCAAGCCAACGAAATATGGAGGAGTTCTAACGGTGTAAAACGATGAACATGCCGAGAGTTGGACTGGTACTCGTCACTCTTCTTAGATCACAGCCAAAATTTTAGAACCATCTACCCGGCAACCCAATAAAAGGAAATATTCTTAATGAGAAAAAGCATGAAGGCAGACATGAAAGCATGTGCAACGAAAATTGGACCAATGATTTCGACGATGTCCACCGTTGCTCTAAAAAGAGGTGGGGCAGAGATTTTGACTTGCGGGTGGATTTGCTTTAAGTGAAAGTAGACTTGCGCAGCATATAACGCACTCCCTCTTCCCTCACCGACGTGGGCCCGGTGTCAGGAAAGCACCAAAAGACCGAAGGCGGGATCGGGCGTGAAGCTGCCCACATGCCTGCCATCACGCCCTCTCCCCCGCCCCCACGTTCGACATTTGTTAACGGCGCGCAGTCCGAATAACGTCTGCTGTACCCTGATCTGGCCTCCGTGTTGGTGTAGCGCACCAAACACGCCGCCCTTCCTCCCCGCCCCGATTGTCTGTCCACCGCGTTGGTCCGTCGTAGGCCTGCTTCGCTCACCGTGTACCAGCCTTTGTACCTCTTCTTCCAGCGCACGCAGGAGATTTTATGGCAGCCGATCCTTTGCATATTAACCGCAACCATCCGCCTGGAATGCCTGCATAGGCAGACTACCTGCCAAGTTCCCATGTAATTATCCTCCTTGTCCGGGATCTGCAGGTGGCGTGTTTCGTTCTTGGACCGCACCTGGGTGGCCACGCGCTTCGTTAGGCACTAATGACATGCAGCAGCGGCCAGCAGGGCGCAGGTGTCTTCATTATGAAGCCTTGGCTGGCGGCGTGGTTCGCACCCCCTCGCTCTCTCCATCTCCCCTTCTCTTTTGCCTCGTCTGCGTGAAATTCGGGCAGTATTTGTCACAGGTTTTGGGATGGCCCTCACCGATTTGACCTTGAGCCAGGAAGGACTATCCGCAAAGTACCTTTTTTTTACTAAAACAAGCAAACGGTGCAAATACGATTTGACCTATTTCTTTTATATTGATGAACAGTAGAATTTATGAGAATTGTCTGTCCTTTTTTTCTCCTTTACATGCTTTGAGATTTGGTTGACTAAGGCAAACACAGGGTTTAGCTTGATTTCGCCGATTGATTGTTGACTTGTCTGAGGAATTTTGTCTGTCATGCATCCAGGACATGAGAACGTTGCTGGTCGAGGACCAGCGCGCCTGTAAAAGGTAACCCCAACAGCACCCTCTTCCTTCCGCCCGAATCTCATTGTTTGAGCTCATAAGGGGTTTGATTTCATTCATTCGACAACAAACTCATTCCTTTTCAGTGGTGCATTCAGAGAGTCGTCAGCCTCCGGCTTAATTCCATCGGGTTTTCTCCTCCTTTCCCGCTACCTGACTCCGGCCATTATGCAACATTTTGGCTTGTGCTTGATACGACACGAATACCCGAACCCCACTCCGCCCCCTTTTTTGTAGCCCAAGCCCATCTGCATTATGGAAGTGGCTCCTTTTACGATAGGAATCATGTTGTTCTTAGATAAATGAAATGTAAACCATTGTATGCGTATGCCATGTTTGTTTTAATGTTTTTTGGAAGGCAATTGAAAGAGGCGCATACAGTGAAGCCTCGGTTAGCAAGTTTAACCCATTTCGGCATCGAACTCCTAGTGTGAAAAATCCATCCTGCGAAAGGTAGCCAATCAAACTGCATCATTTCACTGATTGGCTGTAGGTGACCGGCGACCGGAGACCCACACCCTGGGTGCAAGTCTCAGCGGCGGACACCTGCACTCACAAATCGTAAACTGAGCAGAAGCTTGTCAGTCGAAACAAATGTTCTGCTAGTAGCTTGCTCGCTGTCTGAAGTAGTCGAAGCTGTTCGTCGCCCGAGTCTTCCCTGTATTGCCTTGCGTTTTTGCACATAATTTAGACCTCAATTTGAGCCCTTTTTGTCCATCTTCCCCGTAATTGGGCAATTTTAATAGCGTGTTTATTGGCGCCTCCAAGTCCCTTCAGAGTATTTGTCTATTAACTTGATGGACACCAGGCGTAATTTTCTGCCAACTATTTCTTTCCCCCGCCTTCCATTCTTACCGTAGTCGATGAAAAACTAATTAGCGAAATCGGACGGGGTATTCTGGTGCTGGTTGGAATCGCCCGCGACGACACGGATGCAGATCTGAACTACATGTAAGTAAACCTTTGTGCTTTTTTATTTCTTTGTTTCACACCACGTCTTAAAGGAAAACCGGCGAAGAAAAATGTGGCTCACAAGCTGCTCTGGTTTTTAGGTATACCTCTATGGTGCACTTTCTTTATCAAGCTTGCTAATACGTTTATGCAAATTAAGCATCCCCGTCCTCATCCACAATTTTTTCAGTAAATACTGCATCTCATCATTCAGTGTTAGGTTGTCGCAGAACGCATTTGCAGTTGGTAGGCCAAAGCGGGTTTTCTCTTGATCACAGGCTTGGTCATCTTTCTAAAGTAAGTGCTCATCTGGATGCAATTAACCAACCTTAGCGGGCAGCCCTTACCTCCTCTGGTCCAGCCATTCTAATGAATATCCATTGTTCCGCAGTCCATTGAAATCTTCCTAACGAGGGAGAGAGTGTGTGGGTGGTTAGGGTCAAAGGTTGACACGGATGCGTGAACCCCCTTCCCAGAAACATGACTTAGAGCCGTCTGTAATACAGGAATAGTAGTAACAGGGGAGTTTTTAGACAGACGAAACCGTTTTGTTTTTTAGGAAAGTCGTGTTAAGGCTGCATTGAAACAGCCTTCTGGTTGCACCTCCCTGTCAGAATATGTTGCCACTAAATCAAGCCACTGAAGGAATTCAGTTCGTGGCTCCTTTACACACTTAGAGCTCTCCTACTTTCGCCTGAAATGATAAATCTCCGTGCTGGCGGTTGGTTGATGTGCCTTGGTTGTTCTTCTCCTGGCTTTTTCCGGCCTCTTGTTTTACGTATTTGGCGACGTCTGATCTTATGGGCGCTGGCACCGCAGTAGAATGTTGCCTTAAAAGCATAGACAAAGAGAGTGTTTTTGTCTTCTTTTAATGTCTTTGGTGCATTGCTATGTTACCCATCCTTTCAGGAATTGCCCCTAACATTAAGTAGATGTGGTTTTCGCGTGCCTGGATATAAGAGTCGAGAACGATAAAACTCCCAAGTCAGAATGATTCAGAAATCCTGACTGTAGTGAAATCAATTTCTCCTTAACCGAATCTGAAGGCCCGTTGGCGCAAGCTTTTTTGCGTGCTTGCGTCTGTATGCCTGATTGCTATTCATCGAAAATGGAGGTTCCTTGTCGGTAATGTTATTCCGTTGATATCAGTCAACTTTGTGCGCTCTACGTACGCATATCCCTACTCTATCGGATCAGCACGTGTTGTCACTGAAGGAAGTCAGCTGATGCCTGTGCTCCACGCCCAGAGCTCTGCTATTTCCGTCTTAAGTGATAGATGTGGGAGTTGGTGGTGGTGGGGGTTAGCCTGCCGAGGTTGTTCTTTCCCTAACCTTTCTTGCCCTTTGTTTTACCTCATCGGCAACCTCTGTGGTAATGGGCGTTGGCACCGCCATGGCATACTGCAGGCATTTGTGAAGCTTAATGGAAAATGCGACCCCCTGATGGGTGTACGTGCGGATTACCGGTCCTCAGCACCTGCGGCAAACTGTGATAAGGTGGTCCTTAACCAGAGGCACCTCACCAGCGTGCATCTGACTTCAAAAAACAGAGTCGCTGCATTGTAATTCTCTCAGAAATTAATCGCCAGCTTGGAGTACCTGAGCCTGAATTAAGCTGAATAGGCACAGACCAAAATATGATATGAGAATTACACAACAGTCAGTTAGTAAAATGACAAGGTGGGCAACAGTGACTTATGTAGTCCCCCTCATGAATCCCTACTCCCAGCATGTTGTCCTACGAAAACGGTGGTTATAGGGTTTAATGGGTGGGGAATTAGGATACGCAGTGGAATATACTTGAAAAATTGCTCAATGCATTTTAATTTTACTGTATTTAGATATGCTGTTGATTTACATCTGTATATTTTCTTCATCTGTATTATCGTTTAACGTGTTACGGGAAAACCCGATTATCAAATTGCATGTTTCTTGAAATTTCCAAAAAATTGAAATTGTGGTTAGAAGGTCGTCTGATTTAACTTACCTGAGGTTCAACTTGCTGTTCTGAAGTTAGATTAGTAGTCTGTGCCGCGAAGTTTCGATTTACGTGCGGAACAACTTACTTTTAGCAGCCGCGGGAAACAAATTCAACTACAGTTTTTGCGTTTTACACTTACTTTTAAAAATTTCCTTCTCGGCAGGAGTTTCCTTGGTTGTGGCAGAATAAAACTCTACATTATTAGGTATGTCGACAGCGATTCGAGATCGATTTGAGCACGATTAGGGTTAGGGTTAGGATTAGGGTTATGGTTAGAGTCCGAGGTTAAGGTTAGGGTAAGGGTTAGGTTTAGGGTAACGGTGAAAGTTAGGGTTATGATAAGGGTAAGGGCAAGGGTTAGTGTTAGGTTCCGTGTGGAATAGTGATATCTGATGCAAAAAGCCCGTAGTTGCTGCTTAATGTTACAAAAGTCTTCTTAAAATCAATTATAACTGGGTTTTGGGCAAAGGAAAGTTTTCGGAATAAAACTCCACATTTGCAAGTTTCTCGACAGCGATTCGTGCTCAATTCAAGCTCGATTTGTTTTTTTTGTGCCTTTTTTCGATTTACGTGCCCAACACCGTCGGTTTATAGCCACCGTATTAAATTATTTCAACAAAATTTTACGACTTTTTTTCTTTTCATAAAATCCTTTTTTGATAAATCAGTTTAATCAACTTAAAAATAACCCCTTCTCTTGGTTACCGTACGAAAACAGCCTACGGCTTGTTGTACCAAGGGAACTCCTGCCCCTTCTCTGCCTATCCCATTTCTCCACTAAGGATATATGAGGGGGACTGAATCAGTTACTTTGCCATAAGGCGTCTTCCCGGCCACGTTTTCTTCGGCGAAGTGCACTAACCAGGAAGCCCCGATCTGTGCGACAAGACAAATCCTGATCACCAACATCACAATTCATGAAAAAGGTGACCGACACGTCAGTCTGAACTAAGCTTTCTGCGCGCAAATGGAAATCTGATAGGACCAGTGGAGAACAGCCAAATGTTAACGAGTCTTTCTGGACCCGGGGTGGTTCACTAACCAAGACACTCTGATGGACGTGACACGACTGATCGCAAGAGCAGCAGCATCGCAATTAATGACAAACTGGCCGACACTTTCCCACACGCGTGAAGATGGATGCATAGATGGTTTCCCAAAGATTTGAAAAAGTGACCGACACTTTGTGACACGCTTTGGTCCATGGGAATGCATACTCAGATAATTTCCCAAATATTTTAAAATGGAGACTGACACTGCGACACGCTCTAGTTCATGGGAATGCGTGCGTATATAGGTTTCGAAGCATTGATAATAAGTTCTGCAAATATAACCATGTCTAACTTGTTAAAGTTTAATTGACAAGCACCTCTTCAGGCAGTGAAATTGCAGGGATACTGGAAACGATACAGTTGGACAGGCTTAACAAAGTTCCTTTGATTAATATTCCTCGTTGTCGCGTTGCCCGCATGGCGGGATCGGCGTGTAGAGGTCCTTTTGCTGTGAGATAGAGGCCGAAATAGGGATAGGTTGTGAGCGCTGGTTATGGGTAAATTGTGTGGAGTGATGACGACTGTCACTACGGGCTGGGGACGATATGCAATTTTCACTAAGATAAACAATCACCAGTCGGCACCTAGACGATAGCTCATCGACTTGTTAATGAGTAACTGCCCTTTGAGAATTATTAAATACATACTTATGACAATTACGCTGGTGTTGGAAGATTCATTTATTCTATTCGCAGCTTATGCAACGTGCTCCGCAGGCCTATAGTAGCAAAAACAGGAGTAGCATCAAAAGCAGACTAGATTTATCCTTAATCATTTCAAAGCGTAAGGAGTATGAAAACACAGGTTGTACATTAAAATAAAACAGGTATCAGGAAGCATAATTTAAAAAAGCATGAATCCAACCGAATGTGCAATTCCCTTTAAAGATGGTCTAATTCTGCTTCTGTTGAATACAGTGGGAAGGTAGCTTAACACATGTCTGTGGCATAGACTAGCCATGGACTTTGCAGCTTGATTTTCAGAACTATAATGCCGACCTCTACCGCAGGTGGCTAATTGTGCATTAACAGCGTCTAGCTGATCTTTCCGCAACTCTTAAGAGCAGACGGGTTATAGCATCAGAACAGGGCGGTTTCTCTGATGGGATAACTGGATTTTTAACATGAAACCTTAAATCGGTCCGGTGATTTTACCGGTGCTCGCGCTTTCGGAATTTCCATCCAAGGATTGTGTTGGTCAAAAAAATTTGTGCGTTGGCATCCGAGTTGCACAAAATAATTTCCGGTTGCGGCCTGTAGTCCCATCTTCCGAAATGGAAGTCAGAGTTCTTTGTGGTCCAGGCCCTTGACTCTGCGCCCTCTCTGTATTGGCTGTTGTTTGCAGGATTACTTTGTAGTTGATGCAATTATTAAAACAACTCACGGCATTCGGTGGGATTTGAACCCGCATAGGAGGGAAGGCCTTTTACGCAAGACAACGCTTTACCCACTTGAGCTAAGAATGCCACGCTTCACACCGTGAGTTTAATCACCGTTGGATCGATATTACCCGCCCAACTTTTCCGATCGTATGGAATTCATCAGTACGGGACAGCAAGTTGACTGATTAAGCAGGATTTCGTTAGCAATTATCTAGAATCCACCAGAATGACTACTAGGCTGACTTAACTATTAAGGCGTTTTGGCAGATTTGATTAATTTATTTGACCCCATTGAGATGGTGTATTGGTGGATTCCATACTCGCTGCACAGTTGGGCGGGTAATATCGATCCAAGTGTGATTAAACTCACGGTGTGAAGCGTGGCATTCTTAGCTCAAGTGGGTAAAGCGTTGTCTTGCGTAGAAGGCCGTCCCTCCTATGCTGGTTCGAATCCCGCGAGTTTTTTCAGAATTGGGTCAAATAAATTAACCAAATCTGCCAAACCTTAATAATATAGAATTTTTCTGCACCAATGTCGCACATCATAATAACTGTTGTGCCAATCTGAATGCCTTTACTTTAAGAAGGTCACGCAACCTCTATTGTACTGAGGTTTTAGGAACTTTATGCTGGCTCTGTGTATTCCTTCTGCGAAAGTGCCCTCACCGGCTGACTGAATTTTTTCGAACCTCGCGTGGCAAAACACCCCAGATTGGGTAAGGCCGGTTGCCTGGCAACGATAAATAAGACGGAATTTGCCGTTCTAGTGTCCCTTGTCCTTTTTGGTACTGCCTGCTTGCTTGTCTTTTGGATTTTGTCGCACACGTCTGCTTCTCGCGCTGATACGGCTACTGTTCGACTTAGATTATTTCGATAAATTTGAGCCTTTTTGTGTCAGATCTCTTTCTTCTAGTTGACTATCTAAGACAATGCTATACGGTAGAGATTCTCGCGTTCATCATCTCCCAAAGGTAAGGAAGAAGAAGAGGGGGTGTGTTCATGGACCAAATTATATTTGAACTGACGTTTCGAAAACCTTCAGGCTTCCATCGTCAGAGTGTGTTTGGTGGTCTTGAGTTAGCGTGACCTTCGTCCCCTCTGCGGTCAGCGTAGTCGTAGGTGAGCCAATATGCTTGCTGGCCTCCCCCACGTCACCCGGCGGACTGATCACTCGTTGTTGTTCCCTTGGTTTGTTCTTTGCCTCGTGGTTGTTGGTCGCGTGACCTGCGACCTCCACCCTTACTTTCCGTGGGCGTTGGCTCTGGGTTCTGCGTATGCGTTTGTCCTACTAGCTCTGGCCGACTTGATCCGAGCCTTGTGCGGAGCGCCTGGTAGGCAAGGTTCAAGTCAATGGCTCTGTTGATTGTGCTAGTGGAGGAACAAGTTCCCAGCACTGGACTGGCCATTTTCTCATTGGCCCTGCCGATCACCTTCGCTTTCTCAAACGCGAATTCGTGGTTGAGCTGTTGCACATGACCACAGACTAAAGACAGTTTGGCGAGCATACGTAGCTTTTGATAAATTCCCATTGGGCCGTTACAATTACATAGGGAGGGGTGCAAATTAACATGCTGGTAATCAAGTTATCACAAAACGCAAATTAGTCATGGGGATGAGGAAGGGGGTGTGAAGTTGGTAGTAATCAGCTAATGGGGGTTTGTTGAGTCTGGACAGGGGATGGGGGGAAATGGGTGGGGTTGGGTTGGGTTGGGTGAAGCGGCAGCAAGGGCAAAAAGATGCAGGTAGTTACGTAACCGTTGGCCAAGCCAAGCTCGGGG
>JAYGXS010000001.1:13345529-13374895 GCA_036362985.1 Ligula intestinalis | reverse complement strand
GATGATGATGATGATGATGATGATGATGATGATGATGATGATGATGATGATGATGATAGGGGAATGACTCCAAGGAAATTACAACGAGCCTTATGGCAGCCTCCATGCGTACAGTCTACTGTAGAGCTTGATAAGGAGACGCTGGCAGCCCAACACCCTAATTTTCAGTCACAAGGTTTCATTTCCGGTACTGTTGCTGCTGCCGCTGCTGCTGTTTGAATCGATCTTGTCGCGCACATCAGAGTGCCTTGGTTAGTGAACCGCCCGGGTCCAGGAAAACGCGTTTCCATTTGACTAAATAGCTGAGCTGCAAGTTTCATATCAACTTTCGGTCTGAGCTAACAGAGCTTAATTCAAACTGATGTACTCTAAATTAGCGATTAATTTCCGCGATAGTTAAATAGCAGCAATTCATCTTTGAAGTCGGAAGTTCAGTCATAAAGCGCCGCCGCAGACGCATTTGTTAACGACCAACGCTATCAGAGGTCGCCACAGGAATTGAAAGCCGATAACCCCCACGTACACATTAGGCGGTCGCACTTTTCATTATCCTTCATCAAAGGCAATCCTTTTAACGCAACATTTACTGCGGTGTCAATGTCTACTACATCTGAGGCTGCCGAAAACGTAGAACAAAGGGGAGAACAACTCATAGGAAGAACAACCTAGGCACGCCAACCCACAGCCTGCGGACCAAGTTGCATAATCTGCGAAGCGAAAAAATGAGTCTGCCAAGACATCGAAAATAGCATATATATAGGTATTAAAAATGTCAATGGCCAATTAGCCGGCTACTTAGTAAGAAGCCGATGAACTACCGCTTATATGCTGACTGCTGGTTGTTTATTTTATTATAAATGTCTTGGCACCTCCCTAATATGCATTCCCATGTACCAAAGCGGGTCATGGAGTGTCGGTTACTTTTTTCAAATATATAAGAGGCCGTCTAAACATGCATTCTTATGGACCAACGCGCGTCGGTCACTTTTTAAAATGTTCGGGAAACCATCTACCCATCCGTCCTCGCGTATGTGAAAGTGTCGCTAACTTTTTCATGAATTGCGATGCTGCTGCTCTTGCGATCGGTCTTGTTACACCCAAAAGAGTGCCTTGATTAGTGAACCGTACTGAGAAGAACGCATGCGGAAAGATGCCTTACTATTTGAGCGTCGAAATAAATTTGAAAAGGTCCTATTGCCCACGTACTCATCTTGTTCTTACAGAATGTGTACCTGTAAGCCAAAATGTTTGCCTGAATGGGACTGTTGGGAATAAGCACCACAACAGTACGACTCCGTCAAAGTAGTGATTTCTAATTTAAAGCACATACCAGAACTCTGGCTAACCTTTCGAGAGACAGGCCAAGGACACCAAATCCCGACAAATGCGGTTGTGCAAAAGACGGAGAGAGTAGTTTTGCAAATGGAACGCACACAGACCCAGCGTATATCATCTGAAACGCCAGTACGCTGCATGTTGTACAACCTGCCTCTGGTACAGACATTCAGTTTGGCGCATAATTAACTACGAAGTATGGCACTATGAAAAAAAATCCTGCAAAAAAACCAATAAATATATGGGGAACAGGGCTCCAGCTTGGAGTAAAATGAGCGATGTTGCATTTTGGAAAGTGGGACAGCAAGGCGCACAATCAGAAATAAATCAGGGCCGGGAAAGTCCAAAAATTGGACATTATGCCTACTTTCGAAATAAGACCCCGGGCTAAACGACGCAGAAGTTCCGAATGTACGATTAACTTCGCATAAACTATGAGTCAGTATCCCAGACTGTAAAACGTCGTCCTGGACAGTTGAGCTGCAAAACCGCAGTTGATAATACAGGCCTTAATTTTACCAAGAGCATTCAAGCTGAATACTAACAGTAGATGTAGCAGGGGTGAGAGGCACAAACCACAATCTCTCTGGATGTTGCGGCACTCAATGCTCGAACAGACGAACTGCTGGGTAGGAGTCCAAACCTCAAGCCATTGCGCCAGGGGTTCTTGTCTTGTCAGTTGTCTTTCTGCCTATAATGTGGTAGAAGGGGAGCGGCTGCTGTCGTATCTCAAGAGTGACTCCTAAGGCACAGTGGGACGAGGGAGTCGGATAGGGTATCGGTGAGCATCCAAAAATTAAAATTTTATCCATCACCCACTTGGTTTCCGTGGCAAGTCACTATCAAGATGTTCAGCGTTGTGCGTGGCTGCAGTAACCGAAAAGACCAAAGAGGTCGTCTACGTGTACCGCGTACAAGACGCGGTTGCCACGACATGTGCAAGGTGGCATACTATTCGCCTAGGTACGGTTTGCATCCAAGCAAAGAGTCGTTCAGCATCTCAGTAATTCGGCCGACCGCTCTGTTAGCGCAAGTATCTGCCCAAGACATCCAGCCTGGTTCAAAGTTTCACACAATTGCGCTTGTCCACTGGAGGCGATATAAGCTAGCAAACTGCAACAAACAGCTACACTCTTCATCTCTTTTGCTTGTTCTTGTCGTGAGAGCCGAGAAGCCAGTAAACTGGGAAAGAAAACAACTCTTGCTACTCGCGAACTGTCTCGATACAAACTGGGCATTGTGACTCTCATTATCACAATGCGGAAAGTCAGGGCGGTTGCTTTAACCATCTTTCTTGATAGTAAAGTTCTTACTCGCGGAGGAAATCAAATGCATCTAAAGACAAGTCATGATGAAGTAACAAAGAAATACTACGGAAATTCTATTTTTCTTTTTCATCAGGAAGTGTCAGTTTACAGTGCCTGGTAAGGGGTGCCCTATTATATGTTCATACTATTCAGGGTGTGTACTATGCAAATATTTACAATCCAGTTATCCTGCCTTCAACGGCACTCCTGTTTATGCTACTGTAAGCCAGTGGACCAGGTTGCATAAGCAGCGCATTGAATAAATGAATCTGCCAAGACATAAAAATAGCATACATAGGTAGTAAAAAAAGATTTTTTAAGGGAATTCTCATAAAAAAGCCGATGACCTACCGCTTCCGCGTGCTCTGTGTATTGTTTATCCGATGACATATAATGGGAAAACATCTAAGTGTCAGTCCTCGCGTGTTGAAAACTGTCGGTCACCTTTTTATGCATCGTGATGCTGGTGATCCTGATTTTGTTTTGTCGCGCGGATCGAAGCGTCCTGATTGATGCATTCCTCCGAGGAAAACGTGACCGGGAAAATGCCTTATCATTTAACTGGTTAGGACGGCCTAACAACAGTCTTAGCAAGCAGTAGCTTGCAAGCCATAGCCGCGTCCACAATAGGTTTTCGATCGGCCTGCATGTGAGCTAACGCATCGTGCTAGACAATCAATTAATAAGTTTAGCGATGATACCCATTTAAGCCTTCAAGAAGTCAAGATAGGCGAACGAACGTTTTTGATTAATTTATCATCAGGCCTGTACAATAATATAAAGTAGGGTAGGGTTAGCAAACGTCTAAGCAACCAATAAACTGTATTTGAGGGGGGAGGGGTTGTTATTAAGAGATCAAAAGGGGGAAAGGGGGGAGTGTCTCATAATTAGATCATGTCAACTGGTCGCGGCATCTTGACATCACTATGCGATTCGGTTCTTGACTTGCTAAAACGTTTGCTTACTCTACCCCCCCCCCCCCTTTATATTATTGTACACGCCCAATTATTAATTAATTGAAAACGTTCGTTCGCCTATCTTGACTTCTTGAATGAATTAATCATTTGAATTCCTAGCTACACTCACTCACTCAGCCAAAATCCAATAATACCGGCGACTATTTCAGGAGAAAATTTGATTGGCTCAAGGGTCATCGCTCACACGATTTTCTTTCCTAAATACCTTTTATCTCATACACTAAAAGACTTCTACAGTTGCACATTTCTTGTCGTGTTCTTCCTTCTTTGTGTGAGTACACAAGGCGGCGAAATCTCAGCCTGGGCTTCCGTTACAACATAACTATCTAACTCTTCTTTAATTCTCATATCAAGTTTTTATTTGTGCCTATTCATCTTAATTCAACCTCAGGTACTCCAAGCTAGCGATTAATTTCTAAGGGAATTACAATGCAGTTACTATTCTCTTTGAAGTCCGATGCCTGCTCGAGAGGCGGCTTTGTTGGCGTTTTGGCAAATGACCCACCTTATCACCGGAGGTGCCGAAAACCGGTAAACTGCACGCACCCCTTAGTGGGTTGCATTTTTTATTAATCAGTATGAACTTCTGCGCTGTTGAGGCAGTATTTACTGGTGGTGCCAACGCCCATTGCCTCAGAGCTTGTCGGTTACGCAAAACAAAGAGCAAAAAAGCTAGGGAAAGAACAATCTTGACACGCTAAGCCACCGCCAACTTCAAGGTTTATCACTTCAGATGCAAATAGCAGAGCTATGGGCGTGACCCACAGGCATCAGCTGCTTTTCCTCAGTATAAACGGTTGCTGAGCCGGTAGAGCAGGCATACGTGTACGTAGAGCGCATCTGCATTATGCCGTCGCACAATAGTGACTGATAAAAGAAGAAAAGCATTACCGAAAAAGAACCTCGTGCCCTTTGGTGATCGGTTTCCAGTGCATAGTAATCAAGCACACAGACGCATGCACGCAGAAAGCTCGTGTTCTGGGACTCGGTTAAGGAAGCATGGATTCAGAGTTGCTGAATCACTCGGATATGGTAATTTTATCGTTCTCGGCTATTAAATCCAGACACACAAAAACCACATCTACTAAAGATTAGGTGTAATTCTGGGAGGGATGAGTAACATAGCAATGCACCGAAAACATTCAAAGAAAATAAAAGCATTGTTTGCGCTGACTCGGTCGAGAGTTAAGTATAACCCTTGAGTATAAAAGGTTTGCTTACTGCCGATGACCCATCGCGCTTGAAGGAGGTCCATAATCCCGTAGAGGGGTAGCGGAATAGTATCCTCGTCCCTATCAAAATCGTCGTAAGGGCTGAGAATAATCACATGTTCCATGAATAAGGTGCAGCAGCCGTGACACACACGTGATTTACTGTGCAGTTAACAGAATTGTCATACATATTCTTCCACTGACAGGAAGTTCGCCTCTCGCTTCCTACTTTACGCACTGTGTGCTCCATTAGCTTCTTGCCAACGGTTTACCGTTCAGTGTCTGGCTTGTTGAGCTCCGTTTACCGTTTTCATTTTCAATATGTCTGTTAAGATGATAGTACACTTGCACTGCATTTACCGCAATTTCTCTTTCATCACTCGCCTTTGTTCAGTGTCAAGAGTACTGAAGGCAAGGTCAAGTGATGGAAGCCAGAGCCGCGACCACCCGCTGAGTGGGAGTGGAATAGAGGCCACGGGAGGCTTGTGCCTGGACCAGCGCTTACGTGAGGCCAATGGAAGTTGCGACACGGATTCCACCTCAAACAGTTGGGACCTGCGTAGCATACACCGCATCATACACAAACTGATTTCAGCCTACACTTGACCAGAAATTTGCTTAACCACAGACTAGTAGGAAGACCTACAGTAGGGAAGGGCCATGAAGGTCATACTTAGAGGGAGCCATTACAGTTTATCGTTCGCAACACACCCACACACACGACAGTTTCCCCGTCGATTTCGACGATGAGCACCACGCGCTCCAACAAGCCGCAGCAAACGCTGAAGCAAGCCGCAGCATACACAGAGGTGAGCTGGGCAAGCAACACGAAAGCGGTGACAGCAAACAAGAGCAACGCAGAGAACTCGTGCGAGAGAAAACAGGAGTTTAGGCAGACTTGCACAGAATCTACCCACTCGCTCACACACACACACTCACACACACACGACTGACTGAACGGCCCGAGTTATCTCGCAAGATGGCATCCTTGCAAGTCACGGCTTTTAACGCCAATTAAAGCTACCAGCGCGTCACCTCGTTTGCAGTGAGAGGGGTGCACTGTGTCGTCTCTACTTCCCTCGTCCGTTCCGGTCAAGATAACCGGAAGTGAACTCGGAATCAGATCCCTTTAACTGCCCAAGCTGGTAGGATATCCGAATGAGGGCTACCCGTGTTCTCATCTTTCCTTCATCCGCTTTTGCTCGGCAAGTAGGAATCAGACGGCCATGCCTACAGGGGCCGCCAGAGGCGATGCACTTTCACTAACTCCACTCTACGTGGCCGTTAGCCTTTCACGGCTGCTAGCACATGCGCACGCACCTGTGCCTGCTTACCTCAAGGCCGGTCTAGCCAGTCACCCTTGAGGCTGACTCACACAACTTCAAATACGACGTCTGCAGCGAGCGCATCCTCCTTACGCACGCTTGTCCCACCGTCAACTTCCTCCAAACTATTTTATGCTAGTTCTGTGCAGAATATACTATTCCTGCCATCGGACATCCCACTCATTTTCTTCCGTCTACGAAACCCGGCCTGCAGATTGTAATGGCAAGGGTTTTACCCGATCACTTAATCAACTGTGATAGCCCTTCCATCAGTGCAAGTTATCCTAGGGCAATCATCGTGACAAGGTGGACGAGGGAAAGGAGGGGGCGGTATATGTACGCGTTTCTGTAACGATGATTTGTATTGCCGCTTAAGATACATAGGGGTTTGCACCAAAATCCGGGGAAATAATGTTTAAGATTAAGGTGACAGCTGAGGTTAAGTTTAGCGTCCCGTTTCAGGCTAGGAGTATAGGTCAGAGGTGGAGTTAGGGTCAAGATTATAGTTAAGAGTAAGGTTTGGTCGAAAAAATGCGAGGCCCAGGTAATTGAATAGAAGGTGGAAGAACGTTCTCTGGGACCAATATTTTATTTGCCCGACGTTTCAGTTTGGGTTCGTGGTAACCATGGTCTTAACGTTAAGCGTAGGGGTAAGGTTTAAATTAAGGTACCAGTTTAATTTTACCTGATCACTTATTTAACTGCGATAGACCTTCTATCAGCACAAGTCATTCTGGTGAGGTCATCCTGCCAGAGGACTCTGGGAAGCACAGGATGGACTTCGTACACATTTCGACGAGGTTCACGTGTATGGCTGCAGTAAATGCATGTGGCATTGCACCAACTTCTGGGAAATTCAGTTAAAGATTAAAAGGAGGGTTAGCTTTATGTTTAAGGTAGGGGTTAAAGTAAAGGTCCGGGTTAGAGTCAGGATTATGCTAAGGGTTAAGGGTTGGGTTCGTGTTAAACGTATGCTTGAGTTTAAGTGAAAGTTAGGTTTAAAATTACGATAACAGTTTATTTTTATAGTTAAGGTGAGTGTTTGTTTTAAGTCGGGGAATAGTCAGCCTCCCTGAAACTTATTGCAAGGCCATTGTTAGTGCAAGGGAGGACAGTTCTGGTACCATGTCCTATTTAGGCGACTATGCAAAGGATCCTTGCCCACACTTGCCTCAATATACTCCGAGTTCCATGGCAATACCCGCTACTCCATCCATTGCACCCCCGGCATAATATTGTGAACAGTCTGGTGTTTGACACGTAGTCTGTCAGAAAAAAAGAGGTTTCGCCCGAAGCGATGGTGGTGCTACCAGCAAATTTGCGAAAAAGGGACAAAAGATAGCAAAAGTTTGACGGCTAAAAAAACCACCCGACAACGGCTTTGATTCCCCAACAGTTGGACAAGCGGTAGATCATCCATTTCGCCCTCTAGATGCAAAAGATGGTCTATCTAATCAAATATTAGCCGAAATTAGGAAAATTGTTTATATTGGAAAGGATTGCTGAGGTGGAGTTCGAATGCCATGCAGCATAAGGCTAGTATATGCCAGTCTCAGCCTTTGAGGGAGCTTATTTCCCGCAGTGAAAAGGAAAATGAATTGAGACGTACGCATTTTCCGTTGATTTACGATAACCTCATAAATTCAAAAATATTTTTATTGACATCATGCCCATAAGTATCTCTTCTTTATGTTTTCACCTACTAGCATATTATGTATGCCGGAAGTTTCTAACTATGCGATCTTTTAGGGCCTTGCAATGGCCCTCTAAATATCACCATATCTGTTTTTTTTATTAATGTCCATAATTAAGTATAGGACAAAGTCCACATTCATTGCCAAATATAATGAGCACTATATAGCACCTTCCTCGGAACACAAAGGGGTTTGTGCTATCCCTTAACCGGGAAGCATACAGCCTTTGTCTCAAAATATGTCAATTCCCGCAGCAATACACGTTACTCCATCCATTACCTGTCTCGCTCCGGATGATAGTGGGCATACTATGGTGTGTGACAAACAAACTATGGGAAAAAAGTTTTGCCTGAAGTGAGCCTGTAGTGGATGCTGGAAATGCTAAAGCGATGACATCACTATTGTGAAAAAAGGGGAAACGATAAGAACAACATGACTGCTAAAACACCATCCAGCAGAAAAAGGATGGACGGTAGATCATCCGACTTGCCCTCTTAAAACATTCATTGGCCTATCTCATTACATTTTAACCGAAATTCTGAACAGCGATTGGATTTGAAAGGATTAATGAGGTAAGGTTTTAATAGTGATTATCGTGCAACACAGGTCTAGAATATCTCAGTCACGCGAGATCGGCAACTTTTAACGAAGGTTATTTCCAGCCACGTGCAAAATGAAGACGGAATGACAAAAAACGAATAAAGGTTTACGCATTCATTTCGTTGATTTACGATGACCTCATGAATTGATATGTATTTGATAGAAAAAATGCATACAAGTATTCTTTTTGTACTCAGTTGGCAGCACTCAACATCTCTTACAAATTTTCTGCATGTCATTTCTTATGTTTTATTGTTTAAAGATTTTACAAAGGTCCTTTAAATGCCACCGTATGCGTTCATTGATTGCTTTTCCCAATGAAGTATTAAACAAAGGCAATATCCATTGAGCACTATATAGTACCTGGGTAAAGGCGTAGAAAGGTATGTGCTGGTTCTTACAAGGAAATTGAAGAATTGAAGCATTAAATGCAGATGCAATGGTAGATTGGGCTCCAAATTTTTCGGGAACTGTCAAACTTTTCTAATTTGAAGATTGCATATGTAGCAGAATTTAATGGAACCATAAAATTTCGCGAGTGCTCATCAGCTGCATCCGCTCACGTGCATAAAGTGAGTAACGAATGAAAGAATACAACAATTAAATGAATACAGAAGAGGTCATGGAAACAAGGTCAATTATTAAATTGGGCTGATTAGTCTAATTTGTAAAGTAAGTAAGGGAAAGAATGTGTACAGTGAGATAGGAGAAAAACGTTTTAGCAAAAATTTGGGCAGAGAGAGGTCTGCTTCAGGGAGCCACATGTTACCAAGGCAAAGCAAGGTTAACAACATGCGCTAGTTGTTTACATAGGTCAGGTTTTGACCGTCCTATAGAGGCTGCCTCCAGGTAGCACAATGTACGAGTTGTTCGAGCCTGAACAAGTACTCGGAAGGTAGTTTTTGGCTCTACAGAATGTCCCGTATGCAATAGGTGTTCAGTAATGGAAAAATGGGGCATCCTCGTACATTGTGCTACCTGGAGGCAGCCTCTATATGACGGTCAAAACCCAACCTATGTAGACAGCTGGAGCATGTTCTTATCCTGGCTTTGCTTTGGTAACATGTGGCTCCCTGAAGCAGACCTCCCCCTGCCCACATTTTTGCTAAAACCTTTTTTCCCCTATCTCACTGTACACATTCTTTCCCCTACTTACTCTACAAATTAGACTAATTAGCCCAATTAACTAATTGACCCTGTTTCCATGACCTCTTCTGTATTTTTTTATTTATTATTTCATTCGTTCCTCAATTTATGCATGCAAGAGGACGCAGCTGATAAGCGCTCGTTAAATTTTATGGTTCCATGAAATTATGCTGTATATGCAATCTTCAAATTTGCACCTGGGAAAAGATGCTTCAAAAAACCTTTTTAAGACAAAAATATGACCTGCCTTTGAGCAGAGAATTAAAGTAGACGTCATTTACTATCAAATGAGCATAAGAGAGACTATTCTGTTGTGTTTTCGATATGATATATTGAACATAGAAGGGCAACCGGAGAGCAGGTATCTTAAGTGACCATTTTGTTTTACAAGGTATGACAGTTGACGGCGGCCAATAAGACGTGTATCACAATGCCGACATCCTGACCTGTCTGAAATGTTACGGGCTTATGCCGCAAGATAATCCATGTTACAATGCTCACGTAGTTGATCCTGCGTAATATAAAATGCGTTTCAGAATTTGGGTTGAAATTCCATGAAACCAGCCACTGACGGCATGTAATTTGGAAACTGTAAGCCCAAGTGCCAAGGCATATCGGTCCTTAGAATTATTCCAGGGTTTCAAAACCCAAAGCCACCCCTTTTAAGTAACAACATTGACTTAATTTGCTTTGACGGGCGCAGGCACACATTTTCTTCGAAAAATAAATACCGAAAGTTATAAGGGCGTCGAAATAAATGCAAAAAAGGCGTACTAAGTAAGTAAGTAAGTACTTTTTTACCTCTTACAGATCCGCAAGCCAAATTCCTTGCGTGATCGAGGTATTTTGGAAATAAACAGAACGATATTAAACAAAACCGGCCTAAGTAATTCCTTCTTGATGAAAATACAGTTCAAAACTCTGGTTAACATTTCAGGTGACAGGCCAGCTTTTGTAAGGATCCGGGATGCTGAAAAATGCAGTCAGGCAGAAACCGACCAGGCAGTTTCGCAAAGGGGACACACAAGCCCAGCATATATCATCTGAGACTTTAGTATGGTGGACGTTGCGCATATAGAATCTCTGGTACAGACATTCAGGCTGACACTTAATTTATTACAATGTACGACACTCGCGGAAAGAAATCCTACAAAAAAGCCCAGTGCCCCGGAGTTTGGACCAAAAATAGAGCGTTGTGTTGCATTTTGGAAAGCTGGACTACAGGCCGCGCAGGACATGCCTTATTGCAAGCAGAGCTAGAATTGAGAATGAATCAGGGCCTGGGAAACCATAAAATTCGAGGCAAAACCGCCTGGAATTACACAATTGACTCCTCATAAACTGAGAGCAAAAACTCTGTTCTGTAAGGCCTCGTCTTAGGAAGTTAGGCAAATGTTCGCATCCCAGGTACGACGGGGTGACGCATTATTGCAAGTAGCTACCGGTTGCGAGTTCAATTTCGCAACTGCGAGAGTAATCACACACGCCGGCAGCAAAAAAGGCCGCGAAATGATTGAAGCCTGGTCCTCGTATGATAATTTAATCATTCGATTTATTGATATGGCGCCGGCTTACATCGCCCTGCGCAGATATCTTCGGACTGATGACACTGGTGGTTGACTTAGACACATGCAAAGCGACGTTCACTACCTTAGTACTTCGGTTGGCCGACCAGACGTAACGAGCGCCATGGCGCAAGAATCAAACGAAGATTCTTGTTCAAAGTTTAACAAAACTGAGCCTGGCCACTAGAGCCTACATAAACTGTCCAAACACAACAAACAGCAGCAATTCTCTCCTCTCGTTCTAGTTCTGAGAACCGAGAAGCTAGTAGAACAGAAAGAAGAACAACTCTGGTAGTTTGCAAACTTTCCCGAAATAAGATGAACATTGCGACGCGGTCTAATTCTCAAAACAAGAGCAAATGGAAGTCCAAACGCAGAAGAGGGTGACCTATAACATAGGCGTTCTTTCATGATTGTCAAGTTTATACTTCAGGGCGGAATTGGCCGCCATTATCCGAGCTTTGGATGAGAGATTATGACAAAGGTTGGCATATTCTGTATTAATTCTTCATCATGAAGTGTTCGCTTATGAGAAGTTACGGCCTCTATTAAGGAGTGCCTAATAAATAATGGAGTAAGAAGTTGCGACAGCAACGGAGAACTTTTATAGACTCACATTCGTGTGTCGAACAACCTGATCTAGGGTGGATATCTGATTGCCTGATATGTGTTCCTATTTTATCAGGTATTTTTACCGTATTTAAACTACACTCAATGTTAGGTTGCTGATATAAATCTTCGCTAT
Source organism: Ligula intestinalis (assembly GCA_036362985.1). Classification (NCBI taxonomy): domain Eukaryota; kingdom Metazoa; phylum Platyhelminthes; class Cestoda; order Diphyllobothriidea; family Diphyllobothriidae; genus Ligula; species Ligula intestinalis. Next base: position 13,362,990 of record JAYGXS010000001.1, on the reverse strand, counting down.
AGATAGAGTATGTGGTCGGGGTCGGTTGACTGCTTAGGACTCAAACTACATTTATTTAAGTAGGCGTCATTTGATGAAATTCCTTTAGTGATTAGGTGTTTGGCTAACCTTAAGAATTTGGTTCACAGTTAAGTTTTGAGTTAGGATTAAGGTTACTTGTTACTAGCCCCATCCACATACCATATATCTGCTAATGGTTTGTTTTCCGAATCCTTGTTCTTTCGCTGCCTTTTGCTACACCTCTTTTTATTCTTCATTACAGGGGATTTTGGTAAGGGTTTGCTCATTGCACTTACATATTGCATGGACAACAAATTGTGAACTAGCCAATTGTTGTGGCTCTGTGTCATAGTAGGTAGCCTAATCGATCTCTGCAACCCTTCACCGCTGACTTTGTTGAATGGTTGGCTACTTTTCACTGGCTATACGGAGCTTTCTGTACGCCTGGGAGTCTGATGCGCTTTTTCAAAAGGATTTGAGTGATTGACATGCTTCTATCGCCATGTGTGCGCTCTTCCGACTATAGCCAAATGTGCTCCTTCACTTTAAGCCGTCTTTGTGACCATTTCGTTTCGTTTCGCTGCACAGATTTTTTACACTTCATTATGTTTAGTGTAAAATTTAAACAGTTTGGTGACCACCACGGGCATTAACGCAAATAGGAAGATTAAAGGTACACACCTACTTTTCCCTCAAATAAACTGAACGCCAAAATAGTTTTTGTGGTGCATCTCATGTACCTCTAGTCCAAGCATTTTGTCCTACGGAAACAGTGGTTATAGGGTTATTGGGGGTGAGGGAATAGGATAGGCAGGGAAGGAGAATTTTTGAAGAAAGCGTAAACATGTAGTTGAATTTGTTTCCCGCGGCCGCCTGGAGTAAGTTGTTCCGCATGTAAATTGGAGTTGTGCACGGCGCTTTGCGCCGCGCACCATACAAATCTAACTCCAGAACGGTAAGTTGGACCTCAGGTAAGTTGAAGTAAACGACCTCCTTACCGCCATTCATATTTTTTATCAGGAATTTTGAGAAACCTACATTCAAATACTAGGCTTTTTCCGCAATACGTTCAACGATAATGCAGATTAGGAAAATCTACCGATATAAATCAAAAACAGTTCTAAATACATTAAAATAAAAATGCGTATAGCAGTTACTAAAGCATATTCTACTTAGTATCCAAATTCCCTATCCCCAAAACCCGTCTAATCACCGTTTTCGTAGGCCAAAATACTGGGACAATGGATTAATGAGGTGCACTATATAAACTTCTTTTGCTGCAAATTTGTATTAGTCTTGCTTCGGGAATAGTACTTCAGCTTATTGACGTTGTGAAATAGCACTCGCTAGTGCGGTGGAACGTAGGCAAAACACAGCAGACAATTAAACACGACTCTTTGGAAATTCTTTGGAATGTACAGAAGTTTGAATGGAGTTTACGCTTTTTAAGGTAAAAAACTAACGCTGATGGGAGGAATATATAGGGTGTCTCAAAAAATGTGTACACATTTTACATAATTTTAAAATTGGTGTTTATCATAATTTTATTATTTCAAAAATGCAAAAATATTTATAAGTAGCATTTAAATGTTTTTTCACTGAATGTTCTCAAACTGGCGTATATTTAATTGATGGAACTGCTGAAAACGCGAAGCAATCGAATCGCGTTCAACATGAAACAACGCCCTTCGTATTCTGGTGCACGCATGTTCAATGACTTCTATCGGTTCAGCCACTGTTGCAATAGTCGAATGCAGTGAAAAATAATAAACTGATACTTGCAAAGGTCTTTTTATTTTTGAAATAATAAGATAACAATATTAGCCCCAAATTTACAATTATCTAAAATATGTTTATATTTTTTGGGACATACTCTATATACGAGATAACATCGTCATGCTGATGAGAGCATGTGAGCGCTCGTAACCCTTTACTCGTTGTAGAAAGAGCGTACTAGTAGAGGCTAACACTTATCATCGTATGAATGCAAGAATAGTTACAAGAACAACAGTTACGGAGGCGACAGAGGGAACATTATACGGAGCATGATGTGTTAGCTAAGGTGGAAACAGTGCTGAGACCGTAGAGATCACGAAAATCATCACCGAAGTATGCGAGATGCGACCGAATGCTCCCTTCTTGATTGCAGATGAACCGAAAGGGTGTAGATGCGATCACCTACGGGCTCTTTGCAGTTCACATAATGTCAAATAGAAAAACCACTCAAACCAGCTAATCTAAATTACATTCCAGTATGGAATTGAATCGACTCTACTGTTCTCATTTAGAAATATGGGAGAGGCAATAAAGCAGAGGTTGAGTTCTGGACTAGACAATTAGTTAGATCCTGCATCATTGTGGATAGCTGGATGGACCCAGCTCTTTTGACCGAGCAGCACTTTTTGCTCTCGACAAATGTTACTTTTTAAGTGTCTGTGAGCTCAACGCATCTCTTTTGCAGGGCTTGACTTTATCCCCGGACCTATATCACCGCGCGCGCTCGTACCGCTATCGTCTTGCCGGTAGGATATCCGCAGAAGACAAAGGCAACCCGATTCGCATGACTGAATGATGTCATATAATTTTGTGACCTCACATTCAACTCTACACGGTCACTGTCTTTTAATAAAATTAAATAAACTGTCCAATCAAGTATCGACCAAGAAGACTAAAACGTGATAGGTTAACAAAGCATAAGATTTGATAGAAAATTTTCTACTCTAAAATTATATTTCTCGGGATGCCTATCTTAAACAGCATAAGATGCTGTTCTTAGCTGCGGGTACTTATTGTGAGGGGGAGTAGGAGTGGGGGTATTTATCGAAACAAGACAGTTAGGGTTACGGTGAGATCCTGTCAAGCGTGATTAAAAGGGAAAGCGGGCAAAGGGCTGGGCAGCAGTCGGCCACACTGGAAAAGGAGAGGACGGAAGAGAGGGGGTTTTATTAGTAGGCAATGACCGTGTGCAGTTGGAAAAGAGATCAAGAAATTCTGTAACGTCATCAAATCCTGCGATTATCGTTGCCTTTTCCCAGTTAAACTTTGTCCAATTGTTGAGTGAGACAAGAATAGAAGATCAAGGCGTGTCACGATCACTGGAATCATAATTTTAAACTTTAGAGCTTTTGGGCTCTTAAGGGAGTGCATCGTCAGAGATAAGCCGCCAACGGAAAACGAGCATCAGTTATAGGGGAGAAACACCGATCAACCGTTATAGAAGGGAGGGAACTCATTAATCACCAGTGTCGGCTGTGCTGCTATGCCTGCGGAGAGCGATGTACGTGGGCGCCAGCTCAGTATATCGGTTGACTGAGCTAGACTGTACTAAGGGTGACAAAATTGAGAGGTCCGGGTCAATAATATGATATATCAGGCAGGTATATCCGTGCAAATTCATTACTGTACTGATTTTCCGAATTACTCCGTCAGCGCTCCATTTTCGAACCGTTCACTCACCAGGCTAGGCACAGCTCACCGACTTAAATCAAGTATTCGTCGCCATTTGATGTAGTCTAACGACATGCTGCCACTCACTGGTACCTCCCAGTAGTCAAATAGCCAGGTTGCGATGAAGAAAATTGAAATTACTTTGGGCAGACAGGGTGGAATTCAAGGCCCGCCCACAGGGGCATAAATTGGCAGCTCGGAATCTGGGTACATATTCTCAGCCTGCACTGCACGTGCGAGAGACCGGCCATATTTCAGAAGAAATTCAAGGATGAAACAGCTAAAGTATGATGCGTGGCACTCAGACACCAACTCCACCACCAGGCATCTTTACCTTCTTGCAGCGGACACGGTCTTGCGTCATTACGCAAACGAAGCTTAGAGCAAGATGGTTCCGTAGAACGCAGGCCGTACACACACAATCCGAGCATAATTACACCTGAACAAGTAAATGAGGTGTTGTACCGAACGAGGGCCGCCGAGGTTAAAGCACCCCCCACCTCGCCTTATGAAATAGGTGTTCTCACAAACGCAGTTTTACTGCTAGCCAAATATCCCCCATACAGTTGAAGCAACAAACCGACCGTTGACCCTGAGGTTGACAAACAGATCATGACACACCACTTCCGGTCCTGTGAACATGCTAACAGCAACTGTTTTATTATGTATCCACCTAGAAAGCTGAAACTTGATATGTAAATAAAGCATAAACTGTAAGTATGAGGTGTGGAGGAAGGGGACGGTTATCGAAGAAAGAGGCAGTTCTGGTTAAAGTGAAAACCTGTAAGTGATATTAAAATGGGATATAGGGCAGAGCAGCAGTTTGTCATGCGCAAAAGGGAGAGATGATGAGAGAGGGAATCACGTTACGTCCTTCACTGATCCTTACCGCGGCAGAGTGTGGTTGTTTACGTGATCCAACTGCTCATTGAGTTCTGGTTTCGGAGTGGCCTCTGCAAATCGCAGGAGATCCCCGATTCGACCTTAATTGCAGTCCTTAGGTTCACCGTATGTCTAGTGTGCAACGGGTGTTTTGTGGTTTAACCTTTGGGTATGTTATTTTCCGCCGTAAGCAGAAACTTTTTCAAGATGGCAGTTAAACCTGCTTTATCTGCAGGGAGAATGACGATGCTTTTGTCTGTTTTGAGATCCTTTAATGCTTTCTCTGCTTCTTCCGATAACACTGAATAGGGCGTCCGATTCATTAGGTCATGCACAGTGTTATTTCGGATTGTGAACTGCCGGAGTTAAGTTAGATTTTCTGTTTGTATTATGGATTTCAAATTTGCAAGAAAATTTTGAATCGGCAAGGTTGTATTTTATTCCCATAGAAATCACATGCTCTTCGGCTATTGTTAGAGTTCTCGCTATTAGGTTTCTTACATTGGTTGAGTAATTCTGGCTTGTGAAAGGTTGTTTGGTAATGGTCATCCACTTCTCGTCTAAAACGTCTCCTTCTTTCGTTCACTCTCAGAAGTACGAGAAATTGTCTCGCATAGAGCTTCAAAAACGTGCGAAGGCGGAAATCCATGTATTGCTATTTAGAAACTTGGAATTTCTGGAGTCTGCAATGTGAATTTGAACTCAACGCGCCAAGCATGCTTTGACCATAACAAGATGCAATCTCATATCCTAGAGTTGTTCTGATGGCAGGCCGAATTCGGACAGGCATTTGCAAAAAATTCCTGCCTCGGCATTGCTGTAGAGAGGTTAACTGTTTTCTGCGTAAAACTTTCGCGTATTGTACACTTTTCCTATTGCCTAGCTTGTAGCAAAACTTCGCGATCGTAATTTATACGTATGGACTGGCATTCCACGAAGTATAATTCAGTAGAAGAAGTTATTTGGGAAACGGTTTTTATTGTGTGAATTTTATGACACTTTCTCACCAGGTCGTCGTCAGACGGATAAGAATTTGATATATATTCAGCCAAACTAAGTTTCGAACTGCATTTACGTGCACTTCCTATATTTGGCTTAGCAATTAAATGTAAACTGAATATGTTGTTTTAGTTGTTGGCAGGAGGTAGTCAAGAGCGAAGGATGGTCGCTCTCACTTCGTCTTAATGCGTAAAGCATATTCAGCACATAGAAGCACCGACCTCCATGCAGTGCTATAGGCTCTTTTAGTCCGTTTACTCGTTACATCCTGCCAGTAGCACTCCCAAAATATGGTACCCTTCTGTTAGCAAACTGGCGTTCAGGTTCATAGCGTTTTCCTAACGAGAGGATAACTCCAATTGTCAGGCGTAACATCCACAGCCGAAAAACCACAAACAGAAAGAACACACTTCCAAATCTCACAGCCCTCCTGTCAGATGGACTCCGGTCAAGGCGACAACCTGCTATCTTCCTCCACTGCCAACTGGCAGTATAGCCAATCGAGCACAAAAGACGATAGCGTTAGTTGTCCGCAAATTTGCCTGCTTAAGACAGGCATTGCGTTTTTACTCACTGATCACAGACATGTAAACGGCGAAAGGTGGACTGCAATTCATCTGGGTAGAAAGTTCACTCCGATGGCCAGCGCCTGTGACCCGGCAGTCAAGCATGCAGACAAGTTAAAGGACCAGTTATACGTTAATCTGCATTTGCTGACTGCAGTGCAGCATGAATGGGCACAGAACATTCTATCAGAAGTGTGAGTCTGATGGATTAGGGTATTGCAAAAGCAGCGAAAGCAATCTGTTCATCACGGTCACCGTCTCTCGCCTATCTAAAATTATCCTGGGAATGAAGTTAGGCGAAATAAGCTTTTCGGTTAATTCCTCGTCGGGCATGTACAATAATATAAAGGGACGGTGGAGTTAGCGAAAATTTAAGCAACCAATCAGCGATAAGAAGGAGGAGAGGGGAGCAATTGTGAAGAGATCAAAGGGGCAGGGGAGAAGAGGGGGAGGTCCTACAATTAGTTCATGTCACCCGGTCACCGCGTCGCCGGTTCGCGGCATCTGAACACCAGTTGTCCCTGTCTGCTCATCGTCTCGCGTTATGATAGGAGGTGTGCGGATGGATGTTGAATTGGTCCTCGGCCACTGGAGAAAGAACTCGTCCTCATCAAAAATACCCTAAAAGAAAATGTATTTCCCCAGAAGTTCATCAATAAGTTTACGGAGGAACCTCCACCAAAATCGGAAATGCCGATGGTGGATAGCAAAACCTTATTTCTTACATTGCCTTTTCAAGGGGATCCAGCATGCGAACTTCTACAGCTTTGCTCAAAGGCTACAATAGTGCGTACGCATCCATTAGCTTAGATTAGTTTTTTCAAGCATTCCACTTCTTCGCTTTGAAAGCAAGGATAGACTCTTGTTCCAGACCTCTTTAATGTGTTTCTACAATTTTACATGCTCCTGTGTGGCAGGATATATTGGTCGAACAACTAGCCGGCTGTCATAGTGCATGTTCGAACACCATCTGGTCTGGCTAGACAGAGGCGAGGTTAATTCAATATCTAGCGTGATTTAGGTTTACTTGGTTGACAGCGGTCATCGGGTAGACGTAAATCTAGCGGTTCGAGACTTATATAAGGTACCAGCAAAACCTACCAGTTCTTGCGTCAACGGATACTAGCGATGGGAGAGGCAGTTGCTGTATGTCTCACTAACCCGTGCTTTTGTGCGCGGAAGGCGTTAACAGCGCCCTTAGGCTCCTGTGGCCGAATACCAACTCAATATCCGTCCGCACACCTATCATGCTGCGAGACGATGAGCAGACAAAAACGACTGGTGTCCAGACACCACGAAGCGGCAACGAGATGACCAAATTAAATGAACTAATTCTCATACCTTTGATATTCTTAAAAATTTCCCCCTCTCCCCCTTACTGATCGCTGATTGATTGCTTAAAATTTTGCTAACTCCACCCTCCCTTTAAATTATTGTATACTAACGCGGAAGCCCGGCTTCGCCTTTGGCTTCCTTATATTTTGTTGACACTTAGGTAGGTAAATGGCATATGAGAACTTCTTAAAATGATTATGTCCAGTTAATTTCAGCTTTATTTGGGAAATTCATAGGTAAATACCTTTCAACTCCCTCTTTGTACATAGTTATGATGCAGAACCTGTGGCGCTGCCAGAAATGGATCAGCGTTGGGTAGGGGATGACAGTAAAAAAACTCCTTAGGCATTTTCCATAAGTCAAGTTTCGAATGCCGTTTTGCGGTATTTTAAGGAGAAAAACTGTCGCCTGTGGGGGAGGGAGGCGAAGGGTATATATAAATCGGATGTCCTGCTGCTGAAAGTGTTGGAATCATGTCAGGAAGAGGCCATCGTGGTTGATGAATGCCCTAATGGTCACATGAGGGGAAAATCGCAGTGGGCACGAGAACATCGCCGAGTACCGGAGTTAAGCCCATCGTACACCCTTGCTGGTATGCGGGTCCGCCGAACAGATATCAAAGCACGGGAGCCCAACGATCGTCAACAGTTATTCTAAGCAAACAAATTATAGTCTTGGTGCCGAGCGACAATGTTATTAGTCTAGCATCAATTCAAAGAACATCTTTTGCATGCTTGTTCAACTGCACTGCAAACGTGTTTGCAGGTGGCATTAAAATATGAGCGAGTAAATAAGTATGTATGCGGTGGAAAGTTGGAAATGTGGGCATGAGGAGAGCAGAATTCTGAAATTAAACAATAGTGAGAAATACAGGATCATGAGAAGGCAGGAAATGAGGATCAATTCGCACCGTAAGGAGATGGAAGGTAGATTTGTTAGACTAACGGTTCTGGGTAAACGACATTTCTCGTAACGCCGTTGGGTGCCAATACGTACAAATTGGTATTCAAGCCAACTTGAGATATGGCAACGTAGAGCTGACCATAGGAAAAGCGCTATGCTTCCAGGTGAATTCCAGTTACCCTGAAGGTTTGACCTTGGGACTTGTTGATGGATATGGCGAAGCAAACCTTCACTGAAAATTGAAGTCGTCGGAAATTAAACGCAGTGTCAGATGGCACGATAGGAATGTGGGGGATATAAGTAGTCTCCCTTTTGCACAACCGGTCATAATTGTAGCCTCTATAAGGTATGACATCAGTTGCTTGACAATTAGCCTAGTGCCATTGCATAGCCGCGGTGCGTCAATAGTTCTCATCAGCAGAATTGGCGCGCCAACCTTCAAAACCAGTTTGCGCGATGGAACGCCAGATATTTCCATGCTGTTCACGAATTCAAATGGATAATTAACACAATCGGAAGGACCAACCGTCGTGTCGAATGATTTGTACAGTTTTCCTCACCTGGAAGAAAACGGGTAATTCTGTCGTTAATAGAATCGACGAATTTGTTGGTCGGAGCAGGAATTCCTCGTTCGCATAGCCATTCTGCGCCGGTAAAGCTATTTTGGAGATCAGGGAAAACTTTGTTTCTAAGATCTTCGTCACTGCTCAGCAAATTTGCAGCCAAACTAAAAGGGATGTTTCCGGTAGTATCGCTGTCAATTTTCCCTTCGCCAACCTTAAAGATGTGCGCGGAGAATCCGTTGTTTTCATGGGCATTTTGCAGGAGAACTCTCATATTGGTCGTGAGTTTTAATGTCTTCACCGTTGACCATAGCGGTGAATATTAAGACAGAATTTTACCTGGTCACCCCTGGTACCCCTTTGAATCACTGGTAGTGTCTGGCAGAAAACACCAGATAAAACCATTGTGATGCCACCAAACGGAATGTTTTTCCTGTGACATCACGCAGCATACTGTCTACCGCTTCCAGGGTTATTCTGTTGGCCATGGTACACTCGTCCCAGATTATAGTTGAGCACCGTTTCAACTATTCATATGATCCCCTACCTCTGCTTATGTGGCATGTTGCGGTGCCATCATCAGGTAACCTTAGAGGAAGCTTTAAGGTACAGTGAGCAGTTCGGACACCGGGAAGTAACGTCGCTGCTATACCAGCCGATGCAACAGCCAAAACAATTTTTCTTTATTTGCGCAGCTCAGCCAAAAGCAGCTGAATGACGAACGTTTTGCCAGTTCCACTGGGCGCATCCAAAAAAAAACGTGGTCGCCATTACTGCGGTTATGGACACTGTCAATAATAGTGTTGTATGCGTGAAGTTTATCGACCAGCATTCTCAGTTTTTGGAGAGCCACGTATGCTTCCAGCTTGGTAACATTGTAGCAAAGTTCCTGCTGAATTTAAGTTAGAAGCTGATTCCCAATGCTCCTGTCAAACAGAGGTAATCCATACCTTTCAAGTTGCTCTCAACCCATTTTAACCAAGTTGTTTTCAATTTGAATGAGTGCCATGTTGCAGATGGCGGCATTGAAGTCTACGGGAAGATTGGCATTTTGCAACTGTAGTTGATGTCGGTAGTCTTCCGACATATGATTTCTGTACTTTAACTATAGATCATAGCGGCAGTTCAACTCACAACTTCTGATCAACAACGCAAGCAATCGTCGTAATTGAAAAAGTGCGTTAGCAACAACAGCTTCAGCAATGGTGCTCTCCCACTGATTATCATCTTGAAGCAGACCACACCTCGCACAGGCTTCTCTGTAGGTAGAACACAGAAAACCATCCATCGTCCTAAGATCTTCAAACGATGTTGGACCTTTTACTTCATGGAGTAGCATTCGTAAGTAGAAGCATTCTTGTTGAGAGGGGTGAACAGTGTTAATTCTGCCCATTTTCACATTATACTTGATGCCCAGATGTCCGTCAACTGAAATACCTACCTTTCGTTGGGCCCACTTGTTTCAATTCCATGTGTAGTATTAGGGGACCTGAATATGCAAAAGTGTCTGGGCAAACGAATCTTGCTGGCACAATTTGAAAAAAGCAGTCAAATTTGTATCTTAAAAAATCTGAATCTGATCCAAGAGGAATCCTTCCGTAAAGTAAATCCGTTGGCCATTTTCCAGGTGGACTCTTAAGTGTTCAATGGCCGGAAAACGGTTAAGGATATCAAAACCAAAAATTCTCCAGAATGCCTCATTGCCGCTGATGTATTTGCCCATATAATACTGGGTAATCTCATCATTGTTGTTACGGTGGTTGGGAGAGTACATGGCGGCATCGGATCCTTTGTTAATGTACTTGCAAACGTACTTGATAGACTTCGCAGAGTTTCAAAATTCAACGTTGATGTGGGCGTTGAATACTTTTGACAGTAAGGGGCAATATGGCACAATCCAACGGTTATCAATTACCACACCACCGTTTTGCCTTTCATTGATAACTGTTCCGAATCCGCCAATCTCAGGTTGTTGCCTTCTACAGAGAAGGTAACCATCCCTATCAGTCTGAGTTGCATCTAGAAATCGCTTGGGATATCTCTTGGTACATTTCCCGTCCTTCATGCAAGGGCTGTTAGGATTTATCTGACCGCATGGGCCATGCACCATTTGAGTTTTCCTCGTTTCAAACAGGACAGGGTCAACGGATCGGTCTGGCAACTCTGCGCATATAAATTTGTCGACATCGGAAAAGTGCAATTTTTCCTTAAGCCAGACCAAAATTTGAGCGTGGGGCAATCCTCTCTTTTGCCCCTCAACAGTGTTCATGTGACACTGAACATCACCGAAAATTTTGAATTTTGTGATGAGTCTCATCATGGTTTTCAACTTAAGCTGGAAAACCCGCGCGGACAAATCATTGCGATCCTGTGGTTTTTGACATAGGAACAACTCATTTTCTAAAAATGCCTTTTACTTCAACTATAAATATTTTCCCTTAAAAGTTGGCAATCCGCCATCTAGGAAAAGACTTGGAAGGTAACTTCCTATTGATCTGGTTTGCTAGGTCACCCTTATCAACAACCTCGTAAAGTATCTAGTTGATAACGATCGGTACACTTATATGGACTTAAACGCATCATTCTTTTAAGAATCGAACTCAATTTTCAATCAGTATTGTCACGCACATCCAAGCGTTTTTGTTCATGCATTCTTTAGAGGGCAAATTTGTCCAGAGAAACGTATCGCCCTTTGACCACTAACCCATTTTACTTTGCTTAAAAAATATTTTCACTAGACCAAGTGTCTACGTTTTAGACTTATTTGCTAATGGCTTCTCGTTTAACCAGCTGTCACAGGGAGCGCATACTAATATCCTGCGTAAAGGACTGTCAAAGACCATGTATCTTATTAGTTTCCGGCAGCCTTGATGGAGCGTTTTATCTGTGGGGAAATCAAGCGAATAAAGACATAAAAGTACATGAGGGTGATGCGATCGTTTAGTTCACTTTGGCCAGTGCTGCAAGCCAAATGCCGCAATTTTCAAAAGTCTGGAAATCATAAGCAGTAGTAATTATCGTGCAGTGAAGTTTGAAGTCATTTTAGTCACGACATGATGCCGGCTTTTTAAAAGCTTCTTTCTGACCGCTTAAAAAGTGTGGATTCTATCAACATGAGTACTTTAATATCACGCATTTTGATCATTGATTTTGACTGCATTTATAGATTCAAACAAGCAGAAAAAACTTTTTTCTACCCGTTTGGTAAAAGTGCACGCCATTTCTTAATATTTTGCTCAAAGAAAGGGTGTGCTTCGGTTTACAAAATGTATAATTATGAGATTTTCACGATTGTGAGGAGTTCATTCATAATTTATTGTATCCGCCAATTTATTTACACTGTCTATTCAGCTGTATTTAGCATGATCTCCATCTTCTGCAAACGTTCATGAGAATTATTCAACCCCTTCCTCAAACCGCAGGTAAAAATAAAATAAACACAGCACGCTGCTTGGAAAGCTTACATTCAGGTTTATCAGTCAGTTAAGTTCAAAATTTTCAGCTATTGTAAATATTTTACAGCAGAAAGATATAATTTTTGAGTATAAAATTTAAAGAGGGCATGATTTGCTACCAAACGAGCACACGAAATAATATTTTTCTACATGTTTTCTATGAAATGTATTTGAAATTATACAGGCCGTCAAAATCAATCAAAAATTCATACTATTTACATAGCCATTTTTTAAAGAATTCGCTTTTTTTAAGCGGTCAGAATAAAGCTCATTAAATAGCCGGCATCCTGGCATGACTAAAAATACTTGAGATTGAATTGCACAATAATCAGTATAGCAAATATACTCAATGCTCTTTTGCTAATGATAACCAAACTTTCGCAAATCGCGGCATTTTGCCTGCAGCGCTCGCCACACTGTATACATACGCAGATAGGTTAGAAACCGTTGTTGCGAACAAGGTACCTAGGAAACTATGGGGCACTCCAGAGGCCGTGGATTTTTCTGATTGGCATTATAAGCAAATGGTAAAATAAACTGACAAGGCCGAATATACGATTCTGATGGTCAATTTGAAACTTTTAAACACAGGCCGCCATCCTGATGCGTTCCTACTGTCAGAGGAAAGATTTTAAAAAATCGAACTTGATACCTCAATACATCTCTGCACAAAAAGTCAGTTACTTTTGACTTAACTCCTACTATCGGCTAGGACCCTGCATCTCCATCTAGCATACACTCGGCCCTTTGCATCATAATCATCATCAGCGATCATCCCTTTTGCTGCCGTCATCCCTTTTTCGTCGGTGACAGCTGTGCAAGTCAATCAATAACATCTAGGATTGCCATGGCTACGCTGTCAACTAGTAGAATGATAGTGAGCGCAGGATGATCATCCCACTTGGCTAATTGCCAAACTATTTTCTAAAACGCTATATTCGTAACAATTTTGTTTAAAATGCACAATTTTCCTCTAATTGCACATCTTTTTGGTAGACGCGTAGCAAAGAAAATGCATTTATGGACCTTCGACTGGAAATCGTAAAGTGGTCACCACCACTTCAAGAACGATCTGAACCTCGGCTTTATCGAACTTTCAAAATAATTACAAGGTAGGAAATTTATCTAAGTGTACACAAAGTGGTGCATTTAAGATTTTTTTGACAATTCCATTCACGTTTAGCTGCCACTGACACGCATGTCCATATGCGAGCTCACGAATATCTTAACACTAGGACGTCCCAAACGGCACAATCAATAGAAAATCTGGTTGACTTAGTCCAACATATCTAAAAATATGTAGAAAAAACAACCAGAAATTTATTTTTAAATCATCCCTAAGTACAAACTAGCACTTTTTTCTATTCAGTTAGAGCCGCACTTTATATTGCACGTACTATGGAGACATGTATATCCGAAAATTTCTCAATAAATATTAGGTTCAAACGTCACTCTACTTTTATGTTTTATTCACTTATTCTTTTTCATAAGCAGGCTTGCTCAACATTGAAAACTTAAGTTTACTCAGTTACCTCAATTTTTTTTTATTTTTTCCGAATTTTCCAATTTTCTGCAACACAAAGTACTTCTTAACAGTGTAATATTATTTGATAAACCACATTATGTCTTTATATAATTATGACGATGGTGATGTTTACTTTGCTTATGTACGAACTTGGGGCAAAGTTCGGTCTGCTTTTGTGTACCAGGAATACCCTGATAACAATCCTCGGAGTTCATGAGTTAGAGCAGCTAATAAACTCAGAATCAGAGGAAAATTCTTGTGGCATAAAATCAGCGCATGCTGTATCTCCCGGTATAATAGATGTCAAGAAACAACCATTCTTAAAAACAAAGCATTATTTAATATAAACATTTCTATTAACAACTATAAAAATAATTAAATTTCCGAAAACACTCTAATTTCAGGTAGTCATTATTTCAAATAGCTGACATAAGGTGAAGCATAAGGCAAAATAATAAAAAATCATAAGGAATATAAAGGCATTACTTTTTGGAATTTCTGTGAATATTTTAACAGGTTTAGAAATTAACAGACTTAGAGCTATCCAGATTGCTATGACGTAGCATTAAATGGCATAGGAAATATCCTTTTATGTCCAGTGCTGTCGGCTTTTGTCTAATTTTGACATGCCTTTCGCTCAATAAACGGGAAAGAACGCGATTATTTTTAAGTAAACATCTTTCTGTGCCTCAAATTCACTACAAAGATCACGTGAAACAACTGCATTAACTGTTGAACTTCCAACTCGAGCTTTAATCTTGACATATCAGGAGTTAGATAATCTACTTTATGTATCACCTTCAACATCCAAAGTAAATAATTATTGCTTAAGAACTGGAAACTTGCGAAATAAGAATGCAAAGTAATAAGAAAAAAGCAGTGTTAAGAAAAGCTAAAAATATTGGAAGGCCAAAATACCCGGTGTATCATGACGCTCGAATTTAAGAGCTAAGTAATATTTGCCTGTTCAGTTAACTCATTAACTCAAACGGAAAAGACACTGAGACGCTTAGGCGCATATTTTTTCACACAAATGTATATTCAAATATCCTCCCTGCATCAGAGTTATTTTTTCAGTTTTTATACTATCCGTGATGTAAATGATCAAATAAAACGGGATTTTGCAAACAACAGAGGTTACATAAATCTGGTACACTGTCGACGGATCTTCACGCACTAAGTTCTTGGTATAAGACAGTCTCCGAATAAAGGGTTACGTAAGTCTTCGCTTTAACCTTTTTCAAAATGGGATTAAAAATTCGTGTTAGTACATACTTAGCATACAAAAAAACCACTTCTCGGAACGGGCTTGTCGATTGTTTCGTCTCAATTTGCGTCGACACTCTTTGATGGTTAGGTCACACGCTGTGTCCCTCTTCGGCTATCGCACATCGACATAGTGCCAGCGAAGTTAGTAAGTATAACCAATGAGATCGTGAAAGGCAAAATAGTTTGCTTTTTTTAATTTTGCACTATTTTAAAGAAGAGTTTACCAGGTGCAAATTTCTAGATTGCAATAACAGCAACATTAACTAAATCCATAAATTTCAGGAGCGCTCATCAGCTGCTCCTGCAATTTATGAATCCAACAAATCCTGCTGTTCTTGCAATTTACAGATTTGCAAATATTTGTTTTTTCGTGTTCAGTGGAAAATTATCATTATTTGACTTCTTGCATAATTACTTACTTATTCTAAAGCATAATGGGTTGCTTATCCTCTTTGGGTAATAAAGGCATGTTTAGTGGACGTCATTCAACCAAAAATAGAGCGATATCAGCAATACCCGCTGTTCGCTGTCGGTCACCTATGCAAGTACTAACGGGGACCAACGTAGCTTTACTACGGTGATCGGACGTAAACCGGTGCTTTCTAAGTGGTATAGTTTCTGCAAAATGTATCAGTAAAGCCTCCCCTCTCCTAAATGGGTCGCACGATAGATGCGGTGGACTAATAAGAAGACAACAAAGGCCGAACATAATATAGAATGATAGCAAGTGCATATGAGTATTACTTTAGAGACTGTTTAGGTACATTTTAACCGGCATATTTTTGTAGGACCCAGAGCTAGCCAGGTTACTGCCCGCTGGCATTTCATAGCATAGGAAATTCCTTGGATATCAAGAAACCACAGATTTTTCCAATTTTGACATTTTTTACTTCAATTTAAAGGGTTGAAGTGAATCGTGATTTAGCAAACATCCTTTAATGTCTCCTATAAATTCAACAAACAAATTTACAACCTAAAACATCTTTGCAAATTTCGATTTTGAAAATCAATTAGTAAGGCAACCTACCGTTTACACCAGCTGCAAAAATCACTTAAAATGCGAAACCAGTGCGACCGCATCCACCAAAACGCATTATAAAAAATAAAAGATCCCGAGAAAATGGCAAGCAAAAAAGTATAAACAACTCAATTTAAAGAAAGGCTAAAAAATTTGAAAGACAGCAACGCCTAATACATCAATACCCTCAATTTTTAGAGCTAAATGTGTTTCTTTAGTGCAATTAACTGGCTTACTTCAACTCGTTAGGCACTGTTACGTCATGCAATATATTTTTCGCGTACATTTGCAATAAATATCCTCTGTACTCCCAAAGTCATGCGTCATGCTGACGGATCTTTACATACTTCGTTCTTGACATAAGAAAGTGTTCGAATAAATGGTAACATACATTTATGCTAAACTATGTTAATATTTTAACTGACAAATTCGTGTTACGACTTATTCAGCAAACAAAACACTATATTGTGGAACAGGCAAGATACAGTATTGGCTTAAAACCGTGTAAATTTTATAAGATTTAAAAAGTTTGATCAATACTCGAGTACAAGTGTGGACACATTTAGGAAAACTTAGAAATAATAATGAACAGCATATTTTACACTTAGACGAATTATAATGAGTACTCATTGTTTGTAAATAAAAAGAAAGTTGGCTCGATATTTCTCTATGTTCCGAGACGCGACAAATGGATAAAAGTTCGAACAATACATTTTAATATTGTATTTATCTTAAAGTTCTACGTTACCACTTTCTTTATGTAAAAGGAATTTTTCTTCAGTCATTTTTTGTACAGATTACCATTAGCGGATAGCGATTTATTGAATATCGTCGAATACAGTCTGGCATCATTTTCTTCTTTTTCAGTGTCTTTCTTGATAAATTGATCAAATGCGCTTCTTTTTGACGCTCACATCATAACATTTCAAATAATATGTATATAAAGAGAATTTACCGAAAGAAAGTGTTTTTGGATGAAAGGTTTTACGATGATGGCCATATGGATCACGTTTACAAATGTCTCAAAACAGCAAACCACAGTGTCAAATGTACAGAAAATCTGCAAGATAAGTCTAAAATGGTTATTCTTAAGATTAATGGGAAAAAAACTTCGTATAGGTTATCTCTATAAGGATTGCATTGGTTAGATATTTGGCTGACGAATGCCTGTGTATAATAACTTTTTTCATCGTGATGATACAATACAATTGGAGGCTTTGACAATTTCGTGAAGTTATATGAAGATAAACGTTTCTATCTGGCTGGTGATATCAGAACTTCTTGTCTCTTTATCATGAATTTTTTTGCGCATGATAAAATTAGCTCTACGATCCGTTATAGGTTTTCAAATGCCAAAAGCAAGCCACGTATTTGGCTATTTTTTAAATACTTTATTATGCTGTCTGTTCCGTTTCTAAATGACGCATATGCGAAACGTATAGTTTACACAAAAGATTATTTCTACATGACTTGTATTTAATGAGGCCTTGTTTACATTA
>JAYGXS010000001.1:13196429-13324367 GCA_036362985.1 Ligula intestinalis | reverse complement strand
TTAGGCAAGTAAACAACAGAGCGCGACTCTGAGCTTCAGAATTTACAAACATGGGGTCAGGTACGGCTCTTTCATCTGGGTAACATAGTCGAAAACTTGAAAGGCTGTGTAAAGGAGGGTGAGCCAGTGAGCCCGTAGGGTCTTCCACCCGCGGCAACACGCCAAGCAAGAGGTCACGTGCTTACAATTATCGGCCTCTGCGTGGGATAGTCAATCACAGGTGTCACAAACTGCTATTGGCCAAGCAACTGATCAAGCGGCCAGGGACGCACTCTCCTATGACCTTTAGGCATTCACGCCCATCTTACGCTAGTAAATAGTCGCGTACGCAGGCCCACTGAGTTTCTATACAGAAAACCTAACTCCCTTCTCTTTTAATACGAAAATGGACCTGATAAGTGTGGTGGTCTGAGCACATTCACGGCTTATACGGCTACGCATGCACTTGTCAGTTGAATCCTCGTTTGCTCCAACGGTCTTTAGCTCTCCGGCAAGCCGAATGCTACGAACCGAGCTGGGTTTCATCCATAATCGCTTCAGACACACTGGATGCCCAAAAAGCAGTTGCAGCTAACCTTCTCTCCAGGTAGCTGCGTGTTGGTTGCAAGGGTTCTTTGAGAGCGTATGCTTTTTTCATAGCTTTCTCCGCCTGCAACTGAAATATGCAGAGCCGATTGGTATCTAGCTGTCGCAAGCCGATGCGAAGCGGCGCGAACGGGGAATTGACAGGGAGCGCGGGGGTGAACACTGGACACACTTTTGATCACGAGAGTACCCTGTCACGCGCTGATGACGGCAAGCAAGTCAACAAGGATCATCTCACGCGCCCTCATCTGTGTCGATAATCTCTTTCTTTCTATACCAGCAGTCATTATATTACTGCCTGAGGGCTCCTCTTCAGGTGAAAGTGTCAGTTAACGGAGTCGCGTTAATGTTCGAAGAAAATGAGCGCATCGGTAAAAACAATTAAATATGTTTCACAAATTGTCAACTTTGGTTTCCCAGGTCGTCGTTGTTGGACTTGTGGTAGGTGTACCGCCCCCTCAACGGGCCGCATGATAGATGCTCTGGACCGGCGCACGGGTCAACAACTGCCTCACCTGGGGCGAGGGGTGGAGCGGCACGAATAGGGAGTTCATCCGCTGCGTCTCCTCAAAAAGGTGACTTTGAGAAATTGTGTTCTCTTCTCCACATTTAGTGCTGTGTGTTGTATTTGTGTGTCAACCATATTCCTAATAAGACACCTTGACGATACCATGTCACGAATATTCCCAGCAGCGAGAGTTTTAATAGTATTGTCAACCAAACTGGTCCGACATGGGGAAGGTAAGAACAGGTTGCCGACTCAGACCCTATCCGTGTGCATATATTACTTTACTTGCTCTTGTAAAGCAGGCTACAATGGTCGTTCGAGTCAGTGCCTGTCCCAAAGAATAAAGGAACACTTCCTACAATGGCTAATCAAGGGTAAATTCAATACCCTCATGACCATGAACAGCTCTATTCTAGCGCACATGGTGGATTCCGGACATCGGGTAGACCCCAACGAGGCCTTCAGAGCGATCAACAAGGTTCCATCAAACTACTCTAAGTCATTGGGTGGGCGCCTGCCAGCAACAGCGGAAGCCGGTTTTGTGTTTGCAAACGAACCTGCGTAAGCTCCAAACTTAGCATGATCAATGGTCACCTAGCTACTGACATTTTTATCGCGCCTTTCCTCTCCCTAATTGCCGCTCAATTAGCCGCTTGTTTCTACGCCTAACCCCCTCCCATATTCCCTGGACTTATTTGTCTGTAACGTTGAACGTAATTTACCTACAATTTTAATTATAACACTCTACTCCCCTCTCATATAAACGAATTGGCCTGATGGGAATTTATTGAAAGTACAGTCCTGCGAGTCCTGCAAACAAATTGTCTAAGTTTGTAAATGTTTGCTTATTTCTCGCATACCAGCGAGAACGCATTTAAGAAAACTTATAAATAACAATGAGCAG
Organism: Ligula intestinalis; assembly: GCA_036362985.1. NCBI lineage: Eukaryota > Metazoa > Platyhelminthes > Cestoda > Diphyllobothriidea > Diphyllobothriidae > Ligula > Ligula intestinalis. The sequence continues at coordinate 13,322,370 of JAYGXS010000001.1, read as the reverse complement.
CATTAGGCATATCAAGTACTAAAAATAACTATCAGAAGTTCTTAATGCTTGTTATGAAAAATAAAATTTTCTCGATGATTCACAGGTTCTGGAGACGTCAAAATAACTTTAAATTAATGCAATAAATTTGAATATTTTGTTGAGTATAAAATTTAAAGCAACCACTTTCTTTGTACAAAAAGAACTTTTCTTCAGTCAAAATATTTTGTCGATAAATTGCGCTTCTGTTCGACGTTTACATCAAAACCTTTAAAATAAGGTATAACTAAACAACATTTACCGAAAAAGCGAGCTATTAGATATTTGTTCTTATGAAAATGGCCATGTAGGGTATATTTATAAATGATCCAAAAAAGCAAACCACATTGTCTGCTAGATACCACGCGTATTGTTATTCCTAAGATAAATAAAAAAAGTTCTATAATAGATTGGATAGATTGGATATGAAGCTGACGAACTTCTGTGTATATTAACTTTTCCTTAGGTGGTGTCACAATTAACTTGCAGACTTTTGACAATTTCTTTAACTTACCTGAAGATAAATGATTCAATTTGACTGGAGATGAAAGAACATACTTTTTCTTGATAACGGATTATTTTTCCGCTCAAGGGGATTAATTCCACGATCCGTTATAGGGTTGTGAATTCAAAAATAGCAGGCCGCATATATGACCACTTTTTGAAATATTAATTATTACTCTGTCTGTTCTGCTTCTGAATAATGCTAGAGTGGAACGTATTGTTTACAAAAAACTATATTTCTACATGACTTACATAAAAGAAGGCCTTCTTTTATTCCCTTCGCGGTATCATGTTCGGCAAAGTTTGCTTTTGCACAAGGTCATCGGTGAAGTTTCAAAAAAATGCGACAAAAGTTTTTGTTGCTGCATTTTGGGCAAAAAACCTTCACAGAATTTCTAAATATAATTTTTAAAACTTCAATTCTTGCTTGCTTCTGAAAATAAATGCGATTTCTCAAACTTCGCTTTAGTTCCATTTGATCAACTTCGCACAAAATTTTACACTTCTGGAAGGGATTATTCCACCTTTTTTTACTAATTATGGAATTTTTCCACAGCGCAATATATATTTGTAAAAAGTTTGGTTCTGTCGTACTTTATAGCATAGGAAATTTCTTTAATATAAACTTGCTCATGATTTAGTCCAAATGAGTACCTATTTCCTCCAATAACTTTAACTAAGAGGGCAGTTTTCCAAACCAAAGCTTTCTTATTATCAAATCCACTCAGTTGATCAAAATAACCTGTCCAGATTTATGCTTAACTACCAAGTAAAATTTCGTCATGAGAGTTGTTAGCAGGACTGCATACGTGTGCTCAAAAATTGCTCTCTGGATTTCAGTGATGGGAATTTTGCAACCGTAACGTTAAATTTAACTTGAAACAATATGGTCGAAAATTCTTTTCTGACTTTTATCCATTTTTCGTTGAGAATAGTGTGCGCGGTATCTAAATCGGCGTGCATAAATCATCAGCGTAAATGGCTCCTAGAAATTATCGGCATTTCTTGCATGAGCAAATATCAGTAATGCGCATTTTACATCCGGCAAATTGTCGTCCCTTTTCCAGCGTACGCATAGCGACTTGAAATAGGATGTCAATTGATGTACACTTATACGCTGAAGGGGAGGATTATCTTTCAGTCTGATCACAATAGGTGCTGCATTAAATATTTTAGAAGAATTCTTTGCAGCTAAATAGCCAACCCTATCCTTACTATCCAAATTCTAGGCACATAGTGTAATAATCTGCTTGCGTGTCGCGTACTTTCTCCAATGTGTTTCAAGGGGTTCGTAAACATTTTTAATATGTGGAAGTGTTCGCCAGTTTTTTGGTTCAGGCGCCTAATTAGAACAAGTTAATTCCTTGTTTTCTCTTTTGGATTCCTGTTGTCTCAAGTATCGAAGTAAACAGTCTCTGGGGGGAAGCCTTTGTAATAAACACTTTTGAACGAAGAAATAAGACCTGTGTGATGGTCCTTGCTCTGGGAGCAGTCATTTCAGGCTCGGTTAACTGGTTGCTCAGGTAATCTAGAATAACTGCTTTGCATTCCCTACCATGCGCCTGACAACGAAAGCTAACTCAGATAGTATTACCGGAACAGATGAGTTTTTTAGCGGTCGGATGAACACCCACCAATGAGTGTCAATATTCCCCGACCTAACCCAGCAAGACAAAGAGCTAGTGGCTCAGTGGTTACGGCGTTTGACTCTGAGTAAAGAGGTCACGAGGTCGACGCTCTGTTGGAACACTAATTGGGTATGGTTATGACTGACTGAAGATGGCTAATAAGCCAGAAATAGCCATTCCAGTCTAAAGTGTCTTTACCTGTTATACTATCTGCCTACACGACCAGCTGTAACGACTGTCAGGGTCTTTGGTGATGCCCAAGGTAGAGGGAGGGGGCAGATGCGTTTCGGAAGCAGTCGGGTGAACCTTCATCAAGTTTGTTGAATTTCCAAAGAGCTTTTTCTCTTCGAAATATATGTACGTAAGGAAAGGTTTTCACCGTTTCCCCTGTAAGCTGGGAAACGTGCATTTAACTTGACCGAGGTTTTACGGTGCCTTGTGGTCTTATATTCTCTCTCCCCACAGATCGAATATTCACCCCCGCAGAAATTAGTGTACGCCGGTCTACTTACCTCCCAGGGTACACAAAATCGACCACGCATGATACACCTAGACTGCATAGATGCGAGAAAGAAGAACAATGCTATATTTAGGAAGGTAAATAAGGGGTCATGGTAAAAGGTAAAAGGTCATGTAATAATAAAACTTAAAGCTGTACACAATATCCACATCTACTATGGAGACAGGTCAGCTTTTAACCACTCAATTTCCGCTTCTTCACACGTGAGGTAGCGTGCTAGGAATGGGAGTACAGAGTGCTGATATTTCGATGTAGGGCAAGACATATGACGGAAGCCTCGGCGCATTGTACCGGAAGACTTCGCAGCCATTAGTTCAGAGTGAAGAGGGTGAGCAACCTCACTAAGGATGTGATCAGCGAATTGCTTGACCATTTTAAAATGGTGCTCTACTATAATGTCAGCCAAAAAACATAGGAAACACTGGCAGCTGAAGATAGCATTCGGAGGATACGCTTAAATGTGACCAGGAAAAATAACTGGCGAGCAATGAAAAATGAAGAAGAGAATGCAGGCATCTTTAAATCACCAGATTAGTGCTTGTGGTGTGCGGTATGAATGCAGGTGGTGGATATAATATCAAAGTTTACGGATTTTTATAAAAAAGGCCTTCTATATGAAAAGGAAATATAAGATTGGATGCCAGAGTAACACCACGGTATCGGAAAGAGGGTACCTCGTTGGACAGATTGTCAATAGTTTCAGGACTAAGAGAGGGTCGCAGTCGAAGAACACATTGGACTGACTTTCGCTTGTTAAGTAGAAAACCGTGTGCTGACGACTATGTTGAAACGTGGTCCGGGCCATCCTTTAGTACTTGGAGATGTATCTGACTTTTAAGAGGATGACCAACAACAATATCATCAGCATATTTAATAAGCAAACATTCGTTTGGCAATCATAGGTCTTCATTGTGGAGGGATAAGAGGCGAGAAAGTAATATAGGCCCTTGCAGAACTTCACAGTTGTTGGAAAGGACCGTAGATTTTCGCTTGCTGCACCGAACGAATTGAGTGCGGGAAGTGAAATAGTACCCAAGCCAAGAGACAGCCCAGCCAGGAGAGCCGTATGCTGAAGTTTGGTTAAGAAGAAGATGACGTTGGATGGTATTAAAGGCTGAAGAGTAGTCGAGAAAAGCACAGCTGTATGCATGGCAGCCCTTATCTTAATCTCTTCGAGCAGAATAGACTACCAGAGCAACAGCGCCTAGTGTACTACGCCTTACCTTATACGCAAATTGCAAGGGATCGGAAAAATTGGAAGGAAACAGCGTGATGATGTCGAAGGCAACTCGTTCTGAAAGTTGCAATAGTGCAGAAGAGTAGGCAATTGGACGAAGGGATTTTGGACCAGGAGAGGAGAGTTTTTCGGAATGGGAGGGATGCTCACTGATCGCCACTCATCGGGAATCTAGGACTCCATGAAGGACAAGTTGATGAGGTGTGTCAATGCAGGGGTTAACTGAAAACACCAGGATTTCTTGAAAAACGGTGCGATCACATCTGGCCCGGCAGATGTTGAACCTCGAACCTTTTTAAAGATGTTTTATCACTGTTTCCACAGACACAGGAACAAAGACACTTAGTTAAAGGAAATGGCGTTCATCGGAAGATGGGAGTCAGTGGGATTGTGAATGAAGTTTGCCTTGAAAAGATCTAAGTCTTAGTCACCATCTTAATGTGCTAGTGTATTGCGTTGACCAGTGAGATGCTTAAGACTCTTCCCAATTTCATCCAAGGAGGGAGGAGAGGAAGATTTAGAAGAAGTAAAAAGCTGACTAACAAAAAGATCGTTCAGCCTGCAAATCTCACGCTTTATTTGGACGTTCACAGCCTTTAGCCTATACTGTAGACCCAGTTTTAAGAACGGTTCCTTTTGGCGTCTGACATTCTTGAGATGAGGAGAATAAATTCTGTCAGGTCTAACCAAAACTGTGTCAAGAGCACAACATACAGTAAAAATTTCATTTCAATAATTTGTCAGAAAATTTGAGCACGACTCGACGTTCGACTGTTCAAGAAGTGCAGGAAAGTCTTAAGCTATGTAGGTCTGAATGAAAAATATATTCTGTAGGGACGTGTTACAAGCCATGAGTTTCCTGTCGGATAGGCAGCTGATGAAAATATTTGATGCAATTGGCTGACAAAGCTAAATAATCCATCGACGTTCGCTGATGAACGTTCATTTGTCTCATCAGGAACTCACTCGTCTCATTCCGTCTTGAGGCTCACTCTTCAGCCTCGCCAGCAAAGATTAAGGAAAGCATTAAACTTCTGATGTATGGGTCGTGGGTTGAAGCATCGGCTGGGCCACCATCTGTGTTTAACTATGGCTGGCTGGTGACAGGTAATGGGTCAAAACTGGTCAATCCAAACTCTCCCGTCTTTGTTGGCAATGCTAAATCCATAAACGCCTGCAACACACGACCAGACTCCGCAAAATATTCCAGCTTTCCGCAAAAAGTGGTGAGTTGTTTGGACTACAAATCCGCCGGTCTGACACTGCAAACTAAATTGCACATAGAACTCACTGCGCATTCTGAATTATATCCTCAGTTGACCGAATTCCTATCCATAGCTTTATGCCCACCGTGAGAGTATTAAGTGCATCAGTGCTTTAAAGAGGGGTATTTGCACTTCGTTCAAGTCAGGTATACACGCATAATGAGCAAACGTAGTGCGATCATCTGAAAGGACTTAATCTGCTCGGACGCCCAGTGGCTGACTTGATCTTTGCAACTGAAGGTCAGTCACGTCTACCATGCTGGATAATGTCAAGGAATTATCGTCTGTGCAAATTCGCACCATGGTACTGCCTATGTAATATTGTCTGTTTAAACGGTTTTGCCATTTCCACCAACCTATCACGTTGCGCAAGAACCCACTGCTTTTAAATACATAAGGGATTTTTCTACCGAATCCCTGTTCACCTCCAAGTTTCGTGTAAAGCGTTGTTTAAAATTATTTCATTGTAGTTGTTTGGTGAAGTCCAGTTGCCGGTGGTTCTCCTAACTTTTAATTTATCTGAATTAGTGCAGCACTTCAAGCTGGAATATTCAAATATCTCTACACACACCAATCTGCCCGCCTTGGTACATGCAATAACAACGAAACGAAATATGGGCAGCACTATTGGCTTTGGAAGAGGTCAGTGGGAAAGCCGTCATTTAAGAGCCAATCACATCAAGCGGTCACTTGCTATTAGTTCGTCCGGACCAATGGGAGTCGTCGTGCCCGTAGTTCGGTCAAAGGCTTGCGCCCGCAACTTACAGCAGCATTTCAGCAAAGCGTGGGATACGGGACTGCTCTCCTGGAACGCCAATTAACTAAATTTCACAGACAAGATGAATACGTACCTTGGCTGTGTAAACACAGAACCACGACGACCGCATATGGGACACTCCAAACCCGTCGGAAATAATATTGGCCAGAAACAGCCCACCTCAGCGAGTGGCGGCGGCCGACTTTCAACGAACCTAGACAGACTGGCGTCGACATTTAGCGCTCACGCTGAGGCCACAGACAGTGTTGCCGGTCACGCTAATAGCAATCAAACGGTGGAAGTCAATTTAAAGAGGCAGGACCAGGAAAAACCCTGGGGCATCCGCATTCAAGGTGGACGTGATTACAACCTCCAACTGACTGTAAAAAAGGTAGGTTATATACTGTCACCGTGGACAAAAGATTTATAATTCTTCTGTTATTCACTTAATGAAGGAGCTCACGCAATAATAACCGAAATGCTTGAAAGGTTTTCGATAGGGCAGCATTACCTTAGTGGCGTCGATAAAGTTAAAATGGTGCGGCTTAATGTGACAATATTAAAGATATGCGAAGATTCCCCTTTTGGCAGCATGTCATTTTTAACACGGATGTGTGTTCGGATACGCTTATGGCTTCAGGTATACTTTATCCCAATCCTAAGCAAAATTATTATTTCACGTTGTATTAGTAGTACTAGCAAAGATGCCATTTCCAGGTTATAATTAAGAATAAGAAGCCGAAAGATCGTTCACTGGGAGAGGTTGATTTTGTATCTGACATTTCGAGTGGTTAGCTTGCATACCCATTTTTAGAGAATGGAGACTCCAGCTCATGTTTCTTGCCGTTAGTCGTCCTTTTTTTCTGCTTATTCGTACTGAGACGTTTTGTGCGTGTCTCGCATTTCGCTATCACTTTTTTCGGCCTCTTTTTTAATCCGAGGCAACCTTCAAAATCCGGCATCTCGTAAATAATGAGGCTGAAAGCCCCTATCCGGAATTAGGATAAATCAGGCGTTTTCTACTGACTTCACTGTAGTCGTGGGATTTACAGCTTTTTTGGAGAAATCGATAAACAGCTACAAACGTGAATGCTTGAACATGAACTGGCTGTAGGAGGGTTGGATCCATAATCGGAGGTAGCAAACCATGCTGCAGAGCTCGAACACGTCTTCAAATTTGACGGCGTTTAAATTTTCAGCTGAGGTGACGATTACACATCAAAGCAGACTAAAGAAGCGTGATGTCAATTGTCTGTTCAGTAAACAGCCACATGAATGTTCCTATGTTGTATTAAGAACCCTCTTATCAGGGGAAAGTCATAACGCCGAGCAACCGGAGACACCAACTAGCTCTACGGCCAATGCTTATGTGCATTAGACGAGTCAGCATGAGGACAAAACAAACACTAGCACCACAGTGACAGTCCGAATCAACAAAAAGGCTGTTACAAGCGATAACGAGATGAGAAACACACGCAGAAGCTTAGTCGGGATTGGCAGAAAAGGCATGAGGAAAAAGAGCGACACAAAGCGAGAACAATGACTCGGAGTATCCATACTCTTGAAAATGGGTAGACGAGCCACCTACTCGAGAGTTCAGATCCGAAATAAATATCTCACGGTGAAAAAACCTCCTTCTACTGATTCTTTCATGTAATTATATGATCCAAAATATCTTTTGTACAGGTTTAACTATATCAAGGGTCATCTTTCGATCTAAAAAATTTAATTCAAAAATACTATTAGGCTCGGCCTGATGCTGCATTCGCGTGTGGGGGATTAAATCTACCGGCTGTATGCTTTCGGTATAAGTGAAATTAAATGTCTATCTAAGGCGTTAAAAAGATGCCATTACAGTGTTCACAAAATTCTAGAATCGATGTGGACTTTTTTGTGTGTCTCATGAGGGCGTTATAAAATATAAAGGTATTATCTTAGCTGTATGGGCAATTTACAGTTTTATAAAATCTCAGAAGTGGGAACTTTTCAAAATCAAATACACATTTCCTTCGACTTAAAAAATTTACGAAGCTATGGTCTGCTCCCAAATGAGTTTAAGAACAAATTTGCTTAATAGTTATCTAATATATAACTACAGCATAATATATAGTATTTATAACTATACATATATAACATATAATATAAATGCTCACGTGGAAGCGCAATATTAAACATGCATATTATTTGAGTATTCCTTTTAACCAAGTATGTCGTTTACAGGTGGCTCACCTGACTTACAGTTTAAAGCAAACTTATTGCTATGTCTGAAATATCTCCAAATTGGAAAAATTCAGAATAATGGGAAAATAATTAAAGTTCAAGCTTTGCTCATCAGAATACATTTGTTGTTTTGCTGACGTTTTGGACAGCTGGGGTGGCTGTCCTTTTTCGAAGCGTATACTGACTTTATCGATCAAAAAATACAAAGTTGCGGATGTATGTGTCGGCCTTGGGCTGATCGGTTTTTCTCCGCTCGCTGCTTGGCCCTCCGTTTGGATTTTGGCATAGCTTGACTGCACTACGTATGATGCCACTGAAAGCTTCATTTTACGAATCAACATTTCTCTTAATTTTAAATATTTATTACCATAAAACATTGGACCTTCAACTGTAACATTTTAAGCAGATACCGTAGCGACAAAATAGAACACAAGCTGCCGTAAAAACAACGCTTAAATTCACACGTAGAGCCAAGCAGCGAACGAAGAAAAATCAGTCAGCCCAAGGCAACTACGTACAGCTGCAACTTTAAATTTGTTAATCCGCTTTGACAAAGGACAGCCAGCCTAGCTGTCCGAAACGACAACAAACCGACGAATTTTTCCCGGTGAGCAAAACATGAATTATACAATATCTTTGGACTAGGTTGCAGATTGATCACTTTTGCATTGCTATATAGCCAAGCCTTGCTCGTCGAAAAACGTTTCAGAATGCTGGCTATCATTTTTGTGAGAGCAGTTACTGCCTGTAGAATTTGCGAGTTCAACGCTATAGGTAGGCATTGTGTTCATTATTTATCGTTGTCAATTTCCAAATAATCAGTTGCGTTCTATGAGGGAGGGTAATTTGAGCTTCGCTGTTTTGCTCCTCAGCTGATTTGCGTTCAAACAACGAACTTAATTTCCAGAAATTCAAACATTTTTAACTTCGCAGGGATTTACTTACTTACGAGGCTATGTTTTAAAGAGTTCAAAATTTGCCGTCGATCGCAAAGTATCGCCGGGTCGAAAATGACAGGTTTGTAATGACAGTAGTTAACAGAGTCGCTGCTGATTCAATTAGTGTACAGTAGGTGGCATAACTCATGAGATGTCAATTGATCTTCTCAAATACGACCTCGGTTACGGCGAAGGTACTTAAGTTTGGTTGCAATAATGATAACAGAATTACACGATACCAAGATGATTTAACAAAAAATCTATCAGCTAAGGCTGACAGTCACTGAAATGGCTATTCACGTGGCAAACTTTTTACTTTCTTTCCAATGATTTACGAGTTTGAGCATATCCTTTAGAAAGTAGGCCTTCATATGCCCTTTCTTAACCTTTTTTCGTTACAATTTCTTCTAAAACAAAGTTCCAATTTGAAAATAAGTTTCTTTGTTATTAAATTTACGCCGTTTTGTAAAATTTGAGATGTGGGTTGCATTTTCATTTTTTTAATTTTGTAATCCGCACAGTGTGCATAATCCACTTAAGGTTAATCATGTCTTTCTTTAAATTTCTATGACGAGTTTATTCGCTTCTTACAATTATTGGCATAAGATATCGATCACGTGTACATATGATCCCACTCAAACCATTATTTTATTAGCTAGAATACCTTTTAATTTCAAATATGATTACTATAAAGCATTGAACCTTCAAATATAAAATTTCAGGTAGACACAAAAAGGAATAAATTAAAATTTTTTGACTTATTTAATCGGAAACAATAAGGTTGAAGTCATCAATAGCAAGCGACTAGGAAACCAGCATCTCCGAGCGTATAAAATACGCTGACAAGTTACTGCATGCAAATAATTTCCGCAACAAAATTTTTCTTAACTGAAATCATTTTTCAAAACTTCCTTCGAGGTCAGGTGAGTTAGGTCGCCAACTAGTGCCGACTTATTTTCACGAAGGTATTCTATAACGCTATTAAGTGAGGTGTTTTGCTCGTAATTAGTTGTGTATGCAGCGACAGTTAATTCAATATTTCTTGTCCCTTTTATATAGGCGAATCACAATCTAAATTATTCTTAAATATTTTGGAAAATCCTATCTGGCTCGAGCAGAGCAAGCCACTTAACCATATGCACAAATGTCCATTTCACAAGCGCTCGGCATACTTCTCGATGATCACCCGTCCATCACCTCGCCTCGATTGCATCACCAAACCAGAACTCAGTAACAAGGGCTGATCAAATTAATTGTGTTACTATATTCCAAAAACGTAAAAAAAGGACATGCGAGAATGGTCAAGGTCAGACCGAAATTGGACCAATCAGTTGGGTAAGACCTCCAGTCTTGTTGGGAGCTGGTGTGGCATTGGCACGCGCACAACTTGTGTGGCCGGATCGATGGGGTGGCTTGCGAACGAGCCGTTTAGGCTCGCTCCCCCAAGCAGACTATTTGACATGTCAGTCCCTACGTCGAAGTCTATGATCTTAGCTGGGACTTGCCACTGAACTGCAACATGCTAAAGGAGTGGATGGAAGAGGGAGAAGAAAGGGACGGCATGAGACGGCACGGGAAAGGAGAGAAAGAGCTATTTTTGATCTAAGATTAATAAATTACCACAAATATACAACTGCTCTTCCTGCTAGTGATAATCTCCTTCAGGTTTAATCGGGAAATTATCATTGAAAAAGCATTCTACTGAAGGGAAACGGGTGGTCCCCATGACCTCTTGTATCAAAAGGAGAAACGAGTGTGAAGGCTTGGAGCTAGCTAATAAGAGTTTTTTTCCATCTAGTCATTTTGCAATCCTGGCTACACTGCGACTGCTAGTTGCACGTATGTGGTCTCCTACAAAGGCGTCTGCCCATAGCAAAAACCGCAAGCCACCCTGAAAGAAGCGTAGGAATACGTCCTCTAACCAGCCAGCAAGCCGCTTGTATTGGCACTTTTCACCTTCCTTGGATAAATTCAAGGCAGCAGTTTCGAGCTGCCTCTGCCCGCTCTAACGTAATTTAATAAATGGCTTGATTTCCAAGGCAGATGGTAAGTAGGTTCGACGCAGCCCCTCGACCGGCATTGCGCTCACATATTTCCGCGATCATGTGTTTTGGATCTCCACCCGCTCGCACTCGAGCGATATTTGACTGAAACAGTCACCTGATCGCATTCGATACGGTCATGGCAAGCATTTTTTTTGCTTATGCATGTACGCGCCTGCTTTAGTCTTCTTAAGGTTCCACCCTCTCTCCGCGCGCCAGCAGAGACTTCATATGCAAAAAATCCCTGCGGTGTACATTTACGTCTGCCGAGCATCACCTGATGTATGCAGGCCTAGATTTGGATAAAATGCTAGGAAATTTGTCGACAGTTTTTTTCGTCTGACTTCTCCGTACTTATTCTCGGACATCTCGAGAAGTCTAGCTTCATTTTTAGCAGATTAACCAAATCGCGGCCGAGTTACGCTAAGTGACCGAACTCCCGAGATATTTACAACTTCACGAATAATCTATACTACGACGAAATTAACCGCAGATGTCTCGTCTTAACTTATTAATTATTATGGCGGGACATTAAGTTAAATTAAAATAGAAAAACGTGTTGAATTGAATTTTATTTTGGCTACACTTTCAACTGTCTCCAGAAAAGTGGAAATGCCAAGAACGCACTATTGCGCGTCTTATAAATAAATTCAACTTGTAAAATTACACAGAGCTTGGTCAATACCTAAGTCATTTACCAAAGCACCGTTAGATTCAGGTCCATATAAATATTCCGCATGAATCAGTTTAATATGCAACAGGGATGCTAGTCTATTACTTAAACTCTGATCATAGAATTGGGATTTTTACAACTTCGAATAATCCACTTGACCCAAGTGTTAAAGCATCGATGGGCTCGGTAGGATTCGAATAATTGCCTGATGAGATTCGCTCATCATAGGGCTGGATTGCTGGCTGTACTAAAGTACCCCCTTGGCTGCCTTGAGTTCTAAGCACCACGAGCCCGCCGTGTATCTAACAAGTGGGCCAAATAAATTATTCAAATCTAAAAAAATGCCCTTCTATTGAAGTGTGCCTGGTAGTCATCTAATGGATTTAATATTGATTCCTTGGAAAACTCTGCTTGGGCAGTCAGCTTACTGTATCAGCATTACTGAATTCCATACGTTGCAGTACTACTATGTGGGATAATTGACCAAGTATGACTAAACTCACGGTTCCCAGTGAGTGTTTTATGGCTCATTTGGGTAGAGTGTTGGCTGCACCATCAACTTCCTCTTGCTGGCTTGGATGTGAATCCCATCGAGACCACTGAGTGTTGGGCGAAGTACATTTGATGTAATTTTGCCGTTTTTTTTGACCGGAAAGCGATTAACTTCAGCGAAGAGAATTGCGCCTGATATGGTGAATAGAGTAGGCATAAAAATAAGGTTTACGTAAGATTTCCTGTTGGTAGGTGGTTCTTTGACTCAGAATTCGCAGCTTTTATAAAAGGGAGTGAGTATTCGTTTACATTTCTGCATGCGTCCTGGCAACTGAATTGTTACTAAGTAATTATTTATTTTCAGGTTCTGAAATTGACAGTCGAATGAAACTAATTCTCTTGTTTCGGTTTATTAGGAATTTAAAACAAGATGGGTGTGTTGAATGTTTTAGGGCTGACATTTTCGTACAAATTATGGTTAAGGCCTTATTTTTAGACTCACGCAAACAGGAATTATACTTGCCAGCAACCAAGGTTTGGGATTACTATCGTATGTATCAAAGTTAAAGATTATTTTAAATAGGTCATTTCTAAAAAACAACTTCTATTGGGGCACTTTAACGGATTTCCACACATTTTATGCAGCTCCAACATAAAGTCGGGGACATATTGGAACAATTTACCAGGCTGTGGGATTCCATTACAGATGCTTATAAAGTTTTCGGCCACAGGCGTAATAAAAAATGTTGGAAGATTTACTGTTTCCAGAAATATTAACCAAAATTCTAAAACCAGCCTTCAATTCGAAAACACTGCTGATGTAAGGTTGTAATTTTGATCATTTCACAGCATCATCTTGAGCTTTGGGAATCACGTAGGAATGCTGGCTTTAAATAAACGTTCCCTGGTTGCCCACACCAATTGCAGGTTTTAAAAAATGACTTTTTCAGTCTTACCAAGTTTGCCGTTTGATATATTTAAATTACATTTAAATTTTACAAGCTTGAAGCGAAAATTGTGCGTGCATCTTAAGTCAGATCCGGATGCAATGGGAGGAAAATGCTCAGAATTAATGGACATTACTGTAAAGAATCGCTGTTATTATTATTGTGTTCCCGAAAGCTAGGCCTAGACATGTTCTCTACAAATATGTACTTAATTTTATCAGGACATAAAAGATCAGTGAAAACCAAATCCTGCTACCCAAAAGGTTATTTTATCATAGTCTATATTCAAGTGGGGTCAAAAGCAATCTTATTTGTCTAAATTATCCTGGAATTATGTCACACGTTAATAAATATAAGGGAGACCTACATCAGTTATTTTTTGAAAGAAAACTCCATTTAAGAATTTCCATGCACATTTTATACAATACCAAATCTACTTTACGCATTTCACGAGATATATTATCCATTTCATCGGAAAGTGCATTCTCCGTTTGACGAATAAAAGTGCACCACAGAGGGACTAAGAGTATGCCAAAGTTGTTATCGTAATGGCTACTGCTGTGCCTATCTCATTTCGTAATTGCGCACTACCGCACAAAATTGCTTGACTGTTTGCTAAAACAATTAAGGAGACCGTTTGCCTGGATTTAGTCAGCGTAGATAGCATCGCCGCATTTTTTGACATGGAAAAACAGGGATTTGCGCAGCGGACTTTTTATAGGTTGGTAAAAGTCGTGTTTTGTCTCAAAATACTATGCATTTTTACCATTCACCTCACCTCTGACTTACATTGAGAAAATAATTGGGTTTTTAGTTGGCTGCGAAGGTTTTGAAAACATTTGCCGAATTCAGATTAGGCCCCTCTTTGAAGATGAATACACGCACGTTGTCCAGCGTACCGAGTAATTGAAAAAATGTGTGCACATTTCAAATAATTTTAAGCTTGGTTTTTACGATAATTTTATTATTTCAAAACTTTAAAAATATTTACAAGTAGCATTTCATTGTTTTTTAAATGCATTTTGACTATTGCAATAGTGGCTGAATTGAGAGAAGCCATTGAATATGAATGCACCTGAATAACGAGCGAATTTTTTCATAGTGTGTGTGATTCTATTAATTCGCGTTGTCAGAAGAGTAGTGAAAAAAATGAACGTCACTTTGAGAACATTCAGTAAAAACAAAATATAATTATGCTTTTAAATATTCTTTCATTTTTGAAATAATAAAATTATGATTGACATCAATTTTACAATTATGTTAGATGTGTATACATTTTGGGACACCCTGTATTTAAAAACGTTGGTATTTGCCACCGTCTTCGGTAAGGCTGATTAACGTTCAAGATAGTAAACGTTTTCGCTAATTGAGTCACATCGAAAATAATTGCCTTTTCGATCATGTATAGGGGAAAATTGATCCATCAGCTCCTCGAAGCAAACAAACTTCTTGTATTTGCTGAGACAGTTATAATCTTCTGTTTGATAAAATATTCATCAGCCATCTGTTGTGACCATATGTGACGCCTCTGTTTCTAGTCACAGGTGGTAGTCGTTGTTGCGATCGGCTGAGTGACAGAAACAGTTCTCTCTAAGTCTATCCACATTCTATGAGCCTCCCACGATATATTTTAACTTTGCGAAAACCAACCGGCTTACAGGACCGGCTTGTTTATATGAGCCCTGAGCGCGAGGTCGAACCTAAGGTGCTCCCAAAATTGACATCAGACAAAACCTGCCAACGATGGCTACTAAGTCAGAAATGCCCAACCCAGCTCCTCATGTCTATCTTTTTATAAATAACGAGTCACTGTAAGACTACCTGCGAGGCTTTTGGTCGATCCTTGAAGTAAAACAGAATTGATTATTTCTCGCAACCCAATCATTAAACGTTTGAATCCCAAATCTATCGCACTGAGTGACTTATAAAAACAAGTGCAAGACTTATGTTATAAAACATAATTTTAATATTTAATGCTACTTTACAGACATTGCTGAAATTTAAATACAGAATGAATCGAGTGTGATTTAAAACAATCCAAAGTCCTCAATATATTAACTCGAGCTTCAGCGTAACTGTGGTTATTCAGGTGAGCAAAAAATCTACAGCCCATTACATAACAGCGTTCCGGAACGGAAATGGTTGGCACTGGTGCAGCGAAGGCTTTCAGTCCCCAGAGAAGTGGGCGTCTGCGCTAGATCAGGAATATGCATAATGCTAATAATAATTTTATTTTAAGTCAGTTGGCGAGCAATATCAAAATACCTATATAAGTTACGGATTGGGCCACCGGCGAAAACAAACTGTCCGATTAATGCATATAATTACCAGTGTTTTGGATCATATGGCTTATATACAGAGCAAAGAATGAAGTCCTTAGGAATTATGGTTGTTCAGGGCAGATATAAATAAAACTATTGCAGCGAATTTTTTTGCTGTATCTTCCTTCATAAAGAACCAGAATCGGGGACTATACGAGGGTGCCTGGGTGAGCAGTTGTTCGCCGCTGGTTGCAAGAGCTGCCCGCTGGATCGTGCGCGGCAAAATTAGTGCCAGTTCCCACAAGAAGAAACCTGGCACAGGTAACAGAACCCGCAAACTCTAACACACAGGAAGATCGGAAACGAAGAAGAAGAATAGTCGATCGCCGGATTGATTTGTCTATTGTTCTGAGCTTTCGAACTCGTGCAGGAGTCCATCGTCAGTGAAAAGGAAAAAGCGACAAAAGAGTGGCTGGTTACAACGTGTACACAAGACATTTAAAATTTGAACGCGTAAAATCCGATAACTGTCTGGCGTGGGCGCCGATTGGCCATGCCAGCAACGAAAATGGGGCGATTATAGGGGATGCGGGCCCAATTAACTGTGGCGAACGTCTGGCCGTGACTGCATGCAATTGCGGAATGCTCTGTACGCTGGCGCCAATTCGACACATTGGTTGACTGAATTGCCGTCCGTGGACCAGATTCCTTTCCTCTGAGGGTGGACTCCTGCGCAAGGTCGAAGGCTCAGAACAATAAGCAAATCAATCCGGTCTTCGACTATTCTTCTTCTTTATTGATGCAGAAATCTGGAAAGCGAACATTCTCCTTCATTTGTGAACACTGTAATATTAATTCGATTGAATTGATATCTATATTTTGTGGAAGTTGTTCTCTGAATGCAGACAACGAGTAATATTTCGCTTAAGCAAAAAGTAGTTTTGCATAATGTGCGTATTACTGAGTACTTTACTCCAAACTGCAATTGCAGTTACAGAGGAAAGCTGATGATATTTAACTATGTGAGTCAGGAGAATAAAATAAGGAGATTTCTTACTGATGGTTGCCAAAAAATGGCAGCGAATATCAACTTTGACTGCTGAAAACTTTAATTAATAAGAACGTCGCTTTTATTATCGGAAAAATCATAAATGATCTCGACTTGAAAACACACAACGTTACTCGTACGTCAAAGTTTCGTTTTTCAAAGTAACAAATCGCACGATAAAAATGTAGAAATGGATCCTGTTTTCTTTAGCTCAATGACGTTTGGGTTGCTAAAACGAAATAAGCAGTATTCCAGACCAGTTCTTCAGTACATTTTAATGAAAAGTGGCTTTTGATATCGCTTGTTGTGACATTCCTTAGAATGAAGCTGGCCGTTTTGTGTGCTTTAGATACAATCAGGGCGTAATGCTCTGGATGCTTGCGCTATTTGGATTATCTTATGCCCAGATCCATAATAAATCCAGTCACTTTTATGTCCTAACTCTACATTCTTAGTTGAGGCTTACGATAATCATCATCAAGCATAAGAAAGCAGTTTTATCAAGAATAATAAATGTCCCATTTTTATGACCACCGACCAAAGGATTGAAAAGTATGATGTTTTGATCTGCCGATTGGTATCGATAGGCATCTTTCGGAGCACCAGCATACATAAAGGACCCGCCAGTCCAAAATCGAAAAGAATGAAAGAGTAAGAGGAAGAAAAAGATGGGGCTATTTTCGAGACCAAATTATATTAAGGCTGACGTTTCAAAAATATAATCGTCTTCATCGTCAGAGCATTTTGTCTATTCTCCTCTTCCGGGGATAATGAAAGCAGTTTATAATTGTAAATAGGCGCTCGTTGATCGGATTCGGAACTCAATTCTTAATCTTTGTCGGTAATGCATTCCTGTCTTCAATATTCATTTATATATTAAAATAGGAATGGTAACGCTTCCATATATGGCTTCTTGAAACAAACCAACTTCCTATGGGTAGAAGGGGTCACGACCAGACAATAAACAACCAGGCTGACAATTATAAATGCAGAGAGGAAGGACAACAGCAAATGTGGGCAGACTGATGCAACCTGTTTCAGGTTTTTTCTGCTTAAATTCTTCAAACACAATCCGGACTAGCAGTTGGGAATAGAACCACAATTATACACTCGGATACGGTGCATATAGTTTACATACACTGGGTCTAGCATATAGGTACAATATTGCGTGTCCTGCAAGCAACTGGCTTATGTTTGTAAACATTGGATTATCGCTCCCGTACCAGCAAGAATGCATTTACGAAAAATAATAAATAATAATAAGCAGCATTAGCCATATTAAGTACTGAAAAGAAATATAAGCAGTACTTAATTTTTGTTTTGAAAAATAAGATTTTCTCAATAATCACCAAACTCTAGAGACGTAAAAAATAACTATAAATCAGAGCAATAAATTTACATATTTTTTGAGTGTTAAAATTAAAACAACCACTTCCTTTATATACAAAGAACTTGCCTTTAGTCAACATATTTTGAACAAATGGAAATGAATGAATAACTAGTTATTTAATATCGTGGAATAAAGTCTCACTTCATTTCGTTCGTTTTCGGTGTTTTCATTGATAAGTTGATTAATTGCAGTTCTGATCGAAGTGGAAATGCTTCAAAACAGCAAACAAAATTTTCGAGCATACAACATGTCTGCCAGATACCACGCATATTTTTATTCCTAAGGTAGATAAAAAAACTTCTTTAATAAGTTACATCTCTTAAAAGTTATTTTATTGGATATTTAGCTGACGAACTTTTGTGTACATTAACTTTTCCAAAGTCATGTCGCATATAAATTGGAGGCTTGTGACAATTTCCTTAATTTACCTGAAGAAAACCAATTTAATTTGACTGGAGATGAAAGAACATACCGTTTTCTTTAGAACGGATGATGTTCCGCTTAAGGGGATTAATTCCGCGATCCGTAATAAACATGGAAATGCATAAAACAGGCTACATGTTTGCCAATTTTTTAAAATAATTATTATTCTTCTGTCTTTTTCTTTTCTAATTAATGCTTTATCGGAACGCATTGTTTACAAAAAATTATATTTCTACAGGACTTACATTCAATGAGGCCTTCTATTGCTTATCTTCGCGGTATCATAAAAAATTTTGTCTTGCCGTAGGGCTAGCTGTGCGGTTAAAGAAAATGTTCTACCAAAAACTTTTGTTACTGCATTTTTTGCAAAAATCTTGACAGAACTACTCAATATAATTTTTAAAACTTATATTGCTTCTTGTTTCTGAAAATAAATGCGATTCCTCAAACTTCGCTTTAGTTCCATTTGATCAACTTCGCACTAGATTTTACACTTCTGGAAGGGATTAATCCACCTTTTTTGCTAATTATGGAATTCTTCCACAGCGCAATATATACAAGAAGAAAGTTTGGTTCTCTCTTTCCTTATAGCATAGGGAATTTCTTGAATATAAACTTACTCATGATCTAGCCTAAATGAGAGCCTATTTCCCCCAATTACTTTAACTAGGAGGGCAGTTTTCCGAACCAAAGACCTTCTTATTATTAGATCCACATTGTTTATCAAAATAACCTATCAAGATATACGGTAACCTACCAAGTTAAATTTCGCCTTGAAAGTTTTTTGCAGGATTTGCAGGACTGTATGTAAAAATAACTTCTGAAGGTGGATGAAAGACAAAGGACGATTTGTTATCAATGCCCATCAGGGAGATTTTGCCGTTTTATCCCCTGAAAAAGACTCAAATGAATATAGCCTAAAGTCGACTTTCCAAAAAACAGGCTTATCAGTTTTAGTGTGATTTCGTAATCTGCAAGTTCTTAGCTTCGGTACATCTTTAATGATGACAAGGTAACTACTTTCACGCTAGTTGAAAATGGGGGTGGGTCTTTGCCTGCGTTTTACAAAGGAGGGAATGTCGGACTTTACTACAAAATGTCAATAGTAGTATAAGAGACTGTATTTATGCTTTTGCAGTAGGCGCCCTCCATATGAGTAAGTCAACGTCTAACAATGGCAACAACGAACAACCAATCCAAATCATTTTTTCAAATGCTGGAACCTCCCTCGAGCGGAAAACACTCAGGTACCGTATTCCAGTTAAGAATCAGTAGTCGCGTTTGACTTAATAGCATCACTGCAGCACATTCCACTAAGCGTTTGAAAAAGAACCCGTTTGCCCTGCAGTTTCTCGCAGCTGCAAGTTATGAACAAGACTCTATATTGCAACAGGTTTTGAGCTGCAATCGTCACGCGCCCGTCACAGTACGTCCCCTTTGCGCGCTAAAGAGCGTTTACTGCTTCGCATTTGACTTAATAGCATCACTGCAGCACATTCCACCAAGCGTTTGAAAAAGAACCCGTTTGCCCTGCAGTTTCTCGCAGCTACAAATTATGAACAAGGCTCTATATTGCAACAGGTTTTGAGTTGCAATCGTCACGCGTCCGTCACAGTACGTCCCCTTTGCGCACTAAAGAGCGTTTACTGCTTCGCTGCTTTGCAGTACTGACGGCAATTCATGGTGCAAGCAAGCAGTGTAGTAGTTTCTGCCAGCTCACAGTTGCCAGTTAAATATGTTTTGTGCCCGAGAGAATGTTACGCCCCTTTTGCGATAAACAACAAGCGGCGCCCCACAATTCGCCCGTGGCACATAAAACAAAGCAGGAGTTATCCTTAATTCTTGCCTCAGTTTGGGATCAGGCGTTTGATCACTGAGGCAGAAACAAAGTCATTTCAGTCTTGCGTCTTTACTGTTTTGTAAGCTGTTGCTGCCGATGCTGCTTCGGGGTTTTCTTGTTTAAAATCGAATTTTCTGGTTTTCGAATGACAGACAGATTGGATAGCAAGCCCAACCGTGGGTAGCTTTGGGGATTTTTCGGTCGACAAAGCTAGCTTTTTCAGATTAAATGCCACCGGATTTGATCTGGAATAGGATTTTCACCCAAACAGAATCAAAAGAGCGCATTAAAATTTCATGCAGTTAAGTAAACATGCAAATCGTCCACTTTTAAAAGGCACAATAGTACGGGATCCGGCTAGTTAACATTTGGAAAGGCTACCTTGCTGCATTTAAATTGTGGTAGTCTTAGACAGTTTAAAACATGCGCTTGCCTAAATGCCGCCATAAGCACATAAAATTAACCTTACATTTGGGAATTCGATGAATTATTATTCTCTAAAATTGTTATATATTCTGTATGCCTGTCTGCATATTTCCCTCCGTTTGGTTTATTTATTAAATGCCCTGCAACATGAGTCCAGAGAGCGCTTTAAGTTTAACAAATTTAGATGAATATGCCAATTATCCGCTTTTGAAGGCAAAATAGCACGAAATCCGGCTGGTTTAACTTTGAAAAGGCTGTCTCGCTACATTTAAATTGTGTGTCGTAGACAGTCCAAAACAAGCGCTTGCCTAAATTCCGCCATAAGTATAAAAACTTAGACTAGCAGAAGTTACTGACGTCGTTCAAGTTCGCGACCTTTTATTCAACTGCAAACGGTCATCGCAAGTTAAATACATCGGGCGCATGCTTAAGCTGTTGGCAACGGCGTCAGCTAGCGATATTCCGAAGTATTTACTCAGGTTGGAAAATAAAATACCCAAAAGTTTAATCAGGAAGCACTTAGTGGATACTGGCCATATGGTTGACCAAACAACTTTGGGGGACGATCGGGCGTCTCCTAGGATTTGCGGAGCCGCTGCAATGCGGAGAAGAAAATAGGACAATGTAAGCAGTTGGATCATGTGAGCAACCTCTCAAGCCTCCCCATCTTACTCAAGCCTATCAGGCTTTCACATGACCTGCCTTGCTGCGATAACCACATCCACCCTTCTCTACCCCTCACCATGTATCCACATCTAAGACTTATAGCTCCTACGCTATTTACTTATTAAGTTTCATCCTACTAGGGAGATACTCAGATGCTTGGGAAAAAACTTAATTGGACAGTGAATTTGTCCTATTAATAGGCAATGAATGCTTTCAGTTGAACAAGAGGTCACGACATTATATGACGTCAACAAAAGCCCCTAGTTTCGCGATCTTTGTTTTGTTCAAATTTCATCCGGGAAAACAACAGTCAAATTGCTTACAAAAACAATATTTTTCACCAAAGGTACCCTACAGTCTATGTACTCATCTGCATAGTTATTTGTGTGGTCTACTTAAAAACGTCCTGCACGCGACGGCAACCATATGTCATTTACGATCGGTTGGCCTCTGACAGACTATTAATCAGTAGGAGATTGGGAAAATCGATCCCGGGAAATCTTACCTAATCGCACATTTCCCCGTGAAATAAATCTAACGCCTTTGATCTCATCGCTGGTGCGCTGATAAATTTGGCTTGGAGAAGGTTAACGGTCTGGTGGAAACATACCCAAATGGAGGAGGCTAACGCTGCAATGGCTGCTTCTTAATGTGGCTCTAATGGTGTCCTGACCCCTTCCTGTCCTGACGCTGTCTTGCGATTGGTACACGGAGGGTGTAGGGAGGGAGGAACTGAGGAGAATGCAATGCCTAGCCAAAGCAAAAATAAATAGAAATTAAGTTCATGGTTGCACCCACATCGTAAATCAGTGGCAATTCTAATTTATGAGCGCTCCGGATCGCCCTTATGGTGGCCGGTTTCAGCTGGATTGGGCGGGGGATGTTCCAGTGCGTGGCGCGCCTAGACCATTGGTCTAGCTTCCTCGACCACGTTCAACTTCGATCGCCCTTTTATTAGCTTGCCATTGGTGAAATCTTGATGTGGCATCAGAGAATGTCATTAATTCTGTGCAAGTCTAATTCATTATAAATTAATTAACGCGCAAATCTTCGATGCTGCGAGCATTTCCTGCAGTAACGACGCAGGTTGTCGTTCGCGACCTCCGAATTATATAAAGTCCGCAGTGAAATCATTCATATGCAGGAACGAATAATTATTAGGCAGTTTCCAGTTGTTTGTCAAAGGAGTATTCTGGCTCAGACAAAGCACCGTGATATAGCTATTTCGGGCTATTGGCCCTCATCAGCCATGGGTAGCCAACTCTAGTGTAGCAACTGGAATTGTCGCCGCACCCGAGTTTCGAACTCCAGTTGATCCCATGAGCATAAATAAAACGGGAGAGTGCGCACGCGGCTTTCTCAACTTAGCCGACGTCTGGCGAACGCGAACGCGAGCGCGGACGCATAAACTGCCAACGAATAAAATATGGCAGCCCATACTGCGCAGACTTGACACACTTTCAAATTTAATGTCACTGCACCGCTAAGGTGAACATCCTACGTACCTAAACGCCTTCTAACGTGTGTGCGTCTGTTTGCGCTTGTGTAAGAATTTATTCCCATGAGGCAAACAGCTGCGTTTCCCTCTTTCACAAAACCTTATAGGCTTCTGACGAGAATTTGTTAGTAAATTTGGAAATGAAGATAAATTGCAGTGGTATGAGGAGTACTTCTGGTTAACATAATGTATAATTAAAAGCTGTTGTGCAAAATAGAAAGGAATTTTGAAGTAGATAGTAGTACTGATTACCATGTACAGTATGAGCCAAAATTCGCGTAACACCGTCAAGTCTTAAAGAAAATTCTTGAAGCTTGCAAAGAGTTTATCCAGCGGTCCCGCAAGTTATAAAGCGTGAAAGGTAACTAAAATCCTTAAAGGGCTACATATTTCGCTGAACAAAGCATCATTTATTCTCTAAGAACTAAATTGATTGATGAAAAACTGTCAAATACAAAAAAGGGTTGTGCGACATATCAATGACAAAAATGCGTTTTATAAGTGACAAATGTGTAAACAAAATTAGATAAACGGACAAAAATCAGATGTAATAAATATGTACCAAACTAATGTTTCGCGGATTTTCCTTAAGCGTTCAAAACAGCAATAAGACAGAAAGACAAAGAGACAACAAATTTGTCAATGGTCGTTAAGTTTAGACAATTATTAAGCAGAAACTCCAACTTCTGCTTTATTGACATATGTTTCGCTAGCTTCTCCCAATTTCTCTTGATTAACGCAAAAAGATGTTCAATGGGATTAAGATCCAAAGAGTTCGGAGTAATAGAATTTTCCCGCAGGGAACAGGCAGAAAGGCTGACTGTCGTCAAAAAATCGATTTTAGTCCCAAGGTAAATACTTATTAGATCGCTTTCGTCGCCGAGCAGGAGCGTTATCCTGCAACGTGACGGTGACCATCCGAAGTCTTTGAATGCTGTTTTTATTTAATATCGTCCTTTTAATTCTGGCATAATTTCCAGCGCTTTCGATATCTTTATGTGTTTTTCCATAAATTGAGATTGCGTTCAATGTTTACATCAAAAGCTTTAAAATGGAATATACATTAAGAGCATTTACCGAAAAAAAAATATTTTTTTGGTAAACGTTGTTGTGAAGATGGTCTAAGAACCATATTTAGAAACGCCTCAAAACAGCAAACCGTATTGTCAAGCACAAAGAAAGTCTGCAAGATAGCTCTGGTATTGTTATTCAAAACTATTCATATAAGGCAACACCTTGATCAGACACTATTTTAGCAACTACTGGAACAAAAGGCTGATTACCCATTTTGAATATTTCTAAACTTTTTTCCCACATTCGTCCAAATCTAACAGAGTAGCATTTGGGAAATTTTGTGCATTTCAAAGAAGGAATATTTTGTTTTCAAGAACTTGACTACTTTAATATTTTAACTATGACATGGGTTTGTATTCGAATTCTGGATTTCCGAGCATAGTAGCAAAGCAAACTGCCAATTTATCACGCAATGGATATGCGCTATCCACAATAGTTAGTTCACCCGTACGCAATGGAATGGACAGCGAGCCGTGGTACGATGGTTAGAGCTTTCAAGTATGCATCAACAGGATGCGGACTCGAGCCCTAGATTTTTGATAACTGTTGATTGGCTAATGGCTGCCAAACATGGTCGTTCCATACTCCTTTCGTATCTCTGTGATGTGTTAAAAACAACAGCAGTAAAATATACGTATACATACAGCTAAACGCATGATTAAGCCCTTTCTCTTAGGTGAACCTTATTGTCATTTCTGCGGAAATAAGACATGTGCTTTCTCAAATAGAAAACAGGAGTAAGAAATAAAATTTTTCAGTTCGCCTTCCAGCATGTTTCATTTGCTTTTTTTAAAAACTGACTTTATATATAACAGAATACTGTACACAAATTATATAATTTCCGGTTAATGAGGAATGTATACAAAACAGTTAGCCTAACAGATTTTTGGCATACTTTATCAATTTTCTTTAAGTCATACTTTATTATAATCCTTACTCAACTAGTATTTAAGTGCTGATTTTTTATGTTAGAAGCCTTAAAATTTTCAACTTTCCCACATTCTCGACCACTAGTAGGTACGGTAGCATGAACACATCCGAATTAAGATGTATACAAGAGCAGCCGAAAGTGACCTGTGCAGCCGCTATTATTTTCAAAACGCCACGTTACCTTACGGTCATTGCAGATGAACTTCTTTAAAACGCGTCCGATTATTTCTGCTATCAAGCACCCTGGTTAAAGGACGGACGTTCTTCCTTTGAGCTCCCATGCCGTTGGCCACATAGGGACTAGCACTCAAGTATTGACCTTTTTTAGCAAAAAAATAGAGACAATGAAATGGCCATTTCCGTATTGCCACTCAAAATTGAAAATTGGTCATTTTTCTACTGGTCATGGTTACGCTGAACTGCGCTTCGCAATAATTGCACACGGAAAAAAATGATTTGTTAATTCACTGTGCTGCCGTTATTCGCACTTTTTTAACTCCTCTTGATATTTTTATCCAAATTATATTCACCGCCATGTTAAGGAGCAACGAAAATTGTTAAGGTCCACGCTTGTTAATCCTTTCTTGTTTATTCCTTAGTCAGTGTTTCTTGCAATTCCAGGAGCACGATGAGTTTACAAATCCGCTAATAAATTTACCTATCAAATCAAGTCCATGATCCGCGTAATTTTTCTATAAAATTCGCTTTTTACTGGGATTTTTCAGATAAAGGTTCTTCGTTTTTGCTTTCTATTTCTTTCTTCCTGAAAATTTCCACTTCAACATTGCTTCCCGCAGCTTTCTTTCAGCGTAACTTATATATGCAGTTTGTGTCTACTTAATAAATATCAGTAGTGTGTGTTTTGTGGTAGTTTTCGTTTTGCGCGCAGTCTGCTCGTCGATACTACCCCTGATCGCCTAGCACAACTAAGAGGTGCTAGAGCCTTACGATTTCTTCATCCAAGTTCGATCTTATGGTTCTTTTCTTGTGTACGTGTGGTTTTATCATTTGCAATTGAACGTATCCCACTGCTAGGTGCCCTCAAGGCTGGCTGCTTCCAGAAGCATGTACATTGGCTCAACTCACAAATATGCTCAGAATCCTGCCACAGTTTTCAGCATTACTGATTCTTAAATGTTATGTGTTCTTATACGAGGTTGGCACAAAGCCGGAGGGATGAATTTCGGTGTACTTGCAAGATAAGCATTAGAAGAATTAGCAGTAGTAGTGTTAGTAGAATTGAAATTATGAATAATAGTATTAGCATTAGTAGTAGCGCTAGTAGCAGAAGTATTAATATAAATTGTATAAGAGCCAATTACGTTTTAGGCCAGTTCATTTAAGTCACTTATTCCGTCAGTCCACTTCATGCTATCGCCTGTGAGGTACCGGAAAATTGTCCACGTATGCTTTACCCTCTGCATTTCATTATGTCCACCTAGACGCAACCTGGAAGTCCTGCGGAAGGCATTTTGCACTGCGGAGATGAAATTCATAGCATCAACGGGGAAGAAACGACCAATCTCAGTCACTCTCAGGCCTCAGACATGATTCGCTCCGCCAGCAAAGACCTCAAACTCACCATATCAAAGTTAGTTTATTGTGCCTATTTTGTCTACGCACCACTGGTCATTCGGGATTCCTAATTCCTACCACTGTACGCATGGTGTGCTGAAGCCATGGTCTTGTGAGGCCGTTGAATCGACAATGTAAGCCAGACATAGTGTCTTAGGGAAAACCTGGTAATAGGCGATTGTAGGCGTTGAGGAAAACAATGAGGGGTAAACTTCACGATCATTGAAGGTAGATGAGATTAAGTAGCCGCCGAAATTCGTTTAAAAGGATTATATAAACTGTACAGAATATCGTATAGTTAAAAGGAAGTGGAGTCTTATTAACGCTACAGGTAAGGGGCCTCCCCCTCATTGCAGTTGGTTAATTAAATTAGGAAACTAGATATGCAAGGCCATGGGAAAATGAAACTGAACCAGGAAGTTTCATTCACTCAGGAAGCTTAAATTATCGCAGAAAGGTTGCGTTAAATTTCCTCCTGTCGAAAGCCATGGAACACTTCACTAGTCACATTTGTCGAAGCGAAACCTATTAAATTCAAATTTAAGTAATAAAAGGAGGTAATTTTTGTCGCGCGAAAACCAATAACACGAAACGAAAACACCCAACCTGCTGAGATATTAGCAGTAGGGTTTTATCACAATTAAACTCATTAAGAAGCCTCATGAGGCAGCTCCCCTACCGCCGAGGCGTATAAGGCTGCCAACTGTCAGAAGGTATGGAGTGTTGAATGGGGGACTGAGAGTCAGACTGCAATGCCTCCTTTTTAAGATGGTATTTATGGCAACCACATTTAGCGTGCTACCATATCCACTGACCCACGTACAAACAGCCAAAACAAGAGGAGGAGATGACTCAGATCACGCTGAATGTGAGAGCCATCGGGAAAGAGTGACTGAGCAGTAGGACTCCGCAAAATTAGGACACTATTATTTGAGTGATATGGAGGTGAATGCTCATCCAGTAGAAATGGAGGTGTCCGGTACCTTTCTGCAAGTAGGACAGACTGACACTCGCCAGCGGTGTGACTGAGCTGTCCTGATCATTACCTCGATGCCAGGGAATCACACGGTGTACGGTGGAGAGAACCTCAGTTTACGGTCAACTTATTCGATTTGAACTCTCCAGTATACTCAATTTACCACATTCTGCAGCTGATTCAGGCTGCCTTTATTTTAAAAAACTTCGTATGCCATGTTTTTCTCGATTCCTGCCAGGTCTTTTGACGCTGACTTCTCAGACCTGCGAAGTCAGCCAGCAGGAGCAATGTCGACACACCGATGACGTACTCATTCTTGGAGCCACACGTGAACCTAAGGACCTTCCTGCCACCCCCGCCTCCATCAGCGCTGATGAATACAAATTCTTTATTTTCACTGCCTTTACTTTCTTCGCCCTAACTTCACAAAAAAACACCCTATCTGAAGGAAAACTTTAATTTTGTGTTTAAAATTTGAGCCCGCCTCCACTCACCGCGTGTATGCCCAATGTCAACTTGCCCGTGCACTTCCAAATTCAATTTTTCCATCTCTCTATGTGTGTGTGGAGTTAAAGATTGAAAATGGACGCTCTCTTAATAGCACATTTGCATCTTTCGATGTTTTTTTGGTAGCGCTGAACAGTTAAAGGTGATCGGTAAAATCTGAGCCGTTAGCTCGGCTCATGACTATTTCAGCCTGGCCATTGGCCTATAGGTGTTAAGGCTATGGTAGGTTAACTCTTATACCTACAATCTTCCAGGCCCGGTTCCTTAGGAGATGGGAAAAGTCTTGGGAAGGCCAGCGTAGGAGGAAGAGTTTATTGTGTGCACAATGGAACGGAGAATAGATGTAGAAAAGTTGGACCTCGGAGCACACGTCATTCCGATGGAGTGCCGTGGTCCTAAGTGACGTCTAGTGGCCGAG
This sequence comes from Ligula intestinalis, assembly GCA_036362985.1. Taxonomy (NCBI): domain Eukaryota; kingdom Metazoa; phylum Platyhelminthes; class Cestoda; order Diphyllobothriidea; family Diphyllobothriidae; genus Ligula; species Ligula intestinalis. Next base: position 13,294,097 of record JAYGXS010000001.1, on the reverse strand, counting down.
AGTGGGAAAAAGGGACTTGTTCGAGTGGTGCTTAGGTAGCTGCGAGAACCTAGACACACGTGTGTGTGTCCGAGTTGAATAAGGTCAAGGCTGTGCAGGTCAGCGCGACTGGAAGCGCTGACCGAGGTATTGGATGATCTTGAGGCAGCTGGTCCTAAACTATGACGCCGGACAAAGTAATGGAGGGCGTTGGATGGTAGAGATCATTACACATTTATTGCACTCTCGCTTTCCTCACCCGCCTCTGTCCGAAGACAAGACATCCTCACGAAGACTGGAGGTGAAGTCTGGAGCAGGCGACTGGGGTCAGCGCACCTGAATCACGTCCCACGGAGTGGAAGTGTCATTAAGGTCACAGTCGATTTGCTACTACGCGCGCCACCAAAGCCCCCCTCCTTATGCTTGGCAGTGGTTATGTGAGAGCAACCCAGGTAACGTCTCCCATGCCCTGATCTGGTCATCATATTGCCCTAGTACATAAACTACGCGGCCTCTTGAGGGAGCATGGCCGTTGCCCACAGAGGCCAGCATTAACTTTTCCTCTACCACTAATAAGTTTAACGCGTTGTGAACGTTCGCCCCACCGCCAACGAAAGTTATCCGTCTCAATCTGCATTTGGTCCCAACAGAATCCTTGACAGCCGTAGCAGTTGGTAATATAGGCATATAATTCTTCTGAAAAAGACAAGGGAAACTGGAATGGCCATCTCTGGTTTATTAGCCATCGTCAGTCAATCATACCCAGACCCCAGCGGTGTCCTACCCAAGCCTCGAACTCGCGACCTCTTTGACCAGAGTCAAACGCCCTAACCACTGAGCCACGAACTTGTTGTCTTGCCAGTTTTAGGTCAGTGGTTATTATCACTCGTTGGTGAAAGTCCACTCAACCGCTAACTGCCTATTCTATCGCCTGAGCTTACTCCAGGTAGGGGTTCCGACACTTGGGGTATGTACTATCTGCCCGCCCACAATCAGGTCGATTCTGTGGGCTGCATTGTGCACGCGCAGGACACAGCGAACCCAAGAGCATTCTGGACCTTTCATAATGTTACCCTAAATGAGCATGCAAAGAGAGTGGCATCCTGGTTAACAGTTCCAGGATAACATCAGGCGAGTCAGAGGAAGGGTGTCGTTGAAGCAAACTGTTCGTTCATATGATACCTTAACTGACTAGGTCCACTGGATATCTCCGGAGACCACGATGGGTAGTTGGGATGTGTTGTGGCAGCCTGAATGTGGTAGTGCTGCACTGATTAATTTCGTTCTCACTCTTCAAGCCTTTGTCTCCGCGCGCGTAATAAACTCTCCCGCAGCTTCTTTGTGACTCGATGCCCGCGATGTTTTACCATTCAGACGCTCTCGGTCGACTCGCTAACTTAGGCGTACGTGACTTCGAACCAGTCGATGCGCGTGGTGGCACCTAATTGGCTAAGGACACACTCCGCACTTAAAGCTTCGCAACAGCGGACACACCTTGTGGGCATACGCAGCAGCCAGATGGCTCAAAACACAGCCTTTGTACCAACTGTTTTTTTCCGACAGTACAGCTCTGTCTGCTCAAAATGGTCTTTCCTGACTTGTAATTTGGATGACCTTCTGTTGTCGACACCGCAACCTGCGACAGTGCCATCGTTCCTTTCTTTAGCCCTGGCCTAAATCGACAAATCTGTGTGAAGGGCACATCTGTCTGCATGGTATTGGCCTGATCACACTGACCAATGATCACCCCTAAGCACATTAAAGGGGTACTTATGCCTATATAATCGACCTGGCTGAGCGCTGAAGTGATTGCCTTATCAACCCACATGCACGTGCAATCCGCGATATCGCCATAGATCTTTATCTGAAGTTAAGCCTAGTAGAGCATGCCCATATGGCGAAAATGTTCGGTAATGGCAGAGGGGCATTCATCGATCACGTTAAGGAACCTACTCGTTGAATTTTATTGTTAGCCAGTCATACCCAAATCCGAATTCTTGCAACTCCTAGGGCTTGAAATTCTGACCAGCTGATTGAAAGTCTAATGCACTAGTTTTTTGGCCATGGGCCCATTGTTCTGTCAGCATCGATCGAATATAGTTCGACCGTCAGTTTAGACGGTATCCACGGTGAGCTGACGGCAAACTTGGAGAGTTGCGTGTGGACTAGTTTAAAGTGATACTGGACTTCTGAAGCATCTACCACATTCCCCTTTTCCCTCACAAACTTGTGTTCGATGTCAAGATGGAGTCAAGAAGACCAAAGGCGCGGCCGAAGCCCTCTTTATGCTTGGCACCACTACCCACCCCACGTTTGGCACTTGTTATCGACACGCAAATCAAATAACGCCTTTCGTACCTTGATCTGTTTCCGTTTTAGTTCAGCACATTTCCCACGTGGCCCGTTTAGGGGACAAGATCGAATATAATAATAATAGCGGTAGAGAGGCCGCCTACCCACGACCTTATAGAGCATGATTATCCTGTTGTGGCTTGGATCTTACTCTCAAACTTTCCAATTATGCACTCATATTTCTGTTAAAGCCCAGTGTATTCTGACCCGACTTATAGACAGAAGAAGCTAAGAGAGCGGTTCTGATAGGTAATGGCTGTATTCAACACTACACAAAGACTGTGTGGCCTGTGGGGTCTGCTGAGTCGTTGGACTCGTCCTTTGGCTTGTCCACTCCAGCATATCTATATGGCCCCGCGCTTTCCAGAATATTCCTAGAGTATAGTGTGCGAGCGGACATTTTATACTCATCCGGATTATTACCACTGCGGCCGGTATGTGGGTGGTTGTCTGGTTTGCTCGACGCACGGCGCGGGTGGCATGCATGTGGGCGTGACGCACCGGGGGAGCCTGGACTGCGGGCATGACACAGTTGGTCTGTCCTTTTCGGTGACTGCCGTGAGTGCATGGAGGATCCCGACTCCGTAACAATTTCACTACCTTCTTTCACTCCTTTGCAATTCAGTGCTGCATTCATATGGTTCGATTGCATAAATAACTGGACGAACAGCAACTATAACTGAGATAATTCCTTCAGTAAGGCAGGTTCCACCGTGTACTCTTATGTGGCTATTCTACGGCGAAAAAGCATTCGAAATGCTTAAAAACTGCAGTGTTTATAATAAAGCATGGTAATTTCTAGCGATGGTAAAGTCTACAGCAGATTGCCTCATTCACTACATGCGCATATCGAAATTTTAAAGGATATTATGGCACACATTTGAGTATGTTAGTGTTGTTTGTCGAAAAGTTCATTCCAAAGTTGTTTAACGAAGAAAAAGCAGCTCAGATTTGGGGGAAGCCAAACGCTGCCCGATAACCAATTGATAACTTACGCTGTTTAAAGCTACAGGTAGCAATCTCTCGTTTATTTGCATTGTGTTATAAGCAGACATGAATGTGGGAAAAGGGTAAGGATGACTTATATGGCTGTCTGAACAGGGCACGCGAACAGGAATCGCCCACAATACATAGTGTCAGGTCAGGTCAGGTCAGGTTTCTATTGAGGGAAATATAGGTAAATACCTTTGAACTCCCTATGGGTACAGTTTTTTCAATTCATTTGATCTGCAGAACATTTCAGATCAGTGGCGTTGCCAGAAATTTGAGGGCCGACAGTGAAAAAACTCCTTAGGCACTGTTCAGAAGTCTAGGGGTTTGAATGCCATTTGAGAGATTTAAGGAGAAAAACTATCACCCGGGGGAAGGAGGAGGTGCAGAGTATATTCGAAGCTGATGGCCTGTGCTAAGAGTGTTTGAAGCATGTCAGGGAGAGTCCAACGCGGTTTTCGCCATAATACCAAGAGTCCCACGAAGAGAAGGTTGCGGAGGTCACGCGAACCTCATCGAATGTCGGCGATGCGCCCATCGTGCACCCTTGTTGGTTTAACGAGTCTGCCTGCTAATTGACAGAAGAAATATAATCGATAGTTTTCTAAACAAGCATATTACTGAAAATTAGCGAGTAGTATGTTTTTATAGTGTGATTATTCCACAATTTGCATTCGGCAACTGGAAGTTTATTTTCAGGGGCTCAGTGGCTATTTTTTCTAACTTAATAGTGTCGTAAACATGCCTACAGATGCGTCTGACGTGTGCTCAGATGGCGACATAACAATGTCCGCGGGCAGAGCATTCCAGGCCTGAATTGGGAAAAGTTTTACAAATCCGCGTAACCTCGGATCACAACGTTTAGTGGACTCGAAGCTTGCAATTCTTGTTATTCTTAACTAACATATTACTGAAAATCAGTGAATAGTATGTTTATATACATATGTATAATTTCATGCTCGCAATATCAAATTTTAGTGGGCATTTCGGGTATGAAAATCTAAATTTCTCTTGAATGCATCCACAGATGGGGACATAACAATTTCCTCGGGGAGAGCATTCCAAGCTTCTACTACTCTATTACCAAAGAAGAACTTGCGTGTGTCTAGTCTGGCCCCTGTTATGCGTAGTTTGAAGAGATGCCCTCTTAAGTTCGTCGTTGTTGCCAACTCGAAGAAGTCGCCAGGTAGAAGACAAAAGTCCTGCCCGCGCATTATACGAAATGCTTGTATCAGATCGCCACGTAGCTGTCTGTAACTTAACGGAAATTGATCGAGATTAGCTAAACATCTTTCGTAGGGTAAAAAGCTCTGACCGGTAACCAGTTTGGTCGCGCGCCTTTGGACCTTCTCGAGGGAATTTAGGTCTTTCGCGGTCCAGGGTTTCCATGCTTGCATTGCGAACTCCAAATTCGGCCGCACAAATGTTCCAATGACCTTAGCAAGGCAGTCTTTATCGAAGGCACAGAAAGCCTTTTTGACAAGATAGAGGACGGACATCGCAGACTTGGCTACTTTTGCGCAGTGCAGCGAGGGCTTGAGAGACGTAGAGATCCATACTCCCAAATCTTTCTGCGCGTCCACTTCTTGCAGTTGGATGCCATTTAGGCTGTAAACCATGGGGTTCTGAGAGCTGTGTCGGCCAACTCGTAGGATACTGCATCTCTTCTCGTTAAACGGCAAAAGCCAGTCTTGAGACCAAGTTTGAAGACGGTTTAGGTTTAGCTGCAAATGTCCTTCGTCAGCTGAATTTCTGATGACGTTCCAAATCTTAATGTCATCGGCAAACATAGCCACATCGCAGTCCAGTTCGCGGACGGAGTCATTGACGTATATAATGAACAGTATGGGGCCAAGGACAGAGCCTTGGGGGACACCGCTCTCGACTGCAACGTCTGCCGACTGCTGGTCACCAATATGGACAGTTTGAGAGCGACCAAGTAAAAAGCTTTGAATCCACTTCAGCAGATTTCCTCGAACACCCATTTGGCTGAGTTTGTGCAGAAGTCATTGATGTGGGACACTATCAAAAGCCTTCTTGAAGTCGATGTAGATTGCATGAAGCGGATTTCCTCCATCAACTGCCCGAGTCCAGCGTTCCAAACAATAAAGCAGGTTCGTCACGCAGGACCTGCCTCTGCGGAACCCATGTTGCGCATCCGATAGAAGGTTATGCTGCTCTAAGAAACACATCAGCTCTCGTTTTACTACTTTTTCCATAATCTTGCAACAGATCGAAGTGAGGCTTATTGGTCTATAACTGTTTGCAGAAACCTTGCTGCCGCCTTTATACAACGGTGTGATCCGTGCGGATTTCCAATCGGCGGGTAAACAACCTGCGTTAAACGAGTTACTGAAAAGCATAGAAAGCGGTTTGGCTAGCTCCCCAGCAAGTTTTTTCAGTAATTTAGGCAGTATGCCATCGGGACCGGACGATTTCAAGTCGTTTAGTGCCATTAACTCCTGAAGAACGGTTGCTTCGGCGAAGGCCACATTTTCAATCTTTGGACCGTCATCTAAGCCATAGTTTGGAGGCATGAATCCGATTTCAGTCGTAAAGTTCGATTTAAAAAATTATGAAAGATGCTCAGCTTTTGCTCCATCCTCACTCATTTCTGTTCACCGCTTGCCTTCAGAAGGGGAACTGGGTCCCGGTTTCGTGTGGTCTTTCTTAAGTAGCCATAAAATAGCTTCGGATTTTTAACTGCCCGGTTTAGTATATCTTTTTCAAAGTCTTTGCGCGCTTTGAAGATAAGTCGCTTCACGAGGTTCCTCTGCGTTTTGTATGCATTTAGGGATACCGGATTTCTGTCTGCTCTATACTTTCTAAACAATCGTCCCTTTTCATTCATCTCTTTCTTCAGCACTTGAGTCAGCCACTGAGGTTTGTTGTTTAGCTTTTTCCGTGTAATCGGATAGTAGTTTCTCAGGAGAGTATGCAATAACTCACTGAACAATTTTTGGAAATCTCCCCGTCCATCCCCAGTGACCTACATACGATTGTTCCCTTCCCACAAATGCTGTCCGCCCACGTCCCCCCCCCGTTGAATCTCTTCCCCCAGAATGCTGGCCGTCCTCCTTCTTTGATCCATTTCCACTCGAATACTCACGGGTGTCCAAAACAGTACCACTTGAACACGCAACCCTCCCCCTCTCGGCCAGCGCCGGAACGCTGCCTCGAGATGTCGCTGTTGGTCGCGCTTGATCTGCCCACACGTGACCCAGTTTCTTTTCGCCTGCAAGATAGCCGCGTCTGTTTTTGGGGCCACTGGAACACCCCCTCACCCCGGCCGACGCAGTAGAGGCCTCTGTGTACAGCATCCCCCCCCCTTCTGTTCAATGTTTTGTACTAAGCGGACGCCAAATAAAGTGGCCCCAAAGTCACATAAAATGACTGGTCGTGCCTCCTCTCACCACAGACGCTTTCCCAGACCTGGCTTTGCCCTGCACGCGCCTGGCATTATTGAACATGCCTCCTTCTGGGCCAGCCAATCACAGGTGCCCTAGACTTCTATTGGCCAAGTAGTTGATCGATCGTCCAGTGACTCACTCTCGCATGACGTTTATTCACTTACGCCCCCAGCACACTAACAGACAGACACCCGTGCGCACAGGGCCTGCGGTCTTGCGTGCGTCTGGGAGTCAGACCACCATTGAGTTCCTGTACACAATAAATAACTCCTGCTGGTCTTACCCCTCTTCTTGCTGTAGGGAACGGGGCGTGAGAATTCTAGTGTTCTGAGCGCACTCGCGGCTTAGACTCCTACAACGTAACTTGGGGCCAAATTCCAGGGAAATTAGGATTTGGATGAAGGTGAGGGCTCATGTTCAGGTCTGTGCCTATTGTAGGCTTATGTTTAGGGCAGGCCACCCGTTATAAGTGAGCGGAGCGTTCTTATGTCTGCGTTCTGTTTAGGTGGCCATGAAAGTAATTAATACCAGGGGAAGTTTAAGGCGCCTTTGAATCTGGTTCCACCGATGTCTACCTGAACAACAGAGCTTATAGGACGAGTAAGACCTCAGATTAATAATCCATCACAAAAGATAACAGTTGCAGCATAAAAACCGCTTCTGGTAGACCGATATAAATTAACGACCCTCACACGAACTCCGAACCCTAAAAGGCAGATAGACCACAATTCCATGGACCGTAAATGGGTGCTGGCAACAGCAGAAGCAGTGGCTGTACGCCTAATGAATCCAGTACCGTGCTGCCAGAAAGCTCTAACACAAGCCCTGACCCTCCCGTGGCCGAAAACCGACGCCAGAAGGCGATTTCATAGCACCCCCAGCCAAGAGTGGCGGTCGCCCAACCAACATGCTGACCATTTGCGCAGAATGAAAAAGTCTGCAATGGCCAATTGGCGCACAACTCAGAAATTATTGATTTTTTTACATGTTCAAAATTTCATTGTTTGCAAAGTTAAGGCCAAAAAGCATGATTTGCCTGACAAATTGACTTTTCAAGTTAACAATGGGAATATTTACCGAACTTAGATCATATTTTGCTCACCAGAATGTGTTGGCTTGTTCGCTGACACTTCGGATAGCTGGCCGGTTGTCATTTGTCAAAGCGTGAACTCACTTTATAGATCAGCAATTCAAAGTTGTGGCTGTACGTGTTGGCCACACGAAGGGCCAACTAGCGACCTTAGAATAATCGGTCAGTCTGTGGCCAACACAACTTTGAATTGCTGATCGATAAAGTGAGTTCACGCTTTGACAAATGAAAACCGGCCAGCTATCCGAAGTATCAGCGAACAAGCCAACACATTCTTGTGATCACAATATAATCTTTTCTCCTAATCCCGGAATTCTGACTTTTGCAGACCAAAACCCTATGAATTTTAATGACGCTGAAGTGACCAAAGCAAGGCAGTTGGGTAAAAGGACGGAAGAAAACATTGTGTGTTAAAATACGTTCTTTCTTGTATTAAGCGCGCAAAAGGAATCATGTTTTGAAGTCTTCGAAAGGACAACTCTCTTCACCTGCAAACATAAAAATATGAAATTAAATCGTAAAAAGGAAAGTGTGCGCACGCATCTACGCAAGTCCCACCACAAGCCCGAGTTAGAGCGTAAAATTAATAAAAATAAGAAAACTTTGGAAGCGATTTCGTGTTTTCACTCAGAGCACCGAGGGTTGGGGGGAGAGGGGTTTGGCGAACTAGTCGCTGCTGCCATCGAGGGAGTTGATACGCAGCTTCCAGTTGCTCAGTTGAAGTCCAAAACGCACCAAATGAGTCAATTTCTCCGCTGTGGTGACCTGAGAGACCACATCCTCGTAGCCCAGACTGATGCCTGAAGTAAAGGCGGCCCGAATGAGTGCCGCAAAGCGCCGCCTCGGGGTGGCATAGAACGTGAAGGTGAGACAGAGTTGACCCTGTTGAATGTCCACATTGGCGCGTCTACCACGCGTAGGCTTTACATCGCGTTGTCTCAGGAGAAACTGGAAGTATAAAACAAAACACAGGTGACTGAATCGTTCCCATAAGAATAGAAAAGACAGCGCATGCATGAGGGGGATGGAGCACTGATAAAGAGAAGGGAGGACTGCGATGACTGCTTCAGGCTCAATAGCCGTCGTCACCCTCAGCCTTGAGTGGGAAGAAGAAATTCTCAGTCCAGACGTTTGTCTTTGTCGGTAATCTTTCTGCTTTAACGGTGGCACTTTAGTGGTGTCACCGTCCAGTTACGCCCGTTGGAATCCCCAAGGAGGAACACAATAAGAAGGGCGGAACTTTGGAATCCACCCGGAGGAGAGTTTATTGCGTACAAAACCCGGAGTTGCTTTTTCGGGTGGTAGTTGCTGCCAGTTGATCTCCGGCGCGCTGAATGTTCCCACTTTTCGACTAGCCCGGGCGATGGGGAGTAGACTTGTGGGATCCCCGCAGTCCCTGTTGCAACTCACTGTCTGAGCGGTGACAGTGGCTTATAAGGGATTGCCATGCGCGTTCGTTTGTAGCATCACTGGGTGCTTGGGATAAGGTCATGCGACCAGTTGGCAGGCGCGTAGGCTTGTGTGCGTCTGTGTACTCTCTTGAGGTTTAGGTCATCACGTGTGGACAGTCATCGCGTGGGTGCGACCCCCGCAAAGGCACATGACCTTGAAGGCAGCTCTCGTGTTGACAAATGAATCATTATTGCAATCGGCAGCGGGCACGACGCCTCAGGAGAGCCTGCAATGTTGCTAGTATTTGGTCAGGCTCCACTTCTAACACTTTACTCCTCATTACTTTAAAGTATATATTACTTATGGCTTCAAAACTGCGCCCATAGCCATAGATCTTGGCGAACATATTTTATACCCTGCGCGGTAAACGCAATTTCAACATTGTTAAAATGTGCATATTATAGATGTGTTTTTTAAGAAATTTTAACCGAAATTAATAAATGTGTTTTCGATTTAGAAATGATTACCTAACTAGGGTTGTTATGTTAATTACTGCGCAAAATAACCCTGATGTATTTCAGTCCTTTCAGGGCGTCCATTTTGAACGGGCTTCTTTGCGGCCCCTGAAAAAAATATTCGCTTTAAAAATGAAGAATGATATAGTGTGATTTTTAATCCTATGCAAAGAAATAAAATCACATATGCTCACTACTAAAAAATTATTAGACAGTTATATTAATTAAATAAGGCTGTAGCATTTCCTATACGTTATTGGTACCTAGAATTCTTCCCATCGGTTGTCGATGTTCTTGTATTCAAATATTTTTTATGAAGTATGCAAGGAAGTAGTCCTTGTACTCAGCTGGGAGCATATGCTGTCTGCTTCAAATTATACACTGCAAGAAAATGGCATTCGGTTTAAAAAAGTTTGTCATTATGCGATCATTTCCGACCGTGAAATATTCATACATAATGCATCCTATTCATGCATTTATGCATATTGCTTATCGAGTAAAAGGATGGTTCACATCCATCACAAAATTATAATGTGCGATTTTCCTTTGACGGAATGTGTGAAGCCTGTGGCTTTGAAACCCTAAGAGCGACCGCAACTGCAGATTTGATTCAAAATTCTTTTATAATTAAGAAAGTTTTTAAAACCTAAGAATACCGCTTTTTCCTAGTTTATGCCGTTTGGCATCGTCAATAAGCCCTGATACCTTTTCTGAAGTAATATTTACATGTTTACTCATAATAAATAAGTAGTCATGTATGTTTTCTCTTTTCGACAAACCGAAGACTACTCGCTGTTCACCTGCTATTATGTGAACAACCTCTCCTTTGAATTTTCTGCTGTATTAATGCATTTATCAGTCACTGTGTTACCGATAGGGAGATTAAAGTCGTCTGCTTATCCTTCTCTCAATAAAACTTAACTGAACTGAACCCCTTTTTTCAGTAGTTATTTGAAGGGGGTGAAAAAGAGGTTTGTTCAAAAACACGGCACCATAAAGTGACCGGAATATATTTGGATTAACCTACAAGGTGCCTACTATCTAAGTAACCTCTTCGAATCGGGAAGACTTTTCGAGATTGCCATGAACATTTTATGCTATAGCACCTCCAGGCTATATGGAATAAACTTCCAGTCACCTGATCGTCCTCTTGCCTGTCCAAAATGCAGCTTATCCTTTTGACCGACTGAGGGGGGAGGGAGGCTGTCAACATACGAGTTATTTCAACCGCAGATCTAAGGCACTCAGTAGGCTTAAACGTCCCTTAAGTTGTGACCTCATGCTACAACTTCGTATACTGACTTCCCCTTACTGCAAAAAGAGCTCACTTCGAAGTGTCTTAAGTGTTCTCATCAAAAGATTTTAATAAAGCTGCACTGGTCCAACTCTGACTGCAACGCTCAACTTTTCGCCTCCCGCGGCTCCTAGCCCGTGCACAGACACGCACACAAACCAATGTCTGCCTATCCGAATCCGGCATGGCCAATCACCTCCCTGAGACTGACTCATACATGACCACGCTGTAGACGCTGTGATAACTCCCGGGTTCTCACATTTCAGACGCCGCCCTCACATGTGAGCACGCAATCTTCCGACTGTCCAGTTCCTCCAACTTATTTCCCACTACCTCTGTACAGAATATACTGTTACTCCCACCTGACGTCTCGTTTCGCTTCCTACAAGGAGCGGGACCTGAAAACCGATGGCTCATTCTCGAGCCCCAAGGCAGAGCAGAACGAGTGTCTGCCGGCCTCAGTCTGGTCTGGCCAATCACCTTCAAGGCTGACCCACACAGGACTTCATCGTAACGACGGCTGCCGCGTTCTCACACTTCGGACGCCGCCCTCACTGGTCGTCGTGCATTCGTCCAACAGCCAACTTCCCCCCACCTATTCTCCTCTACCTCTCTACAGAATGCACTGTTTCTTCCCGTCCAGCGTCCCGCCTCGTCTCTTCCCACACGGAACCGGACCTGAAGATCGCAGCAGCACGGGTCTTCCCATATTAATTTGAACCATTCAGATAATGCCTCATTTTAGCGTTAACAAATTGCTACAAGCTCAAACGATACCGCATTAGTCTTAATACGAATTATAAAATCATACTACTTTTTAGACTTTGTTGGGACTTCCTGTGGAAAAAGGTAGACCCGTAGCGGTCAAAGAAGTGGGTTAACTCGGATCACTACAATCATCAGATCGAAATTCCAGGTTGGAAGTTAAAAGGCAAGGGTCACCAGGAGTGATTTACTGTGTACAGAACTTCCTATTGCTGTCTCAGGCGGCAATGGCTGCTGGCGAAGTCAGGACTATTGTTAACTGCGTCCAGCCAGGCTTGAGAGAGCGTGGGACGGTAACAGTAGCTTATGTAGCCCCACTTATTAATCCCTACTCCCTGCATTTTTTTTTCCTACGAAAACGGTGGTTACAGGGTTTTATAGGTGGGGAAGTAGGACATGCAATGGAATATACTTTAACAAAGGCTAAATGCATTTTTAGAAGTGTTGTTGATTTATATCTGTAGACTTTCCTAATCTGTATTATCTTTTATCTTATTGCCGAAAAACCCGATCATCAAAGTGCCAGTTTCTTGAATTTCCCGAAAAATTTAAATTGTGGTAAGAAGGTCGTCTACTTCACCTTACCTCTGGCCCAACACGCCGTTCTGGAGTTAGATTAGTATAGTCCGCGGCGCAAAGGGCCACGCACACCTTCAATTTACATGCGGAACAACTTACTCCAAGCGGGCATGGGAAGCAAATTCGACTACATTGTTTTAACTTTACACTTACTTCTTAAAATTTCGTTCTCTGCCTATCCTATTTCCCCATCCCTAAAACTCTATAACCTTCATTTTTGCTGGACAAAATGCTGGGATTAGGGTTATATGAGTGGGCCTACATAAGCTACTTTTGCCCCTGGGTTAGTGCTGGCAGCTGCTTAAGTAGGTTTACGCCAAGTGCCCGAGGGGATGTCGCCTGTAAAGGCCTCTGCTGCGTTGGCCTGTTTAGTGGCCCTCAGGAAGGCGCGATTAGCTGGGCATGCACGTGCATCGGTCAGGGGTCTTCAGGTCAGCGAGTGGAAAAAGAGATGCCTGCAAAGGCACATGACGTTACGGGCCGCAGGCATTGGAGGACGAAGGAGGAGGAGGGGGAGCAGGCATTGTGCCTGTCCGCCACAGACCAACATTCAGTTGTCTGGTTCATTTCGGCGAAGTTGTGCACGATAACCCGCTACGTGAAGTCTGCTTAAATATACATTTTCCAGCTAAGCACATCTAGTAGTGCGCAGTAGGGCAGAAGGGCAATGTCAGGGCTCTAAAAACATCCTGACAGCTGCCTAAAAAGTTTCCAACAACGGCCACAAGAACAGAAACTTGATACTGCAGAAAACACTGCAATGCGTTCTGTTTGACAGAATACATCTTACCTCAATGTTGCGTACTTCCCTTCCATTGCAGCACACTGTAAAGTCGCTTGTATCTGCAAATGGGAATGACAACAGTTGAAGGTAAGGGAACGTGAAAGTGATACTTCAATCAGTCAAGTGCAAGAAGCAAACAAACTGATTTTATCGCGTCTTTGTCACTCCAATCTAGAGTTGTCAAAGATGGTTGCACACGCAACAGCAATCAGCCGGACTAACTGCTTCTTACTTATCTACGATCCTGAGTCGACTCCAAACCCCCAAACAGGAGACTTTATTGGTCATGCAACCGGCTGATAATGGCAGCTAGGCCATAAGCTACCATTTTAATCTCCGTGGCAGACTGTGGATATTTCGACTGCGCCAAATAACTAAAAGTGCCAAGAGTATCACGAAGTATCTACCATCAAATATATTTGTACTCAAAGTTCTAGCCGATGCACCCGAAAAGCATAGCACATAGGATTTTGCATTAGCGATCTTATACTTTGAGAGAGGACCACTAAAACTGGTACCACGTATTTCGCCTTAAAAAGAGTACCATGTGTTTGTCCGTTTCTTAGTATTAATGTTTCCAACTTTAATGCTAAAAAACACAGTTAGTGTTTTGGAGTTAAAAGTATCAGTAGGCAACCGTTATTCAATAGTTGAGACAAACATTGGATTTCAACATACCGAGTACCAGTTCTATCAGAATATTTTCCCGAGTTAAGCGCCAGGTCACATTCTGAGCTTGTTGTCCGAGAGATGGGTATTCAGCTTGTTCGGAGAGCGTTCTGAAACTGAAAAGGTGTCAATCAGCTACTGAATTTGATTTGCTGTCTTGACATGCAAAAAAGTTCATGTATTTATGCACAAATAAACAAGTCACCGGTAACGTTTAGTTTGATGAGAACCTTTACCACTACTCCGATTATAAAGCGTCACAGGGTGTGTAGTTGGGTGGCTTCATTGTGCAATATTTGTTACTAAATTTATTTCATTAGGTTTTGTTCTGTTCGTTTCTTCCTCGGATTGAGGTAAATGGTAGGGTTACAGATATGATCCTGTTTATAGTTGAGGTTTGGGTGAATATTAGGGGTCTGCGTTCTAAGCCTCCACTGGGATGGCCTCTATCATCACCATTTGCGTAAGACAAGTCCCACTGGGTTCAAGCTGAAATTCGAAACGTTAGGCAACAACTAGGTGTGACTGCGTGTGCTGTCAGGTATTGACCTCCATAACGGACTACGCTATAAATGCACTAAGACAGGGCAAAGGGTAGTCTGGCTCACAATACATGTTAATCTGACAACTCATTTTCACTTCACAGGACGTGGGCCGATAGCAATAGCCTATAGCAACATCAGACTATTGTTTATTTTTCAAAACTACTTACTTATTTTAAAATAGTAAGCATTCATTCATTCATTCATTCATTCATTCATTCATTTTCATTCATTCAGTAAGCACTTGATTTACTATTTGCATAGGCGTCGGTTGTGCCACTAGCTTTATATAACTTGTCAGTCACTACAATTTATGCCATCACTAGTTGCCTCACAGGCTGACCTGTCGGCTGGTGCATTGGAGAACTGGGAACAGGTGAAGCAGGCTCATTTGTGTATCCTTCATTATAATAAATATGATGCATTTAAATTTATCACGAACCACCGAAATAAGTATCTTGGAAGGCTACGAACTTATGGCGGGATGTAAACTCATGGCAGCACAGCCAAAGCTTAAGTACAGCTGGCGCTGTAGTCCCAGAGGTCCTCACCGGGAGTTGTGAGATTAATCATACTCGATTTTGTTTAACCGCCCAGTCTACTGCAACCTATGGAATCCACCATGTAGTAAACCGCCTGCTCAAGTAGACTGCCTAGTCAATCATCTAGAATCCACCAGAATGACAACCAGGCAAGCCTAATTAATGTGACGTGTTTGACAGACTTAAATAATGCAATTGGGCCAATTATGAAAAGTTGGGCAGCCACAGTGGGGTCCGAACCCACGCCAGCAAGGAAAGGTCTTAGCACAGCCAACACTCTAGCTCACACCCTCTCGACTTTAATCCGGTGGTGGACTTGTGACAGGTTGCCTGCAACTGCGACTTCCTTTTTGTAAAACGAACGAAGTAAACAATTAAAACATGAATATTAAGGTTGAGGTGATGATCTAGTTCGATAATAGTGTGTTTGGGCCACGTCGTGGTCACCAATGGTCTGGCTCGTGTTGCAGTCCATCAGATTGCACGATCGTTCGCAGGATAGATCAATAACCTTGACGTGGCAGGGTGTTGAGCAATAATTGTGGGTGACGCAGCGATAACGATCGCTTATTCCGTACGCCAGTCACTGGGACTCCCGCATATCTGGTCTTATACTGACATCAGAATGCTTTCGGTGACGTTCTTGACCTGTGGCGTATGTTCGAGTTTATCCACTCTTCGTGTGGAGCCGTCTACCTTTTCTCAACTGCGTCGATATGGTCCGATTTTGTGCATTAGTGCCCTCAACATGTCCTTGATCACCTCGGGTCAGTTCTGCTTCAGGTTAAGGTTAGAGGTAGGATTACGGTTAATATTCTGTTGACAGTTAAGGTTTGGGCTGTGGTTAAAGCTAAGGATCTGCGTCCCAAGGCCTCACCTGTATAATTCCTATTACTTACATTCCCCTAAGACAGGTTTCGTGGTTTATCTGCTGCTGACTCCAACTACGTAATATAGCTTTGCCGCGCCATGCTCTATGTTGTAGGAGGCTAGGATGGTGAGCTTACGCTGACCACTTAAACAATTTGACCAAGTTTTTTGTCAGCAGGGAAAGACAGAAGACACCGAAATGGGGGGATTTGCTTTGGGCAGCTACCGAACCAAGGGGCCTGGGCTGATAGTGCTAACTTATGTTTGGTGTTAACTTCTTGCATAGGGCCGTAGAAGCGAGTTCAAGAGGCCAGCGCCCAAGTAGCCTATCGTGTTATTTGAGGCAAGGACTGCTTGGGTCGCCTCGACGCGCGTGTCCATCAACGCTGCAGTCGTCGGTCAAAAGGTCAAACCCTCGCGTTCACATGAACATTCTCAGGGAAGATTAGTAACTTAGACTCAGCGGTCGGGTCATCGAAGTGGCTTCAGTTAATAACGCAGAGCCTTTCCGCTGGAATCTTCAGGCCCGGTTCCGTTGGGAAAAGAAGAAATGGGATGTCAGGTGGGAGGAATATTATATTGTGTAAAGAAGTAGTGGAGAATAAGTTGGAGGAAGTTGACAGTTGGACGAGCACGTTTCCGCACCCGCGAGGGTGGGGTCTGAAGTGTCAGAGCGCATGAGTCGTCCAGCGTCTCCGGAGAGGTCATGTGTGTAGCAACCTGAGGGAGATGATTGGCCTGACCGGATTGGGGTCGGCGGACACTGGTGCGCACGTGCAACCAGTCGCGAGAGGCGAGAGATTGAGCTGGGCGACTACAGAACACCGAGTAAGGACGGTGAGCGAAGCAAGCACGACGGTTGGCTGCAGCTCCCAGGAGACATAGCAAAGTATACGAGGGTTGGGTGACTTTTGAAGGCCCTACTCCAGACACTTGTTTGAACTTCGAGTCTCTCGCAGGTACTTATAACAATGGAAATTCAGTTTTTGACCAAGCATGACTCTCTTAACTTGCCAATCAATTTAAAGACTAACAAAGACGTTCTCTGGCCGAAGGAGCTTTAACGCATTTCCCACTGTCACGCGACACGCCACTCTTGCCCCACCGGACATTCGCCTTCGTCCGGATATCAACTTGTCCCCACCTGTTCGCCACTCCTTCTAAATAGATGACGTGGAGCCAACAAGGCCATTTCTAGCCTACTAGCCTTCATCAGCTAGTCACACACAAACCCAGGGGTGCCGACACCCGAGGCTCGAGCCCGCGATCCTCTGGTCATGGGGTGTAACACTCTATAATTGAGCTACGGGCCGGTTGCTTTGTCGAATACGATCCAGAAGATTATGATAATAGAGCACATGCTCATCCCATTGTGCCTTGGAACTAAACCTAAAGCCCTCATAGGCAGTCGCATAGCAACTTGTACTATATCATGCAGTGGAACCGGCAAAGACACGAAAAACCAGAATGGCCATTTCTGGCTTATTAGTCATAATCAGCCAGTCATGCCCGATCCCAGGTGTGGATCACCCAAGATTCGAATCCGTGAGGGATGTGTGTTTTAGGTTGAGCTCCGGGGCACCACGGGACGAACATCTTTCTAATCAGATCGGTTAGTGCCCTTCTATTATCATCTTACCGATCGCGACCGACAACATGCCCCTGATCACCTCCATGTCAGTTAGACCAGGCATTTCTGTCTTATGGGGGAATATGGCCTAAATGCTTCTTCCATTCTACACTGCTGGTGTACCAACAGGGGCGTTGAAACTCCCTTAGTTGCGCCATGTAACCAATGAAACTAGTTAGGTGTAGTTAGTACGTGTGCCGATAGTATTATGAAGCAAGTTTCCGTATGTGCAAACCGCGCACTCAGTTAGAAACTAAATATACCTAAAAATTACCAAAGTTTTAACGAAGCAGAACTACGTGCAAGCGGGGCTTTATCGGTCAACATGTGTCGCACTTAGTAGTCTACTGGTGGCACACCCGGCTGGTCCAACCCCATTTCGAGACAGAACACGCTCACGTGGAACAGGAAAACCCTCCACACTTGACATGACCTAGACGCAGTAGGTCCTTTGAATTTTAGTCCTGCTTGAACTCTTATAACGGAACTTTGAAATTGACTACCGCAAGGAGCTCGTGGAAAATCAAGTTTTACTCAGGAATAATTGTACAGGCAGAATCAGAAGGAGAATTCGTACGGTTGCGGCCATTGTGTTAAAAAAGAGGGGTGCGTGACCGAAAACCCGTATTTTCGTGCTGGCCATCTCAACGCATCACGCGACGGGGGTGCGAGTGATTCATGGCACGTCTAAATTAGGCATTGCCTAATATACGCGAGTCCGTAGTTGCTGTTACAAGCACAAGGGTGCGTTGACAAGCCAAGACGAAGCTCAACATTGCTGTCTAGCGTCTTTGTCCAAGGCCAGCTGTCTCAAGGTCATTTACATTTGCAGTGTTTCGACTGGCTTTCTAAAATGCACCTACTCTCTGCAGGTTTTTCGGTGTGACAACCTTTGTCGCTGCGAAATCACTGGGCCTTATGGGGCTTCGTGATTGGCGGCCAGTGCGCTGTAGTGGCAAATCCAGTTCTCATTGGCTCATGACGATGGCAACAGCATGCTAACGCCTCTGTTTTGAGCCAATGAGAAAACTGCAAATCAGAAGCCGATGGATCGTGCTTTTATAATTAAACTTACTAATATGCTGGGTAACAATTAAGTTGCTATACCACCTTAGATACGTCTAGCCCCAAAATTCTGCTTTACGGGACCAATGATATTCGTAGAGTTTGATTTTTAATTTAATATTTCCGGTAGGTTTGTGAATATGACCAATATGCTTCTGGACCCCAATATCAGTGTGGGTGTCTTTGAGGGGTGATTGGCGTGCTTTCCGCGACGAAAAGGTAAGTACAGAGCCAAAAATGTCGTACCTTTGTCGCCGCGAAGCCACTTGGCCTTCCACCGGGGCTTCCAGATTGGCCGCCAGTGCGCTGCAGCGGCAACTAGAGTTCTCATTGGCTGGTGATGAGAACCCTTGCACTGGCGACCGTGACCATGACGTCGTGGGTGTGGGGAGGTCCGCGCTGAGCGGCCGATGGCCCAACGTCCCGTGCAGTTTCCACTGCCGATCGGCCTCTACTTCGATTGCGTCTTTTAGTTTTCCAGATTTGCCTCTGAGCAACAGAAAATTGGACATGCGATTCAAGCGGGGTCTGTAAAAAGAAAGAAGTAAGGTAAGTAGAGAGGGAGAGAAAGTCGTGGTTTGGAATCCTGTCAACTTTCCGTCTCCTCATCTGAGTATTTTGGGTTAACTAGAGTACCGCTAGGGCTCCTTCTCAATGTGACCTCTATGTCAATAGTGTAGGCATGACTATGCTACCATCACCTATGATCAAGGATTTCTGGCGGAATCCGAAACGTCAGGAAAATAGAACTTTTGTTCCAGTGATCGCATCCTCTTCTTCTGTGATCTCTATGGTTTCTTCACGCAAGCCAGATTCGGGTTGCTCGGTGCATGAAGTGGAGACTAGGTCTTCTATGTAGAAGGCCGAGATTGGCTGAATACCGTTGTCCGCTACTTCCGACCCCCTTAACATTACCTTGCTTTGGTGCAGTGGGAAGGATAGTGAGCAAACAATAGACGCGGTGCAACTCTGCCTCACAATAAACTTATTCAGACCAAAGTCACGATCACTGCGCCCACCGCATTGAACATGAGGTGAAAATCGTCGTTCGTGAAGTGATTTAGTTGCAAGACGCTATGGCTATCAACGTTAAAATGGGTCGATATTGCCGCACGTCGACTGCGGTGCGTTAGCACGAGGATGCACAACACTACCGGCTCCTGTGTCTCTAGATTGCATTTTCACATTTTAGCACTCTCTTCCAGCAATCCCTTCCGTGACCTCTGCGCACGCAATTCAGCGTTGTGATGCATACACCACCAAGTCCATGCCCCTATCCAAGCAACTGTGCCTATAGCAGCGCAGTTTATAGTGAGGCGTCGACCGCACACGCTCTTTTCTCGTCTGCCTTGCTTCGATGGCAAAACAACGGCCGGAAGTGAGCGCGGGGACAGTGGGAACAAAGTAAGAGTTGAGAAGAAGTAGACTCGATCGCTGGGACGATACGTTTATTCGCCTGACGTTTCGACATCCGTCGTGGATTCACCATCAGAGACATGAGTAGCAGAGAGTTCGTCTACGCGTACCACACACGACCTGTACCGCACAACATGTAGCGTGTGTCTGCCGGGCGGCCGCGAGGTACACCGGTGTGAGAGTGCTACGAAGGCCACGTTGGGATGGAGCCATTGCATGGGATACTCAAAAATAGTCTCATGAGTTCCGAGTTCTCTCATTAGTGAGCAACTTTCCAAGCAAACACTTTTGGCTCTTTACCGTTGGGCTGTGTGATTCTGACAATAAGTTGATGCTGAGGTCGAAGGCAGCGACGGACGCGGCGTGGAGATCAAAGTCCAGGCTTGTCACCACACAGTGGCAGTTGTAAAAAGACCCCACTGCGCGCGAACGCTTGCCTTTCGCGGCTGCTATTACGTGCGCACGCACTGGTGTTTGCCTACCACAATCCGGTTTGGCCAATCACCTCCCTGTGGTTGACTCACACATTACCTCAACGTAGACGCTGTGATGACTCCGGCACCCTCATACGAAGTATTCACTCTGATAAGCGAAACATTTGTTCATCTGTCGACGTAAAAAATCGATAATGAACGCATGAATTCGATTGATGAGATACTCGCGGGATAAACTCTTAAGCGAGCGCTGATATCTTAAGTGACGTTTCAATAACGATTACTAGGTAGCAAAACAACAAACTGATTCATGTCGGAAAGATGCTGTGTTCTGATTGGACCTCCCTATACGCTACTATATAAAGGACACATTAACAGAAACATACTACTTAAGTTGTGCGCGCATGCTTCCAGTAATTTTCCAAAGGATATGGCGTGTAAAGTATGCACTTAAGATCCTTTACGATGTTCATTTTGTAGGAAATTACGACTACGGTATTCTAATGAAAAGTAAGCAGTTGTAGGATGTTTGGGGCGTTTTGCAGTGCCTGCTATCTTCAGGGCTCCTAATTATGTTTGCAAAATGAACTATATCTGAGGCAACATTATATAAACCCAGTAATAAATGAAAAACGGAACATCGTACCAATTAAAATATCAAGAAAATGAAGACCCTCAATGGACAGTCGAAATGCGGCCGTTTAGTAATAAATTTGGGGGTTGCGTTCATGGTAGTTTGAATTAAAAACTTCACTCAAAGCAGTCTTTGCTATTGAAAGCAAGATACTTATTTCGGTTTCCGTTTTATGGCCCAACAATGTGTACACCTTCTAGCAAGAACGCAATAAAATAGTCGCATCGCAAAGATCATTTTTCGAAGTCTTTTTTAACCTGTCTAAAATACGGCCCAAGTGGCCTGTGGGCGCAGAGGTCGTCCTGATTCCTGGTGCGTTACAGAACATTCTTTTGAGAGAGAGAGACCCATTATCTGATACAGAAATGGCAAAATTGGCACATGGCAGTTATTTTTTACATGGAAATTACAAGAAAATTCCGTGGTAGCTGAATATAATGGTGCCATTTAATGAGAAAGCAGAAGTTAATTTAAACATAAAGGGTTTAAAAGAAAAGGTGTGCAACTCACGACAAAAGCAGTGAAATGCAAGAGGACCTTCGCATCAGTTAAACGACGTTGCTAAGCAACCAAGCACACCCGACATGACTCAGAGGCTCGAATGAATACAAGCACGTGAATAACAATTAGTCATGTGCTGCAGTCGATGCTGGTACTTATTTCTAGACGCTAAAAACGCACGCGAGATTGGGCTACGAGGGCCGCGTTGGAGAATTTCATGGCTAAGAGGGGAGAATCTTAATTGATTATTTCTGCGTCCGATCAGGAGCTACCCGCTCAACGAAACGTCCCAGTACAAACTGTAAACTAGACAATCTATCAAATGTGGTTTACTTCTCAGCTAGAAAAATCATACGGGATTGAAGCAACGCCCTCGTAGCTGCTCTCTCGTCTTTTAATTAAGGTCACAATGACGTGTCGGATCGTCCTTTATGGAGTCACAGACATTAGCACCACCATACGTTCCTGTCGGCCGATCGACAGCTCGCCCATCCATTCCGACTACGTCTGTCGTCTGCGCACTTCATGGCGAAACAGGAATGGCAACTTCGGTATGATTTGGTTTATAGTGACAGGAGACTTGTGCAGCGTCTATTGCATTCCCTCCTGCTCATCCACCTAGGCCCGCTGGGATGAGCATGACCAGAAGACTGGATGCGGGCGAGCGCGCGGGTAGCTGGTGCGGCGGGAAACCGCACCTGCGCGTGCCATCACACACCCCTCCCTACGTGCGGCATTTATTCTGCGCGTGCATCCCCAATAACGCCTACTATTTCCCGCTTTAGCCCCCATTGTTGGTTAAGTGCGTATAACGTGTGGCCCGTTAAGAAGGCCGTTTCGACCAATCAAGGGCTTCCAGGTTGAACAGTGAACGTCGCCGACGACTTGAGCACACTGCACTGGCCTTGGACTCGTACAATCACCAGGGGAAAACATATAGATGGGGCTAGCCGACATATCCCTTGATAGGTCTCCTTGACCCTATAGGCGAACAATAGGGGACTCTACTTTGACCACTGGAAGAAATAATGAAAAATGAAAAGGTCTTCGTTGCCAGACACGGCATGGCATGCAAAAAGTCTCGTCAGGGACGGTGTTCAAAGGTAGCCCTATAGCTCATCCATTCCTCTCCACCGGTTTTAGGGTGGGATTAGTTCGATCAGCTAGAAGGCTGGTCGAAATTTGTTTCCTTCATGTATGACCTAAGCATGTCCTTCCATTCCCCAAGAGTGCGTTTGACTCTGACGTAAAGTCTGTTAGGGTGACCAAGCACGTCACCCAGACTTCAGACAGTACAAGGTCACGTGAGGCCAGTCCGACGCATACACAACGGCCAATGTCCCGTGACCGTCAAAGGGTGGAAATTATGCCAGGACAAAGAAGGCATGCGGAGTCAGATTGCCTCAGGAGCCGGACTACTGCTGTTAGTGAGGTCACGCGAGGACAGACGCACCTACGTGCGTAAACGAACGTGCGCACTGGGATTCAGCCTTCTCCCTCCTTCATATTCCAATGCCTTAACTCGGGAATAATCAGCTGGTAGCTCCCTGAATTATTGAACCAAACGATCCACCAGCACTCTATACCTCCTGAATGGAGCCCGGTTATCTTTTGGGCTGATAAGGGCGCCCTGTTTATCTCGGTCGCTGCAACATATGTGTATTGGGCCCAGGCCGCGCGAACGCTTGCCTCTCACGAATGTTATCAAGTGCGCAAGCACCATTGCCTGCCTACCCCCGTCCGGTCTGGCCAATCACCTTCAGCACTGCATCAAACAGGACCAAAGGGTGACGATTTCACGCTCACACACTTCGGACACCGACACCCTCACGAGTGGTCGTGCACTCGTCCAACTGTCAACTCACTTCAACGTAGTCTTCATTACCTCTACACTTTTCTTCCCATCTGGCGTCCCACTTACTTTTTTCGCCCACGGAACCGGACCTGAAGATCGCGGCAGTAAGGGTCTACCTATTAACTTAATCCACTGCGATAGATGAACCTAATCAAGTAACTGGAGAGGACATGCTGCGGCGTCGGGTCATCGTTTCGAGTCTCTATCTATCTCATGCGTGAAATGGCCGGAAATGTAATACCTTATTGACCTATTATTTGTTCGAACGCGAGGATGAGGGTGCGCGCAGATCTTCTGTTTAGCCAACTTATCCTCAGACCTCATGAAACTCGCCCTTTAGACAATAAGTACGCGACCCCTGCGCCCCGATACGGACTGGAGTACCCCAAAATTGGTGGCCCGAGAGATTTCAAGCATGAGTGACAAAACAATAAAAAAATCACAAATTTCGGATGATTACGTTTACAAAAAGTGGACGCATCAACTCGCATCTAGAAGCCTTTCTGGCTTTCTGCTAATTTAATGTCGAGCTAATTGTTAAATATGTATTCTTGGGTTTTAATTAATGCTTATTTGCACCCTTATGTGTCTGACATGAGTTTAAAAGGTTGAAAAACAAATGGGACTAATCAAGGCTGTCAGTAAAAGCCACTGTGGTGGAACGTAGGGAGATGAGTTAAGTACAAAATAAACCAACACCAGTCTGCGGTCAGATGCAACCATCCGTCCCTATCACAATTACCATGCCGTTAAGGCCTCAAACAGGTTTACGTCACTTGCCATGCGGGCAGCTTCCTTCAAGAAACGATCCCATTCGGATGACGCGCAAGTGCTTCTCCAAAAAATGTAAGATCTTCATATTATCGCGACGTATTTTTTTGCAAAATAGTAAGCTGGCATTGTTCCTTCCTACGATTCAAATCCCCGACATTATAATTTACACTGAACCGTGCAAGTATATTGTAACACCACGAAAACGCCTTGGCCACAGTTCTACTCTAGACATTTAGTTAACGCTCCGGTTCTAAACTAAAGTGATCCTTCCTCGTTCCAGAACCCCTCGTGAAAGTTAAAAATCCGCGAAGTATAAATTGTAAGATTATATGGGTGTTTGTTACACGCTTTAAGTCTTTATAACCCGCCCTACATTCTTATAAACATTTCCCACACAGTAATCCGACATATTCCCTTTATATTCTCTTAGCTATAAGGGGAGACTCGTTGAAAGGTGCTTAAACACCGTATTTATATACTAAGCACAAATTTACTCACCAGATATCATTGAAAAGTGTTATCTAATACGTAATACAGGGACCCACCAATAGCGTTCCATGTGTGAAATCAGCTAGAAAAAACGAAGAATGCCCCGTTCATAAAATGACCCATTGTCCACAGAAATCCGCAGGGCAACGAAAAATCCGCTATGGAATGGGGCCGATATCGCTGCTGGCGAATTTGAATATAAGCAACCACCCAACAACGCATAAACGCGGCTGTATTAGAGCAGTATTTCAGAGGGTGAAGACACACTGCAGTGAACCGGAGGGACGAGTGCAAGAATTACCACATCTTCGGTACCACATGGCCAGGAATGGATACCTGAACAGCTTCATCAACCACTGCCTCCGAAGGCGCCAATGAGAAGCAAACGAAAGGGGACCACCAACGCTCTGGCACCCTCTACCGTACATTTAAAACGTGTCAGAAGCAACCGAGCTTATCGCTGCAGAGCTCGGCATGGGTATCGCTCATCTCCCGATAGCTACCATGCGTGCACGAGTCATGCAAATCAAAGACCCACTGGATGTAGGTGAGCATTCTGGCGTAATTTATCAGGTGCCATGTCATGACTGTTCTTGCTATTGTACAGGGCAGACCAGGCGACGACTAAGCTTGCGAATAACGGAGCACAAACGGGCAGTGCGGAAAGGCGACACACAGTCCTAGATCTCTACCCACACTCTGGAAGAAGGCCATGAATTCGAGATCTCAAACACATGGATAATGGCACGAGCCAGTAATAAGACAGGACGCGAACTGCCGGAGGCCTCCATAAACAGACATTGGAACTATCGCCCTGCTATTTTGCCATCCATGCCCGTGACCAGAAACCAGGGCTCAGTTCTTCTACAAGCACGCAGGCCACTACCCTCTTATTTTGGCATCCGTGCCCGTGGCCAGAAACCAGGGCCTAGTTCCTCTATAAGCATGCAAGCTACCATGTCAAGGTCACACGCCGTTACTCCAGGGACGCGTGTCAAAGATACGATAAGATAGTGTGAGAATGGACGCGACGTGGACAGGAACCAAGCAATAATTGCCAGAGACAAATCAATAATTGTCACTAACTCCCCCCTCCCTTACCAACCCCATTTATGCGTAGCTGACGCTTACTGTTCTCATTTACTCTGACGATGGCTTCTCGTGTGGAGCCGAAAGCTCAGAATAAAACTATCGTTCCAAAGATCACGTCTTCCTCGTCTTAACAACAAGAACCTGGGGCACGCATATTCGCTGCTATTCGCGAATATTATAGTTTTTGCGCAGAGGCTGATGGAGGCCATTCTGAATATGTATACCCACTTTTGTACCGATTCTGTGAAGGTCTAGGCAGAATTAGTTCCCCCAAGTTTTCACACCAATTTCTGAGGGAACTCAAAAAGTAGGTGCAACCTATTGCGCAGTCACAAGACCGTCATGTACACCGAGCTGGTCTGTTTCATAGTGCCATTGGAGCGATTAACTGTTAAAGACGATTTCCGGCCAGCAAAAGGGAGATTATAGTACGCATTCAGGGGTCGCTTGTTATCAGGCCGGGCACGAGGTTCGAAGCAGGACAGACTGTCGATTGCGGAGTTAAACCGAGTGCTGTTCAAGTCACGTGGACACACTCGAGACGCTGCTGCAGTCAGGAGCGTTCAAGGTCACGTGAGAGTTGTGCTCATCATACCGGCATCATTGAAGGGGGATGCGGGCACTGACGCCGGCATCGCACAGACGTTTCAGCTGGATGAACGCCGCTCTAGCGCGTGACTTGAAGTGTCGCCTGCCACATCCGACTATGAGTGCTTGTGCGTGGCCCAAATGGTAGAACGTTAAACCCAATGACCACAAACGGGCCCGAGTCAGGTCTTCACGTTCAATGGTTCGGTTATGGATGGCCTATTAAACTACCCAGCAAAGACTCAAATCGGTAATACTTGACGATGACTAAAAGGCGTTTTGACCGATGGAACAGCTGCACAAGACATCTGAGTTTGCAGAATGGCTAGTCGCAGACGTTCGTGTGCCGATACCTAAATGTTCGCCCCAAGACCCACGCGCAGCGCAGGCCTACTTAATTGGAGAGTGCATCACATCCCATGCGTAAAGTGGCCTTGTTAATATACAGGTCAGCCAGAACACATGCTTAGATCTTGTATACATGAACCTAAGATGGCTGCGAAATGGGGCGATGAAAGCTCATAAGTAGCAGCCCAGACCTACAAAACGGTTTGGGACTTTAACTTCGCAGCCACAAAGGTAATCGCACACGTCAGAAGCACGAAAGGTCGCAAATTTATTGTAGCCAGGATCTCTGATGAGAACTCAGTCAAGCGATGTATCGGTCTCGCATCGGCATACAGGACCCTACGCAGTCAAATTCAGACTGGCTTTACGGATATTTGATTGGCTTATTCGTTTGCTACTTTTATTTCGAACGAGAACTTCCTGTTTGCATTCGAACACTCAGATAATTGAAGAAATGTTCCCAGCAATCGAAAGGCCTCCTTCTGCTTCTTTAATTCATACTTAATGTTAAAGCTGAATCGGAATTGGTGTACAAGAACATCCCGTTGCGGATTTCCACATAAGGCTTCACGCCAATTTAGATGTAAGTAATCTGCGCTTCTAGTCACCACGCTTCTGGGTTATATTTCAATCAGACTGCAAATATTTGCTCTGCATCACAAATCTGAACTAGTAGTTGGACCAACAGTAGATATCATATCTGATATAAAGGTTGAGGATTGGAGGATTTTACACACACTTGAGGTTGTTGATTTAGTTCATTGGGTTGACTTGAGGTCAAAATGTTGTTTACTGGAATTTTATACAGTTCAGGTCATAATACTGGCAGAAAATAGAGACGAAAATGGGCGAAATCCAGCGCTTGTTGATATCCGAGGAATTTCCTACGCTATTAAACGTTGCGGAAAATAACTTTTTAGGTGTGCATTTTGCACTATAAAAGAACTTTCATGAAGAGCAGAGCCGACTTCGGAATTTTCCACTTTGTTAAAAAAGCTGGTGTTTCTATGAAACGTTATACAGTAGTCGCCGGCTATTAAGCCCAACTCGGGCCCAGTCCAAATTGGGCTTAATAAGCGGCGGGCGCATTAAGCGGAGAGTCCTAGTTTTTGATTAGCCAACGCAAGATAGGCACTATACATTACATACGTACTGTATTATGTGTAGAGCTTGGTTATGTACTAGAGAAGAATGCTGTTTGCTGTATTTTACGTAATAACACAAACAAAACAAATTATGTTACCAGTTGCGCACACAGAGAGATGAGAATCTCACTTTATCTTGTTGGCAAACTGGGCTTTGTAGACGGCGACTGGGCTTATTAGCCGGCGGATTTAACTGCATAAAAATCCGTCCCAAGCTGATTTGGGCTTAATAGGCGGCTGGGCCTATTAATAGTGGGCTTAATAACCGGCGACTACTGCATTCCTTCATAAATCATAATACGCCATATTGTGGAGAACGATCATTACTTTATTACAGTAAGACTTTGGGGGCCACAGCTTAGGCTGCGTTTGAGTAAGAGGGAGTTACTTGTAAAAATCGTTGGATTTCATGAGATAGTGCATCTACTGTAGATGAGAGTGCAAAGGTAGTTGATCTTAGCAATAGTCAAGGTCGCCGACTTACTCGCAGCTTGAAGCACGGGGCCGAAGACGTTTATCGCACCTCCTGCGCACTAGAAGGACGATCAGGGACATTCGCCTTCCTCTGGAATCCCCCGAGGCAAAACCGCGTCTACCAGCAAACCGGCACTCTGTCGGGTGTGCTCAGCGTCTGTGAGTTTCCTTGTCTGCAGACTTTTGAAGGCGAGCTTAAGTACTTTCTGAGTCAGCTGTTAGTTATTTGGTCACGCCTAACAAAGCATGCAACGTGTTCGCACAACCAGCGCCGGTCCATGTGGCTCTTCCGCTGCATGCCGGAGACTATCACGATTTGCCGTGACTTGAGAGACCATGCCATCAAACCAGTACGCGTTGTGTGGTCAGGGACTGACTAGTGGACTGGGAGTCAGGCGATGACGCGTGTATGCGTTAAGGGGGCCAGGTCGTGCTGGAGCACGCGCAGACGGGTTCACCGACGCTTTCAGCCACTGCGCCTACCCCACATCCAACAACGGACGGACTCGGACAGTTACCTGATGCTCGTGTCGGCACTTCCTGCAAACAAGCTGACCCACTTGAAGCTATCACGGTGTGCCAAAAGCCGCGGCTTGGAACGTTGCCAACTGTCCGGGTGACTCAGACCACGTGGTCAGTCCAATGTGCGTTTGTGTGGAATGGCTAACTAGCAGACTGAGAGTCAGGCTATAATGACTCCTTTTGAAAAAATGGTCTATTTGGCACTCCCACTTGCCTTGGATCCGGTTTCCTCTGTGAAACAAGGCGTTATTAGAAAATGTGTGCTTTATTACGAACGTTGAGGACCAAATTGCAGGTCATGTATCCCGAATGGTGAATGGAGTCGAAGGTCAGCCCATGCCTCCGTAATAAATCTTTCAACTTCCGCAGACATTTTGCCCTTTTTATATATCTATGGTTAAGGTCCCTTGAATTTGCGGAAGAAGTATATTAACTCCTGCAATAAGCAAACTTTTGACTTCTGTAATGGGCTGAAGCATTCTAATAAAGGCATGTGAAATAGAAGACGGTTTATTATATCCCAAAAGTCATGATATCCATCGGAATACAAACACGAGTTTCTTGCCCGGAAAGCGTTATTTGTTTTCACTATTTGCAGAAAGCCATTCTCAGTCATCTATCGTGAAATAATTTCCTTTCTCAGTAATTTCGCTGGAATTTGCCCTCAAGCCCCCTGAAATTTGTTCTGAAAGATGAAATTACCGAAAAATCTAGCATATTTCACTCTTACCTTCGCACCTGGAGTGAGTTTAATTAGCAAAAGATGCCGTAATTTTAAACCTAGCGCGTGGGTGAGGGGCACGGTTGTTGTCGCTTCGTCTTTGACGGGTTCATCTTAACAACATACGTTTCGCCTGCATATACTCTAACTAAATTGAAAAAATTCATCGCCTTTTTCGCTCTAATGAGTAGAGCCTCTACTGCTCAAACGTCATCTTAAGGGTTGCATTTGGGGCTGTACTAGCAGTTTTTTGTTGAAAACACGCAAATTGGTCGTTTTGTTTTGCGAAACAAGATTTTTTTGAGACATTTCTAATTTCTAAAAGCTGCAAGTAGCTGACTTCGTGACAGCCCTCGACACACAAACACCCCCCTCTGAGGATACGCTTTAAAATGTAGAACAAAACGGCCTCATTCACAACAAGAAAGCACTGAAACTCACTGTGCACAGCCAACGCGACAAGTCGGACTGCTGTGGGTAGGGTGGGCGTCGGTTATACGGTCGCGCGGACCAATCAGCGCGCAACTGGTAGTTGATCTACGCTTAACTGCGCGCGCCTAGCGAGGGATCGATAGGCGACAGCGAGCGGCCGGTTGGTCGCGCATCGCAGCTCTGCCAGATCGTGCGTATGTGCGCGGCGTTTGAACTCCCGAAAGTCAGCCAGCCAGCAAACACCAATGCCGAAAAAATGTGAGTGGAGTGTGGTAGGTAGGGAAACAATATTTGTTCAGCAAAAACAGATTGTTCCGCTGGTGCAAGCGCGAGCAGCACATACTCCTCGTCGACAGTAAATGTGAAAGGCATGAATAACCAGTAAAGTTCACTTATCTTGAGTGGTGGCAGCATACCCAACAAAGCCGCAGAAGAAGAAAATTTGATAGCTGAAAAAGGCAGCATACTGCAAATTTGGTTTCGTACTGATATGGTAAGATATTTAAGCTTAACGACATACCCTTCTACGAAGAAGGGTCAATGCATAAATAATTCAGGACTTAGTAGGCAACTCGCAGGCTGTAAATGTGTGCAGATAGCATTGCTGGCAAAGAACAGACAGACTGGAATGGCCGCTTCTAACTTATTATTCGTCATCAGCCAGTCGTACTCAACCCCGCATTGTGCCCCTCCCGAGGCTCGAACTCGCGACCTTTTGATCAGAAGTCTAATATTCTCACCATTGAACCATGGATTCATTTTCTTGCTGGTTTTGATCGGGAGATGACACTCGTTGATTAAAGTTCCCCAATCGCCAACGGAACTCAGTCGTCCCACCCTCCCTTGGGGCTCATTCTCGAACCCCGCCGGCAACCACACAGCGACTAGCAGTCTAGGCAGATACCATTGCTAGCAAAGACAAGGAAGTCCGGTGTAGATCGGGAGGTACTGATACTCATTGATTAAGGGTCACCGGTCACTAACAGAGCTCATATCGACAGGAGTTAAGGCTGAGACAGTTAACCCTAACAGCTACGATGTTCCAGGCTGGTGGTTCTTTTAGGTGAGGAGAGGAGATGGTGGAAAGCCAGATTGTTAGGAATAGTGTATTCTGCAAAAGGATAGGAGAACAGATGAAAAGAGCTTTGACTCTCGGAAGACTACAGTCCGGCTGCCAGGGCGTCAATTCCGGAGCGACTAGAGTACCAGGAATCGCCGGCGCATGCTTTGTAACGACGGCCAATCAGGCGGCTGATATCTAGACTAGGCCGTGGGGCTGGCTAGAGTGAGCGCGCGGTCACACTGAGGCGTATATGCGCGTGGGTCAAGGACAGTTAGCACCTAGCTCCAGGAGGCTGTGAGCGCACAGGCAGGCTAAAGGCGCCATGCGTCAGTGGCAGATCTTGGGTTCCAAGTGGCTGCAAAGGGCCACTACGCTCACTCATTCCGCTCGGCCTTTGGGCTCCAGAATGAATAATCGATTTTCAGGTCTCTTTACTTGTGGAAAGAGAAGCGAGACCCTACGTGAGAGGAATAGTATATTCTGTATAGAGGTAGTGGAGAATAGGTTGGCGGAATTTGACGAGTGCACCACCTCCTCTGTTTGGCATTGGTTATGAGTGCGCGTCAGCACCTCCGAGCTATCTGGCCTTCACTGCCACCGCACAGGCATATCACGCATCGGCCTAGTCTGTCACTTGCGAATCCATTACACAGACACTGGTGAACCAGGGCCTGGGGTCCCGACATATAGTTGCCGCACTCGTCTTCCCTGTCCACATTGGCCACGCACATTCACACACCACATGGGCCTGTAGCGGTGCTGCAGCCCACCTCCTCCAAACGCGAGATGCCACAGACGTGGTCTCGCGAGTCAATCTTGGCTGCCCAGTTGCTCGACCCAGCACGATGGCTGATGTCCGCCTTCGAGGCGTGACCTTTGCCCTCGGGCAGCTGGGACGTACGCACGCACCCCACATTGGTCGGGCCAATCAGTAGCCTGAAGCTACCTAACCCATTGCTCACTCTGGGCCCTTGTAACTATTCTCGGACTTTGGACACGGCCTACCGCCTAGCTGGTCATGCTCTCCGAGGTCAAAATTTTTTCCATCTATTCTCCGTTCCTCTGTGTACACAATAAACCATTCCTTCTATTTTGGCCTCTACTGATTTCTCCTTTACTAAGTTACCATGTTCTGAAGATCGCAGTTGCTAGGGTCCAACTTACTGAACCGCTTGTGGTAGGCCTACTAGGCCACGTGTGCCTCCATGAGAACTTCAAGGTAGAGTGCTGCCGGCTACGCCTCACTGTTATATCACTCTTATTGGACGGATTGAGGTCAAACCACTGTGGAGTGAGATCATGATGGGGAGGCAGGGTGCATACGTCCGACAGCGTCATTTTGCGCCTGGTCTCAGAGGTATGCCGATAACTGACTTTGCGTGAGGTCCTTTGCGTAGAGTGACCCCGTCTGTGGCGTCACGCGTTAGGAGGGATTCGGGCTGCAGAGCTGCTACACTCCCACTCAGCTGGGATTTCAGTCGTCCTCCAACTTTGCTGTGGTTCCTGGTTTTGTTGATCCACAGTGCGTGAGCCTATGTCTCGACAGGCAGCCCAGGTGAGGCAATGGGAAGAAAGTGAAGTAGATGTAGTCCAATTCTATTCGCACTATAATTCAGTGGAAGTCATTGTCCTTGCACCACCCTGCTGTGGAGCAAACGGTGGCCACCGTCGAACAAGTCATTCCTTTACCTAATTTTGTCTCAATGTTGGGTCATCGCATCTACCGTGTGATTGGTTGTCGGTGCATAAATGTAACCTAGGCACTCCTCAGCGCACCTGCTGTCCAGCCAGTTTACAGCTTAGTTCCGGGGCTGCAGCAGTCCATCCGATGGGGCGGTCGAGATTAAACCCTTTTGCCATTCGAATGCTTCTGCCACCCTCGACATGATACACGGCGCTGGCGATCGATATTCTGGTGTTCCCGATTAATCGTATCACGACATATCTCAGGTGTACGTGCTAGCAGCGTGGTGGTACTATTTGTTGTGTCTGACCTCTAAGCTCACTGAAGCACTAAGGGTTGTCCTATAATCTCGCTCTCCCTGACCTTTGATTTCGGAAACTGTGGCGGTCATGGGATCAGTCTGTAGGATAAAGTGAACGTTGGGGTCAACAATGTAAGGTACGATGTGGTACGGCCAGATTATAGGCGATAGAACGTATCCCAACATGTATAAGCAAGTAGATATGATAAGGCGTGAAGGGCCAGATTGTTATAGATAATGTAATGTAGTGTAATGAGCGTAGAATGTAAGTAACATGCAAGTGACTCCCAGACAAGTGCAGTCCAGCCATGAATGGGCCGGAGTCCAGAGGAGCAGTCCGGCAAGTAGATCACATGGTCCGGAGGTCTGCAACCGAACAGTATATCGTCGGTTCCGGAAATGACTGATCTGGCCTTGAAAAGTGATTGGCTAGTGAGGCCACACAAGTCCCGACCTTGAGTGGGTCGGAGTCCTTGAGCCAGACAGAGAATGGCCTTAAAAGGCTTGTCGCCGTGGCGTCCGAGAAAAGCATGGCTAAAAATAAGGGGTCACTACAAGTCCCTCTGCTGACACCTTTTCTTCACTGTCAAACTACAGGCCCGCATGTGACTGTCCGCCGCACGTGACTTATCGGGCCTTCGCCGGCCAACCTTGCATTTTCGGGGACTTGTGGGAGACGATGTGGTCCAGCCGGATAGATGAAGATGAAACGTATACCAGATAGTTAAAAGCTGATTGATACGATATGACGTGGAGAGCCAGAATGTTAGGGATAATTTAATGTAGTGTTACAAGCATAGAATGTATGTAACATGCAAGTGACTCCCAGACAAGTGCAGGTCAGCCATGAATGGACCGGAGTCCAGAGGCGCAGTCCGGCAAGTAGATCACTGGGTCCGGACAACTACAACCCAACAGTAGATCGTCAGTTCTGGGAGTGACTGAGTGTAAACAACTCCACCGCAGTAAGCTCCTGGCCTTGAGAATTGGTTGGCCAGTGAAGCCAGACAGCGGGTGACCTTGAACAGAGGTTTAGACAATCTGGGGCGTGTGAGCAAAGCACGGCTAGGAAATAAAAGGTCGCTAAAATACTTCCCCTCTCAGGAGAACGGTGTTCAAAAATGTTAATGTAGGGAAGATGTGCGAATGTTAGGGATAGAGTTCAAATTGGTAACGGTCAGAAAAATTCGTACCAACTAGAATCTATGTAGAAAGCGGTGTGTATGTAGTGGGTCGTCGCTCGTCCGATGTCTGGCTTTCCCGTCAGGGCCTCAATCTGTCTGGAGCTCAGGGTCGTTGCGGTCGCTAGACATACTAGCGCGCGTGACGTGGACCACACATACGCTGTCCAACCAATCACAGGCCGACCTAGCCAATGAACCCACCCCTCTGTCTCCTTGCCCAACTACTCTCAAACAGTCACTCGGACCGTTACTGGCTCGCCGGCAGACCTGTTCTCCGAAGTCAGACTTCTTCCATCTATTCTCCTTTCCTTTGTGTACCCAATATACTCTTCCATCTACTCAGGACTTTACCGGCTTCTCTCAGCACCAAGTAACCATGGTCTGAAGATCGCAGTTGTTGGGTTTAACTCACTTAACCCCCTGTGATATGTAAATAGTAATATAGCAAAGTTGTGGATATATAGATGTATAACAATGGGTGACTACATAACGAAAACAATTTTTATCGACTGTGTTATGTTTACTAGTATGCCAGTATGTCGGCCAGTTCGAAGGATACAATTGTGTTGGAATGATTGTGTTAATGGGTGCCAGTAATTCGCACTTGTTGAAGTACGTGGACGAATTGCACGCAGATGAGACATGGCTTGGCGCAGTTTTTTCACATAATCCATGGAATCCAGATCGGCTGAGCTTTGAGAGTGCCCGAAAAAATCGCCAGGGATCCGTAGGGTAGTATCGTAAACAAGCTCAGCAGAAAAGCACTCCAAGTCAGGCTTGAGGGCAGTACCAATGCTAAGCATGACCAAAGGAACGTGCTCGCCTCAATGGGAAGGATTGTCGTGAGCTCGAAGCGAGGCTTTGAGTTGACGATGGAAACGTTCAACTAGGCCATTTAATGAGGGGTGGTAGGCTGTCATGCGTATGCGG
The DNA here is from genome assembly GCA_036362985.1 of Ligula intestinalis. Taxonomy (NCBI): domain Eukaryota; kingdom Metazoa; phylum Platyhelminthes; class Cestoda; order Diphyllobothriidea; family Diphyllobothriidae; genus Ligula; species Ligula intestinalis. The sequence goes on along the minus strand of JAYGXS010000001.1, from coordinate 13,259,042 downwards.
GAACATCCGAGTAAGTCAGTAAGGCCGTTAAAAAGTCCGGATTCGAACTGTTGGCCTCGATCGGTGTTAATCGTTGAAGGGACGCCATAATGGGAGATACAGTGTTCCAAGAAGGCGTAAGCGACTGAATCTGCGGTTATATCGTTTATGGAGGGTGCAATAGGCCAACGAGTGAATCGGTCAATGGCAGTAAGTAAATAGTTGCAACCACGCGATGTTGGCAAAGAACTTACTAATCGATATGGGCATGTGCAAAACGTGCATCGGGTACAAGAAATGTGCCGATTGGGGCTTTGTTGTTTCGCCTGACTTGGGCCTTCTGACAAGCCAAACATGGACGGGTCCACTGGTGGATGTCAGTGTTCATGCTTGGCCAAACGAAACGCTCGCTCACCAGGCGCTGGATACTGTGGATGCCAGGATGAGCAAGATTGTGCAATGCAGTAAAAACGTCTCGTCTCATCTCGCTTGACACTACAGGTCGGGACGCACCGTGCGATACGTCACATAAGATTGTACCAGGGTTGGTGGATTAAGGAATAGCTTCGAGTTGAAGACTAGTAGGCTCAGGGCTTTCAGTGAAGGACGGCTAGTTTTACAGTTCTGCCATGCGCTCCAATTCGATAGAAGGCTGAGTGATGGCATTAATTCCAGTTCGAGAAAGACAGTCAGCAACTTGATTATAAAGGCCCTTAATGAAGCTAATATCTGTGGTATACTGAGAAATAAAACCAAGATGGCGGGCCTCACGGGGTGAATACTTGTCAGAGGAAGTGAAAAGGGCATAAGTAAGAGGTTTGTGGTCTGTGTAGATACAAAAATCTCTACCCTCAATCAAGTTGCGGAAATGTTTAAAAGCTGAATAAATGGCACGGAGTTGTCTACCAAAAGTGCTATAGCGAGTTTGTGGTGGTGTCAATTTGGAAGAGTAGAAAGCCAAGGGCTGGATGCCCGTGGACGTCTGTTGTTGAAGGACGGCACCTATAGCGCAATTTGAGGCATCAGCAACAATGGAGAGTGGTGCATCAGGTTTAGGGTGAACGAGGGCAGTTGTATCTGCCAAAATCTTTCTGACACGATTGAAAGCGTCGACTGCTGTGTCAGGAAAAGAAAACTCGCGGTCGCTTCCGCGCAGAAGGTTAGTAAGTGGTAAAATCAATTCGGCGCAATGCAGGATGAAACGTCGATAGAAATTGACAAGGCCTATAAAACGGCGCAGTTGTTGAAAATAAGTCGGAGTAGGGAACTCGCGAATAGCTGAAACTTTGGCATCTAAGGGGTGACAACCAAAAGCGTCTACGCGCTGTCCTAGGAAAAACAGTGACGATACACCGAAAACGCATTTAGATGCGTTAATGAAAACACCAAATTGGCTGAATCGCTTAAAAATTAGGTGGAGATGTTGAAGGTGTTCATTTTAGTTGGAACTTGCTATCAGAACATCATCGACATACACAAAAACGAACGGTAAATCGCGGAGGACTTCGTTGATGAAACGCTGAAAAGTTTGAGCAGAGTTACGTAGTCCAAAGGGCATCCTAACAAACTCGAACAGACCAAACGGTGTAGTAATCACCGTTTTCGAAATGTCTTCTGGAGCAATGGTTATCTGATGGAAGGCTTTTACTAAGTCAACGCTGGAAAAGACGTTTTCTCCTGCTAGGCTAGATGAAAAGTCGTACAAATGGGGCAGGGGGTAGCGGTCAGGTACAGTGCAAGTGCTCAATCGTCGATAATCTCCGCAGGGGCGCCAGTCAGCGAGAGACTTTTTACTCACCATATTTAAAGGTTCAGCCCATGGACTAGTGGAAGGCCTTAATATGCCAAGCTCAATCATGTGACTGAATTCGGCTTAAGCGATAGCTAACTTGTCGGCGGCTAAGCGACGAGGACGAATAAAAACGGGTGGTCCGGAAGTTGAAATTTAGAGGAGAATGGGTTGATTAAATTGTGAGGGTCGTACAATAGAAGAAAATTCAGAAAGTAACCTATGATAGGGAGAAGACGAAAGGATTGCTGAAATGCTTGGATTAGGGTATGCAAGGGTACGAGTAGAACATTTACAAGATAAAGATGTCTTAGGGTCAACTAGTTTATGGGACTTGATGTCAACGAGGAGACCGAAAATGGCCGTGTGAACGTCAGCGATAGTAAATATCCACCGAAATGAACGTCGTAGACCCAACTCTTCACTTAGGGATCGTTGACCAAACGTTTTAATGGGAGCACTGTTAGCTGCTTGAAGGAAAAATGAAGAGTTTGATGACTTACGGTCAGTCGAAGTGGGTGGGATAAGGGCAGTTTCTGAGCCCGTATCGACGAGGAAGTTACGGCAGGAACTCCTGTCGTAGATGTGGAGTGGGCGACTGGTGAAGGGTGGTGACCAACCACGTTCGTCACCCTTACTGGCCGGTGGCGAAGTTTTCCGATGCCAACTTCTTGTGCCTGCACGGGGATCGACACTGACGGGCATTTGGACCATAATTGTGATGATACCAACAAAGACCATCAGTTGAAGTTTGGTTGGGAGTGGGAGATCTTGGGCGACGAAAAGTCGACGGACTACGAGGGTTGTAAACACGGGTGGCCCGGAGGTGGGAAATTTCGAGGGTGAGGGCATCCAAGCGTCGGAGGACATCTGCGATAGAAGGTGTCGTTACGGCTCGAGTAGTAACATTCACCGAGACGGGTGGTTGATAGTACTCTAGAATCCGGTCGGCTGTCTCAGCCAGCGTTTGAACTGACGAGGAAGGCATATTGGATGCAAGAATAGCTTGCACGGATGAGGGCAGCCGCTGGAGGAAAAGTTGTTTGAACATGGTGCCATCCAGCTGCTGTCCCTCAGCTAGCTGCTCCAGCCGCCGAAGGAGCTGGGTTGGCTACCTGTCACCAAGGTCCTCCTTGGAAATTAAATGCTGAAGGCACTTTTGTGTGGATAAAGATACTCGAGAGATGAGGACCTCCTTGAGTGTGGTAAAGGGAGTCCCAGTGAGCGGGCTGTCTATGATATCACGGAGATCTGTTGCAATCTCCAGTGGCAATGCGGCCACCAGATAATTAAATTTGGTCTCTTTCTTCGTGATTTGCCGCAGAGCAAAATGAGATTCGACTGTTCGCAGCCAAGGGGCTATGTCGCTCAGCCAGCAACACCAGCGCCGCTAACACCCTGGCCGTCAGTCATGATGTCAAAGGTCACAAAATATGCGGGCGAGACAGGATTAGTCACTGTAGCAATGGGAGTAGGGTCTAAACGCAGTCTGTCTATTGTTTAACAATCTGATGTGTGAATTCAGGAATCGGTGGACACACGTTGCGACGAGAAAATGAGGGCGAAGCAGTGTAGTAATTGTTAGCAATTGAAAGCGCAATTAAAAATCGGGGTCACCAATGTAGGATACGATATAGTCTACCCAAGAATCTGAAATAGGAGTATCCCAACGGTTACGAACTAGTAAATAAGAACAAAGTCACTTGTGGATAAAAGCACGTGCTTTTTCAAAGTGTTATTTATTTGTGTCAGTTAATGCAAGGCCTCTTTAAGTACGCAAAACAAAGGGGCAGTTCAGTTTCACTACAATGCCTTGGGAAGGCCAGAGTAGGAGGAACAATTTATTGTGTACAGAAGTGTTAGGAGGGAGTTGCTACTCATTCCGGCCGTGAGGGCGCGTGAGCGGGCGTCCCCGCTCAAAGCTGATTGCCAGGTGTCCGTCGGTGCCTGAATTGACTAAAGGACTGGAGAGCCCTTGGCCAGAGCTGATTGGCCACGAGCATTTCGGAACGCTGATAGGTCGAGCAGCTTGGGACGCCTCTATGCGCCCAGTCGTGCGAGGGTGAATGTCAGGCGTCAGAGCGAACATCAGCCATCGCGCTGAGAAAAGCGCTAATGGATGACCAAGATTTACCCTGGGAGAACACGCCAGTGGCGTCTCGAGTTTGAAGGAGGTGGGCTGTAGGACCACTACACACAGGTGCATGTTGAATGCATTAGTAAAAAAATACTCACGGATGATGGGTTGAAAATGGTTGAGTGCCTCCAATTCGCTTCACGACAGGTTGTCGGTAACTGCATCCTTCATATAGTGGTCACATAAAATAACACAGGAAGCTGCAGCTGAAGTCGAAGGAGGGCGGAGGATGATTAATTGAAGGCAGCCACGTCAGAAGATAAATATGATGTGCTAGCCTCAAAGTTTGCTAAACATGTCGACATAGTGAAAAAATATGCCGGAGTTTATGCTGCAGACCCCCGTTTCAAAGGGAAAACTCGAGGAAGAAATGAAAGACATAAGAGATTTTATCCAGCAGACCCTCGTGTCACCAGAAAACCTGACAGCTGCCGCGCTTACGTGTAGAACACCTCAGAAACCTAGGAGTGTGCCTATACCTAAAGTACAGGCCCCCATAGTTGACCATGCAGCCACAGTGGAGGCTAATTCGAACACCCCCGCTGTGGGCAACAAAGGGACGGCTGGGCCACCACCAAAACCTAAAGCTCTCATAAATAATTGCAAGACTGTGCCAACACCTAGCGTGAAGGTACCTAAAGCTGCAGTGCCTGACCATGCGACTACCCCTAGCGACAGCAGCAAAGTCAATACTGGCGAAATATTGACTCCAGCCAGTCCGAGCTCGAGGCCCACTGCCAACCCAAGCTCCCAGATCGCAGACACGGATTCTGAGGCCAACTTAGAGACTGTGTCCAACACCGAAATGACAAGCAACAACGAAGGGCTTGGCACATAGCAGCAGAAATGAGGCCCATGCAGGGAAACCATCTACATCGGTGATCCCGAGCTCGAGTCTCACAGAGGCTTATATGACAAAAACTGTAGAAAAAGTCTTTTAACACCCACAGGGGCGACAACACTGTATTATTGTCCAGGGCCTAAAAGAATGTACTTCAGTCAGTTCAGACCATGACGCGGAAAACATGCATCCTTCAATCGTGTTCTAAACGATCTGTTTGAGCCAGGTTTGGAAGTTCCATTTCTGAAATCATTTCGGATCGGAAAAAAAACCTGAAGAGGCCACAGGTACGCCGCGACTGCGACCTCTAAAAATTTTGATGAAAAATGACGAACACGTTCAACTGATCCTATCAAAAAAGACCAGCCTTCGCCAGTCACACAAAAAAACTTTTTTTTCAGCCGGAGTACTCTCTAGCGGAACGGCTCAAACGTCGGGAACTTGTAGCAGAATTACTTTCGAGAAAAAAAATGGCGAGAGCAGCCTGGAAAGCTCGAAGGGGAAGATTATTCACAGGAATATGAAGTTCTTGAACCATCCGATAATGCTTCGAACAATGGCCTGAGCATGGCTTACACAGCCGCAGTCAAACAAAGTTCAAATTCCACCGAGACAAAATTTGCAAAAATATGCCACTTAAATTCTTCTACACCAACGCACAGAGTCTGTTGTCCAAGTTAGATGAACTAAAAGTGCAGATATATGACCTTTCTCCCGACATTATCTCTCTGACAGAAACCTGGCTGTCTGAAAACGTGGATGACCGCGAAGTGGCACTACCTGGATTTAATCTGTTCCGGAGATTTAGAAGAGGGCGCCAAGGAGGAGGAATTATAAATTACGTCAAACATGGACTGCTAGTCTCGGAACAAACAGAGTGGATTCATTGCAGCACCGAGGCCAGCTGGCTTACTATAAAGGTACCGGAATCACCCAGCCTGGAAGTTCTGGCCGTGTACCGTCCGCCTAGTTATGATCACGAGGCTGACACTGGTCTGCTAGAAGAGTTAGCGAGATTAGCTGCTTGGCCCGACGTCTTGATTATGGGAGACTTCAACGCCCCTCTTATCGATTAGGGTTCAACATACGCACGAGGTGCAGAGCAAGCATTCGACTGGCGTTTACTAGCTCTGACACTAAATGCATCTCTCAGTCAACACGTTCTATTTCCCACCAGGGTGCGTGAGGGACAGCAATCAAACTGCCTAGACCTGGTACTTAAAAAATCGCTGGACAGCATCGACGAAGTACAATCTCTACCCCCTCTAGGTGAAAGTGATCACATCGTACTTAATTGGGACTATTCTATATTTTCGTTACTCGAACAACCCACCAAGGTTAGAAGGAATATTTGGCGTGGTGACTTTGATCGAATGAAGGCCGAAATCAACAACATAAATTGGGAATTGGTTTTTTTCGGCAATATGGCTAATGATTGGGGATGGTTCAGCGAGTTATTGCATACTCTCCTGAGAAACCACTGTCCGATTGCACGGAAGAAGCTAAACAACAAACCTCAGTGGCCGACTCAAGCGCCGAAGAAAGCGATAAATAAAAAGGGAAGATTGTTTAGAAAGTATAGAGCAGATAGAAATCCGGTATCCCTAAATGCACACAAAACGCAGAGGAATCTCGTGAAGCGACTTATCTTCAAAGCACACAAAGACTTTGAAAAAGATTTACTCGACCGGGCATTTACAAATATGAGGCTATTTTATGGCTTCTTAAGAAAGACCACACGAAACCAGGACCCAGTTCCCCTTCTGCAGGCAAGCGATGGAACAGAAATGAGTGAGGATGGAGCAAACGCTGAGCATCTTTCATAATTTTTCAAATCGAACTTTACAACTGAAATCGGATTCATCCCTCCAAATTATGGCTTAGACGACGGTCCAAAGATTGAAAATGTGGCCTTCGCCGAAGCAACTGTTCTTCAGGAGTTAATGGCACTAAACGACTCGAAATCATCCGGTTCCAATGACATCCCGCCTAAATTACTGAAAGAACTTGCCGAGGAGCTAGACAAACCGCTTTCTATGCTTTTCAGTACCTCGTTTAACGCAGGTTTTTTACCCGCCGATTGGAAATCCGCATGGATCACACCGTTGTATAAAGGTGGCAGAAAGGTTTCTGCAAAAAGTTATAGATCAATCAGCCTCACTTCGATCTATTGCAAGATTATGGAAAAAGTAGTAAAGCGAGAGCGGATGCGTTTCTTAGAGCAGCATAACTTTCTATCGGATGCGCAACATGGGTTCCGCAGAGGCAGGTCCTGCGTGACGAACCTGCTTTATTTTTTGGAACGCTGGACTCGGGCAGTTGATGGCGGAAATCCGCTTCATGTAATCTACATCGACTTCAAGAAGGATTTTTATAGCGTCCCACATCAACGACTTCTGCACAAACTCACCGCACGAAGAAAAACACCGGATGGACGGACCTCAAAGTCACCTCCGTTACCCGCAGGCAGTGGTACGAATTGATTAGCCCCCCTCCTCCTGCCCCCATCTTCCCTGGACTGACTGCTGGACAGAGTGCAGCTGCAAACGGACTAAGAACCAACAACCGAAGGGCGGCTATTACCTGTCACTAACCACCCTGGGCCCTAACTGCCACAAAACACCACCCCCACGCCTACCAAAAAATTTGCAACCCCCATGAACTCTGTTTGTCACCTACCTATAAGTACTGTGAGGTGCGGTACAACACTTACCTCCGACGACGGAAACTTGTCGGTTTTTGAAACGTCAGGATATTACAATTATGGTTTCCGATATCGCTCTTTCTTCTCATGTATGTATGTATATAAACATACAACTCACTGATTTTCAGCAATATGTTAGGTTAGACTAACAAAAATAGCAAGCGTCGAGTCCACCAAACCTTGTGATCCGAGGCTACGCGGATTTGTAACACTTTTCCCAATTTAGGCATGGAATGCTCTGCCCGCGGACATTGTCATGTCGCTATCTGAGCACACGTGTACGATTAAGCCGGACCCATCTGTAGACATGTTTAAGACACGATTAAGTTAGTCCAAATAGCCACTGAGCCCCCGAAAATAAACTGCCAGTTGCCAAAAGCAAATTGCGGAATAATCAAATCATAAAAAACATACTACTTGCTATTTTTCAGCAATATGTTTGTTTAAAAAACTACCGATTACATTTCTTCTGTTAATTAGTAGGCAGTCTCTTTATACCAACAAGGGTGCATGATGGGCGCATCGCCGACACTCGATGAGGTTCGCGTGACCTCCGCAAACTTCTTTTCGTGGGACCCTTGGTATTATGGCGAAAACCGCGAAGGACTCTCCCTGACAGGCTTCAAAAACTCGTAGCACAAGCCATCCGCTTCGAATATACTCTGCACACCCCCCTCCACCCCCATCCCCCCGGGCGACAGTTTTTTCTTAATCTCTCAAATGGAATTCAAACACCTAGGTTTTTGAACAATGCCTAAGGAGTTTTTTCCCTGTCGGCCCTCCCTTGCCCAAATTCAAATTACTGGCAACGCCACTGTTCTGAAATTTTCTGTAGATAAAATGCATTGAAAAAACTGTCCTGTACCAATTGGGAGTTGAAAGGTATTTACTTATATTTCCCTCAATAAAACCTGACCTGACCTGACCATCAGTGTAAGAGATGGAGTGTATAATTGTTAGCAGGTAAACGGAATTGAAGGCGTGATAAAGAAAATCAGGTCACCAATATGGTATAGACAAGCGTTGGAGTCGACAGTGTAGAATGTAGAGAACGTTGGCGTCGAGTGTAGAATAAAGAAGCGTCAAAGTCGTTTTTATAGGGTAGAGAAACGTCAGGATCAACAATACGAGATAAGATATAGCCCGGCCAGATAATAGGCGATTGAATGTATCACAACATTTAAAGCTAGTGGGTATGATAAGGCTTGGAGGGCCAGATTGTTATAAATGATTTAATGTAGTGTTGAATGAGTAGAATATGAGAAATGAGCAAGTGACTCCCAGACAAGTGCGGTCAAGCCATGAATGGGCCGGAGTCCAGAGGCGCAGTCCGGCAAGTAGATCACCGGGTCCGAACAACTACAACTGAACAAAAGATCGTCGGTTCTGGGAGTGACTGAGCGTAAACAACTTCCCCGCAGTAAGTGCAGTGACCTTGAGAAGCCAAACAGAGGATGACCTTGAATGGCCTATCACGGCGGCGTCCGAGGCAAGCATGGCTTAGACATACAAGGTCGCTACAGAATGACCGTCACACGCTCCTTACCGAGCCGCAAGCTTCGTGGTCCGGCGATGCTGCTTTCTCGATTCAATGCCTCGCTTCTTGGCTCTTTTTACTAAGCGGGCTTGACGCCAATCAGTTTTGACAATTTTTTCGTCGGCTGAAGGACGTCTCCGGATCCTGTTACCCTGTGCAAAGACACAGAGCACGCATACATCAACTGGCATCTGTACTGTGGGTAGCTTGTTTCTGCAGAGCCTTTTGTTAGCTCCTTTATCACAGTAAAATGTCAAAATTCATCGGTCTTACCTGACTTCTGACTTGGGGGAACCTTCTGTAGTCGACGATCGCTCTCCTTTCAACAAAACTGCTTGCCATCCACCGAAGACTCAGCTAGTTAACAGTAACGTCACCGAACTGAACATCTTTCAAGGACAGGCGTCTGAGCGCCATGATCAGCGGCTTGTCTGCCTCAGCCTTTAAGGTTATTGGCCGGTTTTGATGGGTTTGATTGGCTAAACGACAGAAGACTTCTCTCGTTTTTAGGGAGAGCATCATCTGAAGTCTCACAATGCCGGACGCACAACTGTCATTAGTGAAACACACATGTGTCAGAGGCACCTTGTTTCAGCAGGCACCCGGAATATAGTAAATACAGTTGCGTATATATTCGTGGCAAACGCTGGTGTGTTTGACTTTTCAAAGCAAACAGACTGCGACATCTGATGCCTGGCCTTGATAACAAACAAACCACTCCCGCAGGGTCCAAAATGACCATCTGCGCAGTTTATACAAGCCTGAGTGTGCGCGTGAATCTCGTAGCCGACACACAGAATGACGGAGACGGCGGCATGAATAAACCTGAAAAAGTTGTGAACAATGTTTGTTCTGTCTATGTTAGCCCTCCTCAGGGCCAACGCTTCATATTACTCGAGTTTGTTATAGGCAGTATGTCGTGTGCATGACAATTCGGATCGAGTTCACAAGGTAAGAACAGACATAAGAACGAAGAGAATATATGTATTACTGTATTACCAGTATGTTTTAGGATAGGAAAACATATTCAGTATCAGTATCAGTATCAGTATATTGAGGGTATATAGGAAAAATTCCTTTGAGTGCCCTATTTGTACATATGTGCAGTGGTAGCAAAAAATTTGCTGCTTAGACTGTTGGCGAGGCCAGTTGTCCTGAGTCATAGGATGAAAATAGGAGCAGACAGTGAAAAAACTCCTCAGGGATTTTTAGGAGAAAAACTGTCGCCCTTGTGGGGGGAATGCGTGGGATTTAGGAGAAAAAAGGGAGTTCCCACTGGGGAGGGGGGCATTGCAAAGGTTCCCAGGATCATCACCGTGTAGAAGCCACGTCCTGATTCTTCCTTGCTGATTGCAGAGTCCGCCACGGAACTGGAAAAACAGAGGCATCCGTCCAGATCGTCGACAGTCCGCTTTGGGTCGAACATAGAGTTATTTTCATGCGTACTTATGGACTTACATTTTAAAACAGCATGGTTCTACGTAAAGTGTTGTCAAATAATAACTGACAAACATCTAGAGTTGCGAATGACTGTTCAGAAGGCAACTAATTCGTAAGTCTAGGAGCGTCCGTAGTTGCTTCTGTGGTGGTCCTGCAATCAGCCCCTAGCTGACAACTTGTCTCTCCTGCTAAGCTGCAGGCCCGCATGTGATTCTCCACCCCGCGTGGCTCATTGTGCTTTCGTTGCGACGCCTGGCCGTCCTGCCTGCTAGCTTCTCCCCCGGACGCCCTTGTTAGATCTGCTGTGAACGCTGTCCTCCAATCAGTGTGACCCATTACCTGATTTGTTGCAGGACAGGTTAGAGGTTGCCTTCAAACCTGAGCAGAATACAAGAACTCGGTCACAACAACTGCTTGGTCTACTGTGAGCCGCTCTTTTCTGCAGAGCCTTTTGTCAGCTCCTTTTGTTAAAGTACACTGTCCTTTCTAATTGGTCTTACTGACTGTTGACTTTGGGAACCTTCTGCAGTCGACTATCACTCCTTTCGACACTTCCAAGGAAACAATATTTGGTTAGGGGCGGGAATAGGCATCCCCATACTGAAGGGGTCTTGCGCGGAGTTTCAGGCTGGGATTTGTGGCAGGGGGAGCAGTAACTTTAATACTTGCCACTACGATCTTCAGGCTCGGTTCATAAGGAGAATAGAAGTCATGGGAGACCAGAGTGGAAGGAACAGTTTATTCTGTACGGAAGGAAGTGGAGAAAATATGGTAGGAAAGTGACTGTCAGACGAACGAACAACCACTGGATATAACGCCGCGTCGGAAGTGAGGTGACCGCTGGAATCGCCACAGCGTCTGGAGCAGCCTTTGTGTGAGTCGGTCTTGAGATGTTATTGGCCAGACCGCGTGAGCAGATGGAGACATGTGCGCACCCTATCAGCACTGAGTGGCCGCAGCGACTGTCCAAAAGGTAGAGCAAGACTTGATGTCACGTGAGGTTCTGCGCGGACTTTGGCCACTTCAAGTTTGCCTGTTCTTGTGTCCAAACTTTACCTTAAACCCCACCCTTAAACCAACGCTTACCCTCGGGAATTAAGTGCAAAGCCATCTGTAACACGGGCACGCTCATTTCCCCGTCCTCTGATCCCATAAGACCATGGCTTTGTTTTGCCTCCGATTAGCAAAGTTTGATACTCGCATGCGATGCCCTGTAGTGACCCAACTCCACACCCAACACTCAATCTCTCACCACTCGCGGTAGCTAACAAGTGCGGACACACTAGTGCCTACCCCAATCCGGTCTAGCGGATCACCTTCAAGGCAGACTTATACAGGACCTCACTGCGACGACTGCCACGTTCCCACACTTCGGACACAGGTTTTCTTGTGGGCGATTGTGCACTCCTCTGACTACCAACTTCGTCCGACTGATTCTTTACCAAATATGTGCACGATATAACATTCCTCCCACCTGGTACATCACTTCTTCTCTTTCCACCCGGAACTGGGCCTATAAACCGCAGCGGCAAGGGCCTTTTCTTTTAACTTAAGCCACTACGATAGATCTTCACTGTGCACTGCTAACTATTTTCTTAGTTAAGTAGACTTTTGCTGCATCCTGTCTCACCACTAGCAGTGTCATTTAATGCAGACAGAATACGCAAAATTTCCTAGGAGCAATCCATAATACCAACGAGTTATGTACGCACTTAATTTCTACCTAATACAATGCTATTTGCCCCAATGGTACGGGAGTTAATGAAGTCAGTGGACGAAATTCACATTGACAATGAGAGGCATGAAGGTAAGGTGAAGGTGGAAACATGTTTTTTTTCAGCTAACCCCAGCTAATAAAAGGAACTCGAGACAAAACCCGAGAATTTGAGTTAACCCAAGTTTGAAAAACTCTAGACGTTTGGCGGGATTTGAACCCGCGCATCAGAGAAAGCCTTTGCCGGAGGCTAATGCTCTACCGCTAACCTACAAATGCCGTGAGTGGACCGTGAGTCGCATTCCGGTCGGTGTAGTCGCCGGGTCTGGGAGTCTACAACAGGCACGTAGGTCGCCTGCTCCGGGAGTGTCTAATCCTATTCAATCCCCACACCATGCGCCTTTGTGGACTGGCCTTGAAAAGTGGTTGGCCGGTGAGCCAGACAGACGGTGACCATGAACGGGGGGTTTTAATATCGTCTCTTGCGCACGCGTGGTGGTCATGCCAGACATGACCTGTCCCTGCGGCGTCCGAGGAAAGTAAGAGGTCGCTACAGTACTGTGGCGAGTTCGCAAACTATTTTTGATCGTTAACATTCTCGCCTCCATTTTTCCTTGGCAGACCCTCGTATTTGAATGCATTGACAACACCGCATGAACTCTATCGCTGTGTGCACGAGAACTGAAGGTTAAAATTATTTTATTACTATTCGAACTCCTGCTGTTTTTGGCCATTAGTATCTTTGACTGTTAGTCTCTTTTAATTAACGTCAAATAAGGTGTAAGTGGTCTTACCACAATAGTACATGGGGTAGTGTGATTTTCCGATTTTTTTTAGTTATTGGTGGTATTTTAAACCCAAAAGCGCATAAACTGTTCACAAGATGCGGATTGTTAAAATCCGTCTATGTGATATAACCATCAGGTCATAAAACGGTATTGATCCAAGTCCGCGTGCAATGCTCAACTTTTCACCTCTCGCGGCTATTAGCACATGCACAGCTTGTGTTTTCCGACCTCAGCCCAGTCTAGCCAATCATCAACAGGGCTGACTCACACAGGACCTCACTGTGACGGCCGTTGCCTCCTCACACTTTGGACGCCAGCCCCTCTTGGATGCGGACACATGCTCGTCTGACAGTCAACTTACTCCAACCTATTTTACTCACTACCGCTGTACAAAGCATACTATTCCTCCCACTTGGTGTCTCTCACTTCTTCTTTTCCCACACGGTACCGGGCCTGAAAATCGCAGCAGTAAGGATTTTACCTATTAACTTTAGTCCCTGCGATATAAACTCTGATTCAATCAATGCGCGCCGTTCAATCGATTGGCTACAGGCGACATAGGGACACGGCTCCGAGTTAAGTAATCCGAAGAGTGGGCAGTGACTGACACAGCTGTGTAATCAGAGCTGGCAGCAAGCGCTTGGCAGAAGCCATTGTGTGGCTTCTTCCTCATAGTAAAAAGATATTCAAAACTCATCTGTCTTCCTTGACTTCTGATTTGGGCAACCTTTGTTTTGTTGAAAAAATTACTTCGAAAGACTACCTGCATAACGGGACCTTCCCATTCCAATATCCTACCTGGAACTATTGTGCGAGACCATCCTGATTGCCAAGGGCGATTTTTTTCAGCAATGAGCCAAGTTTCAGATCAGAATTACAATATTTTAGTTAAAAGTGACGCTGTAGCTGTCTTAGTCGTGGGTGAACTCGGATCACTACAATCATCAGGTCAAATCCCTAGGTAGAAGGTCAAAGGCAGAAGTCACCAGAAGGAGTGATTTAATGTGCCCAGAACTCCATGTTGCTGTCTCAGGCGGCAGTGGTCACTGGCGAAGTCAGAGCTATTGTTAACTGCGTCCGTCCAGACCTGAGAGAGCATGAAACAGTTGTGACAGCTGCTTAAGTAGGGTTGCGCAGCAGGTTCAAGTGCTGGTGTGTTGCAATTGCCCGAGGTGGTGTCGCCTTTGAAGGTCTTTGCTGCATAAACTGAGGGGTGAATTATTCAAGTTGTCCTTAGGCAGGCGTGCTTATTTGGACGCGCGTGTAGGTGTAGGTGTTTGCGCACGTGACACTGTATAAGCTACCGCAAAGCCGAAGGACAGGGGACTCTTTTGCAGCTGTTATCGGTTAGGCAGAAGCAGCTGCGAGGTCAAGCCTCGGGGTACGGGGGTGCCAGCGACAGGTTTGCTACTGAATTGTGATAAACTGCGTAGATCAGATGGTTTCTGATTGCTGATGCGCTCCTAGTGTTGGAAACCGAGCTGATGTTGAGTACTGCGGGCCAACGTCTCAGTGGAGTACTGAACCGCTTCACATCCACGATACGATATAGCTGCAGTGCATTTATCTCTGGATCACGTTAGCTTCTAGTCAACCATATACAGGCTTTAATGCATTTTATCTTGTCGCAGTGGCTTAAGACAAAATGAAAGACTTTTTCCGCTAAGAAGTGGAACGCCAGTAAGGAGGGATAGTGTATTTTGTACATAGCAAGCGAATAATTATGATTCAGCTTTGAAGGTGATTGGCCAGACTGGGTTTATTTAGGCAGAAACTGACGCGCACGTACTAACAATCACGAGGGGCGAGGGGTTGAGCGTTTCACGCGAAGGTGGATCATTAAAATCTCTCTGCCACCCACACACACACGCAGAAAAACGGTGATTTATGCGAAAGTTTGTTTATATGAACAGAAAACTTCCGCACATTGAAGTATACTGCCTTCTCCCTCAATCATCTGAGTTAAACATCATGACAGAATCAAGAAACCTGGAGGCTGTTAGCTGTACTAGCGTGAACATGTACCTTAGCCGGCCACCACTCCCTATGTGCGATATTGTTAAGAGAGCGCATCCCAACAATGCCTATCGGGCTCTGACTCGTCCCCTGCGTTGGTCCGACCCAACTATCGTGTGGCCCCTTAGGGGAAGCACACATACAGACACACCCTGACAAAATTTTGACCAGATTTATGCTACCCATGTCTTTGATGACGAATCCGCGACGGATATCGAAACGTCAGGCGAATAAACATACTGTCCCAGCGATCGAGTCTTCTTCTTCTTCTCAACATTTCGACCTTCGTTCCCGATGAGATCTCCCGAGTGCTCAGCAGCAGGGTGGCGTAGGACAGCAGGTTGTGCGTGGATGAGTTTTTCGTGATAGCAGACTTGCGCTGTACCTACCACATTCTTCCCCTCCCTCCCCCCCTAAAAAAAAACTGTGCCAGGCGTTAAGCCAAAGGGAAGAAGACCGGAGGCGGGATCGGGGGCAAGTGGTTTGCGCGGCATACGCTTGCAACTACGCGTGGCACCACCCCCTCCCTCCATGCACGTGACTTTCATTGCGTCTATCGCACTCGGTCTTCTCTGACCCGTTGGATCTCAGTTTCAGTACAAAATCAAGAAGACCAGGCGCATGTGGCCGACGCGGAGTGAACCTGCACCTGCGCTAGCCACTACGCCCCAACCCCCCCCCCCCCTATATTCAGCATTTGTACTGAATTTGCAAAAATTCCCATTAGATAAATCAGAAAAACATTTGGCGAGTGCATATTTTCGGTAAATTTTCGTCAGGCTATGCATTTACGTGGGAGGTTTAAGTTTAAACAATCGATCGATCGTCTTTTCTCAAAAGCGGGTGTCAATCAGAGCGTGGAAAGATGCCGGCAGTTAGGTAACCGTTGGCTGCCGTGCCCTGATCTAGTCCTCTTGTTGATCCAAATTATCTATCGCGTGGTTTTAAGACTACGAAGGTTCAACCCTTACGGCTGCTATCTTCCAGGTTCGGATCCTTAGGAGATGAGAGAAATGTCTTTGGAAGACCAGATTGATAGGAATACTGTATTCTTTATAAACCAACGATGTCTTTTCTACCGGAGCGCACGTCTAGCGGCGAGGCGGGCTAGGTCCAGAGTGATGTCTAGCGGCAGCCACCGCATTGAGGTCTGTCCACACGGGTTGCGGCCAGTCTACGAACGCACGCATCTTATTGGACAAATGGGGATCACTACGGGAAGCCAAGGTGCGCTCACTTGCGCCTGGTCCCAAAGGCATGCCGTCAACAGCTATGGAGCATGATGAGTCAGCGATCACGTGTTCCCGCAGTGACGCTAACGCTAACTATATGTCTACCACGCGAACCCTTCAGGGCGCACACCCACAAGCACAACCTCTTTCTTCCGAAACTGAATATTTGAACCCTAAAGGCGCGGAAGCTTAATGCTAGTGCGCCTGAACTCTGTAATTACTTGACTATTGTATGTGAAGTGTTTGAGAACGAGAAACTGTAGTGGGTCGTTCGCTGCCCGATGTCTGGCCTTCCTGTCGTGGCCTCAATCCGTTCAGACCTCAAGGTCGTGGCGGCTGCCAAACTTACTGGCGCACGAGACACAGGCCTCCCACGTCAATTTGCACCCACACGCTGTCCAACCAATCACAGGCCGACCTACCCAATGGACGCTCTCCCTCTGTCTACTGGCCTGACTGCTCTCAAACTGGCACTTGGATCGCGGCTGGCTCTCTTCCTGATCATGTTCTCCCAAGTCAGATCTCTTTCACCTATTCTCTGTCCTGTGTACACAGTAACCTCTTCCTACTACTTTGGGCTTTACTGACTTCTTGTCCACTAAGTATCCATTGTCTGAAGATTGCAGTCGCTGGGTTTAACTCACTTCACCCCTTGCGATAAGGCTCCTAAACTCGAACGCCATCCCGTCTCAATAATTAGATATGTGATGCGTAAATACAATGGTGGCCAGGTTAGATAACCTCATATGTTTTTTTTCGATTAGCAAATAAGCAAAATGATCAACACCATCACTTTTGTCGGCGATATTTATCCTAGTACTTCCGTGTCACTTACTTCAAAAACATGCAATGAATATCCACATCTTTTTACGAGTAATACTGCCTATGTTTTTTTTCGCAGAACAGGCACATATATTCGTTTCAAAAACTGAGAATATTTAAATGCGTAGTTGATATTTTACAAATGTACAGACAGTTGATCTCATAAAGGTTCAATATGCTCTAACTACTTACAACACGATTCCTTTCAATTGGAGTGTCGAATATCATTGCGTGAGACCGATTCAGATCAAATGCATTCCCAGTACACTTAAACGAACCTGGAGGGACTTTTCTGTGCGTAATATTTCACTGAAACCGCCTTAGTAAAGCATCAGTCACTGTTTCGTGTGATTAATTGACTACTTTATGTTATGTGGAATACTACGTAAATAATCAAACTAACCTCCGATAAAATTTCAAAGTCTCCTGAAAACATGAAATCTTGTTTTTTGAGAAGAATACTTCTTTCTTTTGGTGAGAACTACACCACTGTTGCTCGCAAACATACTCTTACATGCAGAAAGTAAAGTGCACACCCATTAAGGATGAGGTAGACGTGGATGGATGGGAAACTGATCACCTTTTCGAACAATATTAATGCACTTTATGTACGTAAAAGCCCATAACTACCTTCTATTCTCATGTCTTTTCAAAGGGTAAGGAGTTATACCTCCATGTGTAAAGAAAACTTTCTCGTTTCTGAGCCCTGCTAGCAGCTTACGTGTTCTCAAGACCACTTTTGTTTTTCCCGCCAAAACCCCTTCGTTTTTCAGAGTCTTCGCAAAGTATCCACTAGTGCAGTGATTTGTTTTTCATAAAGCCGTCATTGGAAGCCAGACATTGAAACAGGTGCATTGCATTGATCAAATCGATGAGAATATGTCCACTTTTGCAAGAACCACTAGAGACAGAGTAGGGAGTTTGATTGTTGCTGCACAACTGTGCAGCTCGCGAGGGCTGTTTACGGAGATTTTTTCGTGTTTAAATGAATTCCCTCTAGCATAGTAACGCGCATAAACGTCTGGGTGCGGTCGGGTTTGGGTAATTGGTACGTCACACTACCCTGCTATCCAAAAAGGCGTAAATGTACAAAAAACACATGTACCGCTTATTAGATAAGATAAATAAAACAACTGTCACGTGGGAGAAGGTTTCTGCGCATTATGCTGGAAAAAAAAAAACATATTTTTTTCAAGTTGACATTCTGCTGACGCGGAATGTCCTGCTTGACTTTTTAAAACAGTAATTAACCTCCTGGAATGTAGACCGAAATTCCGAAATGTGTTTTCCATTAAGAAATAAAACTAAAATGGGATTGCAAAAATGACTACCTTGCAGTATAATCACAGGGTACTTCAGTCACGTCAATATGTCGACCTTGGAATGCACGTTTTTTCATCCGCCTTTACAAACCACACCCAGTAAAAGTGACAACTTACGCAATAGGCATTTTGTCGGTTGAATTTCGATGCCCTTGTAAAAATAAAGATATTTTATGGAAAAAGTGGACAAAATAGTTTCCTTGCACATAGTATGTGAGTGGAGGAGAAACATTAGGGATCATAATGCATCCTCTATCGACGTCGATAGTTCAGTTCAGTTTGTTTGAAGGAAATGGAAATGCGCAGCCTCGAACTCCATGCTTGTTTTTATGCGAAGTAGGCGAATCAAAAATAGGAAAAATTTAAAATTTAAAAAATACCAGGAATAATGAAGAATAAGACCCATATCTGCTACTGCTATCTCATTGTGCCTAAGGTGACGCATCCACAACGGATCTCGAAACTTCAGGTGAATAAACTTATTGTAACAGCGATCGAATCGTCTTCCTTTTAATTACTTGCATATTCGTTTGTATTGACAGGCAAAAATCTCAGGTCTATGCAGATGATTGTATATATATAGACGAAATGACGAAAATTGTCAAGTTTTTCCTCTTCGGTGGCATTTTTGGGGCAAATTTCGTGTAAGTTACTTTAACCAAATGCAACAAATATCTTGATCGTTGTAAAGAAGAGGAAGACGTGATCTCTGGAACGATCGTATGATTCTTAGCTTTCGGCTGCACACGAGAAGCCATCGTCAGAGTAAATGAGAACAGCAAGTGTCAGCTACGCATAAACGGGGCTGGGGGGGGGGGGGGGGGGCAATTATTGATTGGTCCCTTTCCACGCCACGTCCATTCTCACACTATCTTATCGTGTCTCCGACGCGCGTCTCTGGAGTGATGGCGTGTGACATTAACGTGGTAGCCTACCTTCTTATAGAGGATCTGGACCCTGGTTTCTGGTCACGGGCATGGATGGCAACATAGCAGGGCGATAGTTCCACATGCCTGTTTATGGAGTTAGGATCAGACAACTAGGCCTCCGGCAGTTCGCGTCCCGTCTTATTACTGGCTCGTGCCATTATCTGTGTGTTCGAGAAGTCGAATTCATGGCCTTCTTCCTGAGTGTGGGTAGCTATCTGGGATTGTGGGTCGCCTTTCCGCGCTGCCCTTTTGTGCTCCGTTATTCGCGAGCTAGGTCGTCGCCCGGTCTGCCCTGTATAATTGCAAGAACAGTCGCGACATGGCACCCGATAAATGACACCAGACTTCTCATCGACATCCAGTGGGTCTTTGATTTGCATGACTTATGCACGCATTTAGTCAGTGGGCGATGAGCAGTTCCCAAGCTGAGCTCTGCAGCGATACGCTCGGTTGCTTCTGACACATTTTAAATGTACGGTAGAGGGTGCCAGAGCGTTGGTGGTCCCCTTTCGTTTGCTCCTCATTGGCGCCTTCGGAGGCAGCGGTTGATGAAGCTGTTCGGGTATTCATTCCTGGCCAGTTGATCCCGAAGATGTCGTAACTCTTGCACTCGTCTTTCCGGTTTCCTGGAATGTGTCTTCACCCTCTGAAATATTGCTCTAATACAGCTACGTTTTTGTGTTATTGGGTGGTTGCTATGGAAGCTGAGCTCGGAATTAAACTATCGTTTCTGACATTGCATCTTCCTTTTCTTTACAACAAGAACCTTGGGCAAGCAAATTCGCTTCTATCCTGATCTTGATTTGTAACAAATGAGAATGCTTGCTATTTTTCGGAGAATATGCGTATTCAGTCAGTTGGAGAACTGGGAACGCGTATATACCTAATTTCACTTGTACAATGTACGGCCCTTTGAACCTTTTAAGTTTTGATATGCTCCAAGATCCTACAATGCACTTCCTCTTAGTTGGAACAGCGAACATTACCGCATGAGATTTATTCAAACTAGAGGCGTTGTCAGTATGGTTTAATTCACATTGGCAGACTTGGCTGTAAGTGCATTTTCGATAAATCCGCTTTAGTAGACCGCCGGCCCCTGTTTAATGGAGGTAAGTGACTAGTGGACACTATAACGTGGCACACTATGCATTGTAAACTGCACTTTTATTAACCAAAATAACTTGCGAAAAATATCCAAAATCCCCCGACAGATGTGAAATTTTGCTTTCGATAATAATATTCTTTATTTTGAGGAGAGCTACTGGCGGCAGGGGATTTTAAGGTTTTTGGACGATATTTCCGCTTGCAAAGGCTGTTTCCGGGACTTTTATCAATTGAATGAATTCTTTTTCATACAGTAACGCGCATAAACCTCTGGGTGCGGTCTGGCTTAGGTAATTAGCACGGCACACAAGCCTTCTCTCCAAAAATTGTCCCGATTTTTATGTAAGATAGCTGAAAAAACTGTCACTTGAGAGAAGGCTTCTACGCATCGCGCTGGACACAACAGGTTTTTTTAAGAGGACATCGCGTTGATACTGAATGATTAACTTGACCTTAATCCATCTCAAGAAATGTTAAACAAAATTCTGAAATGCACTTGCGATTTGAAAAGGAGAGTCAAATTTAAGTTGACTCACTTGTGAAAAACTTGCAGCGTTTGGCAGGATTTGAACCCACACAGTAGGGAAGGTCTTTACACAGCTAACGCTCTACCGCTTAAGCTACAAATGTCACGCCTGCATCGTAAGTTTAATCGCACTTGGATCGATTTTACCTACATAACTTACCGGCCGTATGAAATCCACCATTACGGAACAGAGAGCCGACTGCACAAGCAGAATTTTCTAAGCAATCCTCTAGAATCCACCAGAATGACCACTACGCTAACTTAATTGCGAAGGATTTTAGATGATTGCTTAGGAAATCCTGCCTGTGTAGTCAGCTTGCTGTTCATTAATGGTGGATTCCATACGAGTGGTAAGTTGGGCGAGTAAAATCGAGCCAAGTTTGATTAAATTCAAGGTGCAGGGCATGCCTTGTAGCTAAATCGGTAGAGGGTTAGCTGCCCAAATGCCCGCTTTACTGTGCGGGTTCGACTACCGCCGAGGCCACTAGGTTTTTTCACAACTGTGCCGACTAAATTGAGCAAATCTGCCAAAAACTCCCTAACAGGTGTTCGATTTATTATCTTACAGTACAGTCCCAGGACAGTTTAGACATGCCGGGATGTTGGCTTTGGAATGCGCTTCTTTTCATTTGCCCGCAAGAACCATACTCGGTAGTAATGATGGCTTAAGCAGCATACATTTTTATCTGGGCTTTTGATGCTCCCATCAATGCAAACATATTACATTGGAAACGAGAGCAGAAATATTATTTATTGTAATTAATTAGTACTAAATCAGATCTTCATAAAATCCTATAGTCAGTTGAAGATTTTTAAAAGGTTTATATTTACGTGATATGTGTAGGCAATACAGCATTCAAATCTCATCGCATTCATATTTATATAATGCCTTTAATAAAATCTGCAACCTATTCCACCCGCATTACATATCTGATTACATATCTGATTAAAGGCTGCGGATCGGAGGATTTAAGGCACACTTGAGGTTGTTTATTTAGCTCATTTGGTTGACTTAAGGCGCAAAACGTTTTTTACTAGAATTTAATTCCGTTCAGGTTAGAATACTGGGCCAAAATAGAGGCAAAAATGGGCGAAATCCAGCATTTGTTGATATTCGAAGAATTTCCTACGCTACTAAACGCTGCTGACAAGACCTTTTTGTGTGTGCATGTTGCACTGTAAACGAACATTCATGAAGAGCAAAAACTTTTTAATTATATCTGTTCACAAAACGGAAAATTTTGTTTTGCGTCTAGGAAATTAAGGTTAGTGTAGTTAGGAGAAAGTGCATTAATTTTGAGCAAAGAAGAGCGAAATAAGTTTATAAGATTATATTTTGCAAATCTGCCAGGCTTCGTGCCCTAAAATTGAGTAATAAAATTTTAAAGTTGTTCTTTGCTGTGCTCCAAATTAAATTAATATTTTAAATTTGAGCGGTTACAGGCAAGGAATGTGGTTGAGAACTTTATTAGTATATGGCAACCAAATTAATTGTACAATCGATATGAAGTTGGAGACAGTTAACATTACAAACATTTGGACATTGCGGACCAGTTTTTTCAAAAATTGCCATTTATATTATTGCCACTCTTCTTTGCATTTGTTATTGTAGAACTGAGTTTAGAAGTAACCAAGCATGCTATAAACTGTTCCGTTTCTGATAAAACATTTAGCTTTTTTCACTTATAACAGAAGAGATATCCCTTATTGTTAGGGAAATCAATCCACTGGCCAAAACTTTCCATTCTGATCTTGACTTAATCATCAAATAAATTAGAGTACGCAGATATCAGAAGCCAAAATATATAAGTAAAGCTTTTTCAAGAGAAAACATTTTGTAGAATTTCCCTCAAGCAATTTTAAGCATATTCATCCGCGACTTTTGTAGTGGACGTTCATTTTTCTCGGCAATGAGTTCACATGATTGTGTGGTTCAGAAACTATGACACACAAAGACAGCTGCATAAGACAAAATGTTTAAAAACTGGTTATTTGGATTAATGCTTTTAATTTATATCTAATTTTGTAGGTTTTGGCAATCACTTAGAATATAATCATTATTTATGGTCAATTGACTGAAGCCAATGATAATCTTAAAGTCATAAATAGAATTTCAAGGACGAGCTGAACCTCTTCGTAATCGAAATCCCACAATAATTACAAGAATATTTGGCGGAAGGCAATTTCTCTTAGCAAACAAAAAATGGTACGTTTATAATTGCAGATTACAATTAAATTTAAATTCATTATTCACGGAACGACATGTCCGCGCATGAGCTTCCAAAATATCTTACTGATGTGATCTCACAATGAGCCAAGTCAAGCGTTATTGTGATTGCTCAAGTCCAACTCAACTTGGGCAGTGCAGAAACGAAAGGAAAAACTAGAAATTATCGTGAAAACGTATTTGAATATATACTCGAAATTTGGGCTGTTCGGTAGCACTCATAGATTACATTCCACGTAATATGGAATCACATATATACGAAAACTTTACAAAACGATTATTTTCCAACGTAATTTTACTTTTCTTGCTATTTTCATGGAAAGACATCCTTTGGGAAATAAGTAAGTTTATTGAGTAAATTTTCGACACTGGATTTCCAGTTCGTCGACTATGCCTGCCTTTCGGTTTTTCCTACTATATTCACTTGGTGCTTTTGTATAAGCAGGCATCCTCTACAATTAAAACTTAAGTTAACTTAGTACGCCTGATTTCCACTTTTTCGGAATTTTCCACTTTGCTAAAAAAGATTTAACTTCTATTAAACGTTACATTCCTTCGTAAATCACAACATGCCTTATTGTGAAGAAGGACCATTAGTTTTTTTGTTGCAAGACATTTGGGGCCGCAGCTTTGGTTGTGTTTGAGTAACAGGGAGTTACTTGTAAAAATCCCTGGATCTCATGAGTTAGTGAACCTACTGTATTTTTGTCAACAGTATATAGTGTCTCTTTAGAGGCATAGAGGAATTTTGACTTTCTTTACGCAGACTAAAAATCCTAAATGCAAATCCAAGCACCTACTGGGCTTCAAAGTAGTTTGAAACTCAAAAGTTTTTTTTTAAGAAAACCGAGGAATAACCTCTGATCTAATATAAACTGTGAAGAAGACGTGATTTTCTGTCAACTGGATATAAGAAATAATGTTGCTGCTTACGTCTTTTATGCAATATATTTGAGGTTAGAAGGGCATCCAAAGCCAATGGATACAAAAGCCGGCATTGTGGCATATCTGAAATACCTTTGGAAGTATGCAGAAAGATTATCTGTATTCCAACCCCACAATCACTCCTACGCGGATAAGTACTTGCGAGTTTTGGTTATCTTTCTGCGGAATACGGAGTAGTCCGGCTGGGTAATAGAAAATCGAAGTATCCCAACGGTTATAAACCAGTAAATAGGAAGATAAGACGTGGGGGCCAGAGTGTTAGGAATAGTTTAATTAAGTGCAGGAGTGGAGTTTGAGTAATGGGTGATTGAATCCCGGACGAGTGCAATCCAGCCGTGAGCAAACCGGGTCCGGAGTCGCAGTCAAGTAGTGACGTCACCAAGTCCGGGTGTCGTCTAAGCGTAGGCAGTCACTACAAAAAGGTCCTTTGCGAACCGACCTTGGAAAGCGATTGGTCGGTTGAGACAGAGGGAAGGTGAACACAGGTCCGTGACCTGTTACTGCGGCAAACAATGGTCCTTAGTCACATAGATCACTCCATCTGACGATCTTCAAGTACACACGAAGGAGCATCAGAGTAAATGCGAAACGCGCTCCTGTTGGCATGCCGTTTTCGTTAAATGAGAGCTGTAAATGAAAAACGGAAAAATTTGCGGGGGCATATTTTTATGATTCATTTGGTTCGACTGTGAGCAAAACTCGGCGGTCTCAGCGGAATGTAAACCCCCGCTGCCAAGGACAAGTCTTGAGTACAGTCAACGCTTATGCCAACTGATCAACGAGGGCGTTGCCATTAGCCTTCAGTTGAATCACGCTTTGATAAATTTACCCGCGTATCCAACAAAGCATTCGGTGGGAGTGCGGCATTCCGCGATCAGCGCCACTATTGCTGACTTGTGGCAGTTCGCACGCCTAGCGTCACTGCGCCGACTCATGCTGACTTCCTTCGCCAAGCTTTGCATGCTGCACGCTCTTGTCCTTTCACACGCTCGCCGTCGAGTCGCCGTGCGCACGCTTTTCAATTCTACCGCTTCATCTGATTGGCTACGGACGACAGCTCACTCATCCCGCAGTCAAGCCCTGAGAACAAACACAACTTCACGGACAGACCTGGCGTGCAAATATAGCTGGCAACTGGGGATTGACGCTGCCTTTGTACAGTTCATTGTAAATCAAAGTAAAGCTGTTCCTGTTTACTCCGTCTTCCCTGACTTGTGATTTGGAGAACCTTCTGTTGTCGAAACCAACAACCTTCAGCAGATTCATGCTTGTTTCGCCTTCCAAGCCTTGCATTGGCATGTGACAGCCAACCCCGTACGCTCTCCTTCGGTCCGCTGTGAGAGCCACCCATAATGTCTAGCCTACGCTCACGGTAGGTCTGTGGCCGTGCGAGTCTTGGCCCTAGCCTCGCGAAAGCTCGAAACCAATCAATGTGCACAATTTCACTCATTGGCTGCAGGCGATACAGGACATACACTGGGGTCCTGTAATCCCAAACACGAATATGTACAATGAAAACTGTCCTCGGGAGACCGTGAGTAACACCAGCTCCGGTAAGACTCTTTCTCAAAGCTCTTTCTCACAGTCAATTCTTTCCAACTTTGTCAGCCTTAACTGACTTCGGATTTGGAAAACTTTCTGTTGTCGACCACGCCATCTTTTCACAGGGCCTTTGTTGCCCACTTGACTAGAGCCTTGGCAGTAGTAAAACCACCGCCTTCCTGCCGTGGGTTCGAATCCCGCTGATACTTTCTCAAGTGAAGTTGAGAAATGCCATTTCTGACAGCCAGGAGCCGTGTTGGAAGAGGAGCTACTTCCTGCTGCCATAGGCCTGTAGTGGCCGCTAGTGGCCACTGTGGGAACCCGTGATCGCCGACTCATCGAGCTGTCGCCCGCCAAGGTTGCAGTCACGGTGATTGCCCTTAACACGCGCTCTTGTGTGAACAACCGCAACCTGTCCGAATCTCGCTCAATTTCGGGCGCTACCTACTAACACGCTCAGTCTCGGCTCTGCCCACGCCGGTGCGTAACCTCACGCGGTCCAACCAATCACCTTCAGAGCTGCATAAGCCAAAAGCTGCTAACAGTGGCCGCTCCAATAAATGTCGCCAGACGTCGCTTCGGACCCAGCCCAACTAGAGAACGGGCTGCACTCTTTCTAGTCAACTATCCTATCTATTCGTTTAATCCTTCTGTACAGAATAAACTCTTCCGATCACTCTGGCCTTCCCATTCCTTAGCTCTTCTCCTAAGTAACCGGGTCTAGAAGATCACAGCAGTTAAGGTTATATTTATGAATCTTACTACGTGATATGTTAACTACGGCATGCTAATATGCACTGACCAGATGGGTATATCGCAAGGTGGTTAAAGCTAAGCCGGTTAAACCCTGCGATCTTCCAGGACCGGTTCCTTAGAAGAAGATAGAAGTCGTGGAAGCCAAGGTAGAAGGAGATTGTATTCTGTACAGAATAAGTAAGAAAAGAATTAGCGGAAGGGTTGACTCGGCCTGGGGTGGAGTTCGACCATGAGGAGCGAGGAAGAGAGCGCCACAGCCTCGCATCCGCCGCGCACCGGGACGAAAGGCCGAGTGAGTTCCACCTTGCCTGGGTTTAGTGTGGAGTGTGTTTTTGCCAGCGCTGACAACAAATCCGGCGCATATCAGTAATCAGCGGTACGCAAAATCGATTAACTTATTGAGTGATTTGACTGCCCATTCCCACTTCGTATATCAGTCATCACAAGTGGCCAGGCAAGTCCAGTGTGGTGCAGTAATCGGCGATGTACCAAAAATCGATTCACTGGCCACGTTGACAGAGCAGGCAGCGCTGGGGGAGGGGCAGGCTCCTACAGGTATGTCTTAGCTTAGACTTCCGGTGTCAAAAAAACATGCGCGGGCGCAGGGTTGCTAGCATGACTCATGAAGTGTTAACCGATGGTCTGAACTGTGCTTCCGTGCAGTATTATTCTAAGATATTTCAGTAAGACCAGGATGCTGGCTAATAAATAAGCTTCCTTCTTGTCACCTGTAAAAATCGCGCTCGGTAAAAAGTGCCTATTTAAGTAGTATGGACTTTCCTGGTTGATTCTGATGCCTTCATAAATCGAACGGTATTTTAAAAAAAGTATGTTTAAATTTTTTTGCTTTGTTCTCATCTGGTAGAGCGCTCCGCCGGTTTACATTTTCGTTTATCTTTCGGTTTTAAAAAAACTTTTTAAACCCCCAAAAATATGCAGCCTTCTTACAATTGCGTTTGCGGTTAAAGTTTTCAAGCTACACTGTGTATACTTTTCATGTGGGGAAGTTTATTTATTTCTCTATGTCATTATAAAAATGGCCTTCAGCCCGCGTAAAACCTTGCAATTAATGTGGACAAGGATATGTTGCTTTGTAAACAACATAAGTAAGCGTACAGATACCATGTTGTAAATTCACGGTTTGAAAAATCGATCGATAATCTTTTTTCGGGCGTAAATATTAAAGAGGACCGCATTTGCAATCAGACTAACACAGGAATGATGAGGGTGCGATCAATAGGACAGCCCTGTTATTCGTCTGAGGTTTCGGCTTCGTACAGAAGGCCATCCACAGAGACGAAGAGAGTGTGGTGAGAATTGGCGTGTTTTGTATTACAGCTATGAGAAAAAATGGGGGGATGCGGTAGTATTCGCGACGGGTTGAGTCAACGGCACGCCGTCTCACGCCGTCGTCACCTTCAACCAATAAGAATTTGCTTTCTAGTACCTAAACGTGAACTATACGTTCACCAAAATTGAACGGAGCAGAATTCCACAACCTGCTTACCGACACCTTTCCCGGCATCCAACTCACAAGGGACGAAGAGAACGCCGAACAACTGCCTTTCTTAGGCGCTTTCGTCACACAGAGACCCAATGGCGAACTCACCAAGGCAGTATACAGAAAGGCGACTAACAAAACTATGATAGCAACTGTTCTGAGTAGACTACATTTCCTTGAACCATCTCAGCACATGTTCATGTCTGAACTATTTTGTTTTACTGAGGTGAAATCACCTCTGGTTTACAATTTTGGCTGGCTGCTTTCGGTAATTAAGGGTTCCACTCTTCTGGCTTACATCATGCCTATTACGACATAACATTCATGAGATATATTTAGTTAGTTCGTCTGGACGTCAGATTTCGTCACAACCACCCCCAATGGCGCGTAAAGGCGGCTGTAGCAGAACACTCTTCCAGAGGGTAAAAGCACATTGCAGTTAACCTGAGGAACGGGTGAAAGAACTACGGCGTCTTCGGGAGCAATTATCAAGGAATAGATACCCGAACAGCTTCGACAGCCACTTCCTCCGAGCGCGCCCACGAGGAAAAAAAGGGACAGCGCCACCAACATTCTGGCACCTCTTCCTGTACATGAAGAATGTGCCAGAAGAAGCAGTGGAAAGTATCACTGTAGAGTTCGGTGTGAGTACTGCTCATCGTCCGACAGCTACCATGCGTTCTCGAACCATGCAAATAAAAAGCAGGCTGGATGTAGGTGAGCAGTCTGGTGTCGTTTATCAAATGCCATGCTGCGACTGTTCTTCATATTACACAGAGCAGGCCGGGCGATGACTATGCTCGCGAATAATAGAGCACAAACAGGCAGTGTAGAAAGGCAACCCACTGTCTCAAATCGCTATCCACATCCTGGAGGAAGGCCACAAATTTTACTTCACAGGCATACTGATAATGGCGCGAGGCAGAAATGACGCAAAACGAGAACTACTGGAGGCCCGGGTATCTGACTCAAACTCCACCACCAGACATTTTGAAATACGCCCTGCTATCACGCCCTTCGGTCGCGCAGCCAAGAAGCGCGACCCAGTTCCCAGACAAGGACGCACGCCGTGACGATGATTAAAATTGTTTCCCTTGTCACCTTCTAAGAACCTTTCTGCTACTCATGTCTCTGATGACGAATCCGCGACGGATATCGAAACGTCAGGCGAATGAACATATTGTCCCAGCGATCGAGTCGTCGTCGTCTTCTTCTTCTTCTTCTTGATGACGATTGTGTCGTGAAACGGCGTGGCGCGGACTCAAATTATCGCGAATGCTAACCCCACCCCTATTTTTTCTCATATCTGGATTGCAAAACACGTCAATTCTCGCTGCACTTTCCGACGAATGCCTCTTGTGCGAAGCCAATATCTCAGCCAAATACAAGCACTATTTCAGTGGTCGCACATTCGTATTGTTTGCAATTTTGTTAATTTTGTAGCAGTCGCGCCAGTTCCCTCTTCTCCGGCACTCCGACAAGCTGGCTAACCAGAAGATGCTCCGTTAAAGCACAACAGCCTCGCAGGCTCGATCTGAGCATAGCTACGCCTGCATCCAAAACTGGAGCTACTGGGCTCTTGTGATTATGCGACCTTGAAACAGCCAATCACAGGCTCAATAACCAGACACTCACTCCCCCATTCTGACAAGGATATAAGCAAGCGCGAAAACAACAATCAATTGCTCCCGAACGAACGCTGTCTGCCACAAAAGCAAACAGCCATCTTATGGCAGCCTACCCCGTGTATCGAGTAAATCAGTTCGCCTATCCCGTTGGCTTCTCCCGTTTGACGAAAAAACTTCGTGTGCTAGAGCTGATATCATATTCTTGACTGCCACAAGGTTTCGTATAGAACATATTCAAATTTTTAAGAGTGGAGAGCATCTCTATGAAAAAATTCATGCCACTTAAGTGGTCAATTTTAGCAGATGTAGGTTTTGCAGGCGGCTGGAAAGATTTTCACCTAAAAGTCAAAGTCCTGTCGTGACTGTTATATCCCCCAGATTACACCTCAAGATAATCAATATTACAATCTCATCTAACTAAGCCCTTCCAAATCGCAAATACATTTCAGACTGTTTGCTCACATTTCTCGAAATTGGTTACTGACTGGAAAATTCAAGCAAGGCCTTCAGCGTCAGCATGCTGTCGTCTTAAAAACAGCAACACGTGCTGTATCCGGTCAAATGCGAAAGAGCCTCCACCCACGTGACTCTTTTTTAAGTTATCGTATTTAAATATCCGGACAGTTTTTGGTAAATGGTCGACCTTCTGGATAGCAGGCTAGTTTGCTGTGCTAATTACCCAAGTCAGACCGCGCCCGGATGGTTACGCGCGTTACTATGTGAGAGGGCATTTTTTAAACGCGAAAAGTACCGAAAACAGCCATCGCGAGCTGGACGGTTGTCCAGCAGTAATCAACCCCCCCCCCGTCTCCAGTGATTCTCACGAAAAGAGGGAATATTCTTATCGAAAGCCACACGATTTGGTCAATACAATGCACCTGTTCCGATGGCTGCCTTATGAAAAACAATTCATTCCGCTTGCAGATACTTTGCGAGGACTCTGAAAAACGCAGGAATTTCACACGAAAAACAAAAGTTGCCTTGAGAACACGTGAGATTTTAAATGTGCCCTGAGGCGAAAACTCTGAAAGCTTTTTTTACATAATAAGGTATATTTTCTTCCCCTTTAAACAGATATGTGAATTTAACATTAGCACCAAAGGTAGTAATGGGCTTTCGCGAACAAAAAAATGCATTACTATTGTTTGAAAAGGGTGATCAGTTTTTCATCCATCAACTTCTACCTCATCCTCCCTAGCTGACCCTGTGCGCAGGCTACTTTTTGGATGTAAGTATACTTTCTCCCTTAAAATTTACCTCGAAGACTACGGCCTGTATAAAAGGTTAGGTAGGTGCGGGCTACATTGGCAGAACAACGCGACGTCTGGAAAAGAGGATACGCGAGCATATACCAGCCTGGCTTGGCAGAGGAGAAAATCGATCGATCTCAAGTTCAATTCTCGCACACTTGATCGATAGAAACCACCAAGTTGACGCGAGAGAGGCCTTTAAAGTCATATACCAGGCTCCGACACACTATGCTAACGGCCTGCGCAAACGTGTGGTTGCTACCGCCGAAGCAGTGTCGATCCGTTTAACAAAGCCCCCTCTCTGCTGTTAAAAGACACTAGTGGCTGCAGTCTGCTTACCCTGGCCTACTACCACAGTAAATACCGTGTCGCCAGGACATCCGCCCCCGCACGCCGACACTGAGAACACCCCTTCCTCCTCCCCCCTCTTGCCTGCTTGCCGGAGCCAACGCCAGCAACAGGCTAGAACCCGCATGCGTGAGATGAGGGAACACCACGATGACTAATTAAACCCCCAGCCCCCTCCCCTACCCCGCGAACCATTTAAGAACTAAACTAACTATGACTGACCATTTCTGTCCTTGCCCGCTGATGAATTGCCGAAAACATATGTTTGCCGACATGAATTCTCAACAAATGAATAATTTATAATGATGCTTTCATACGCACACTCGAAGCGAAATAATTATCTGAATTTGGATGTCCATTCATGACAATCCTCATACAGAGGGAAAAGGGTATGGGGGTTTTGTGGCAGTTCTAGGATCGACACCGCCATCGCTGCTTCAGCCTGCCTTCGACCGCCAATTTTGCAGTTGCTAAAACTGTCGGCACGCGTTACGGTCTGTCTCACGCTCTTGCCTGTCTCTAGGTCTTGGTCATAAGCTTCGCGAGCTCAGTGTGCACCATTTCCTTAGAGGCTGCAGGATGGCCCATGTACAGAGGAACAGAGCAGACACATAACAACTGACCTTTGTACTGTGAGCATCTCTTCTGTAGAACCTTTTTTAACTCACTTCTTACAGTATACTGTCCAACCTACTCGGTCTTACCTGACTTCTGACTTGAGAGAACCTTCTATAATCGACGATCACTTCTTTGACAGTATCGTATTGGCTTAATTTAAAAGGGAAGACTCTTTCCACTGTGATCTGCAGGCCCGGTTCCGTAAGGGAAGCGAGAAGGTGATGCGTCAGGTTTGAGTAACAGTTTTTTTCTTTACAGACGTACTGTTAAAAATTGGAAGTTGACTGTAGGCGAGTACACAACCACTCACAAGAGGGCCACGTCCGGATTTTTATACGTCTGGCTGTCATCCATGTCTCTACAGAACGGTCTTTGTTTGAGTTAGCTTTCAAATCGATTGGTCAGACCAGATTGGGGTGGGTCTACAAGTTCGAGCGTCCTGGTAACCGCTAGAGGCAAGAGGTTGAGCGTTGGCGCAGCTTCCGGCACTTCTATTTAGCTGCCCCAGAGGTGGACGGAAAACTGCAATCACGTGACCTCATGCGTGGGGTGGCACTGAAGGTGGAGGGCGTCACGGAGACCCACAATGGCATGCCTAGGCACAGGTTTACGCCATTGCATGCCATGCTAATTACCCAAGTCAGACCGCGCCCGGATGGTCATGCGCGTAACTATGTGAGGGGGCGTTCAGTTAAACTTGAAAAGTCCGAACAAGAGCCGTGGCGCGCTGGACAGTTTTCCAATAACAATCAAACCCCCTCCCCCTCTCTCTAGTGGTTCTCGCCAAAAGAACGAATATTCTTATCGAAAGTCACGACAGTCGGTCAACGTAATGCACCTGCTTTAATGTCTGGCTTCCGATGGCTGCTTTATGAAAAACACCCCACTCCGCTAGCCGATACTTTGCGAGGACTCTGTAAAAAAAGTTGTCTTGGCGTGTCAAACAAAAGTGGCCTTGAGAGAACGTGCGATGTTAGCACAAATAATGAATTACTGTTGTTTCGTAAAGGTGATCAGTTTTCAATCCATCTTCTTCTACCTCATCGGCCTAAGCTGATTCTGTGGATAGGCTATTTTTGCATGCAGAATATTTTAAAATATTTTTCCCTTATAATCTACTTCGAAGACTTTTAATTGTATGGTCTATGCAAAAGGTCTGAGATAGCGGAGCGCGCTTGTCGAAACAAATGAATCATTTTAAGTGATGCCATCGCAGCAGTTTAAGTTATCAGAGAGACCCTAGCCGCTACAATCTTCAGGCTCGGTTCCGTATGATGGTATAAGAATTGGGACTCCACGTGAGGAGCATAGTGTGTTCCGTGCAGAGCTATTGGAGAGTAAGTTGGAAGAAGTTTGGAGCCAAAGTCGGACAACCGGTTTCCAGAGTGTGACACCGTGGAAAGTCATAACAGCCTCAGTAGCGCAGTCATGGGTGAGTCACCCTCGAAGATTGTGGGCCAGTTACGAAAGCCCAGAGCAGCTGGTGTGCGTGTACTGGCCCCGCAGCCAGCCTTCTCTTAACGCGAAACGACACAAACGAGGTCAGGTGATGGCGTCTTGACCACCCGGCCGCATGCAACGCGCAACCTTTGCCCTCGTGCGACTGGGAGCGCACACGTGCACTCCAGACTGGCCAGCCCAATCAGCGCCTTGAGGTGGACTCACACAACGCCCACTCTTAATCCATATGACAATTCCCGCGCTGACGGACAGACCGGGATCCGGCCCGACAGAGGGCGGACGCAGACAGTGTCGTTGGCCGCTCTGACGACCCCGTGCTCTCACACGGCCCTCACGGTCGAAAAGCGTCAGACTGAGTGGCAGCCTCTTCCTAACTATTCTTCAATCCTTTTGTACACTTTTCCTTCCACTCTGGCCTCCCCGTCTCCCCAGGAACCGGGCTTGGAAGCTCGCAGTTGTTAGGGTTAACTTTGCTTACCTTAATTCCTCTATATGCAAGTGCAAGTAGTAGCCAGAGGCAAGAGGCTTGGCGTTCCCGCACGCAATGCTTTCACACGTGCATTCGAATTGAAATAATCATCTAAATGTAGCTTCACGGTTTCCAGATGCGCTGGAAACAAAAGGAGGGGGCAGATCAAGGCAAGGCAGATGTGGTTTGTGGATGTGCACCCGAAAGAACTTCACACAGGGCAGGAGGGTGTGCTGGCATGGCTAAGCACGAGCACCTTCAGCTGAAGATTAAGTCAAAATTTGAAACGAGAAATTTTGATCACTTTTTGACTTCTCCGAAAATGACAGGTAAATCTTGCACTGGAAATGAAAAAAACTTACTTTTCTATGTATACTGGAGCCATTTTAGTATATTTTTACTTCTAGGCCCCGTTCTCCCATTGCAAAAGCACAACAGTGGGACAAAATATATTTTGCCATATTTCTGAAACTTATAGGTTTCTGCCAGTTCCGTTTCAAGTGTTTATATTAGTTGCTTCGCTTCTATAGTGAAGACGTTTGAACGGGGTTCGTTTACGGCATAACAGAGAAGATTGATGACATTTCACGACATTTCATATGCATGATCCAGTACGGCCGCTATATTCAGCAGAATAAAACCACTTGCGGTCCCATTAGTTTACCACACAAAACGTAATTTTGTAAACTGACCTCGCTTTTGGGTCGCGAATTCAAGCTAGGTTTGAAATGCATTTAGTAACTAGCAGACAGTTTAATCGGAATATCTATATTCGGCTAAATCACTCTCGATTACACTAATCTGCGTTAAGGCAAATTTTCAACGGCCTTTATCGAAGGATTCTACCCAACCTGAAAGCAGTTATTCAATTACCTGTTCTTTAGAGAGCAATAGTGGATAGGGTCCCAGCGATCGAGTCGTCTTCTTCTCAATGCTATTCTTTATTGTCTTGCAGTTAAACACTTAGACCTGTAGTATCCACTTACACCTAAACAAATTGCATTTGACTGACAGGATTATGGTTTGTTGTTCGCACGCTGTACCACCACCCCCTACTCGGTTCTCTAGCAGCTTTTTAGACGGTCGCTTCGATGCAGTTTCGTACTTTGCAGTTGCATTGCACTCGCGAAACGAGGGATATTTTCTGCCAGCTGCCATTATTCTCTCCTCGGTGCCGACTTCGGAAATGAGGATGAGTCAGTTCTGTGGACAGCTTGTCCTCTGATTGGCTCAAACAACTCTTCCTGAGCTGGCCTGGATATATGCGGTCTAAAGTTGGTCTTGGTGGTCCAACTGTTGGATTATGTTTTCAATGCTTTTAGAGTTTAACGTGTGAGCTTGAGATTCCTGCTTGAAGATATGCCCTTGCGGTTCTATCCAAAAATTAAGTATTGCTAATTGAACTGAATCTCGTTAGTATTTGCATAACAAACGCGCAGTATTCACAAACTGCCAACTGACAGTCAGTAGTGCAGAACTATTAATTGAACTATGGTGCACCCAACACGGGTGCTAACACAAACTCGGTGAAGAATGCGTCTGAGCTATTAACCCATGCAGGTGTTGAGATTGAAGTGAATATTTCGCATAGGGGTTAAGATAGTTAAACCCTAGCAAACGCAATCTTCAGACCATGGTTACTTAATAGAGGAGAAGTCGGTAGAGGCCAGATTAGTAGGATTAGTATATTGTGTACACAGAGGAACGAAGAATATATGGAAAGAGATTTGACTTGGAGAGCATGCGACCAGCCAGGAGAACCAGCCAGGTCCAAGCGCTGGTTTGACAGCAATCAGGCCAGTGTGACGAGAAAATCGATGCGTGCAGGCTTGCCATTCTTCGCCGGCCAAAAAGGCGTCTACGCGGCATCTGTGACTGGCTGTTCGCGGACGTTGAGAACCGCATCGGTGGACCTATGGGAAAGTCCACTTCGACGCGAGCTAGTCACAACAAATCTACCAATAGGTAAGTACTACTGAAGGCTCGTTGGCAACATGTTACTATGGTGCAGTTATTCCCCTGAAGCGGACGAATTTCCAGTCAACTGTTTATACCAAATCTTGATCTGAGCCTGAAAACGGTCTGGCCCGAAGGGATTCACTCCAACTTAGCCCAGTTACTTCCGAGTAGATTAAAAAGTTGAAATTTTAAAATAAGGGCAAGTGCCATAAAACGCACTGACTCACTGGTGAGCCAGAACCCTCGTGAACGCGTCTTGTAGCGGCACACAATCAGCGAAATCCGTGTCTGAGCTTTCAGTTAGTGATCGCGCTGGGAGTATGGTGGATCAATCGATTTTTATATACTTCTGACTGACTGCTGACAAAGTATGAGTATGGCTTCCTTATTCCACGGAAGCTGAGAGATGTCAGCTCAAATAGTCATAGGAAGATTCGGACGGAAACTGGTTGGGCGGCCAACGTGCGAGTCATCACTCGGACCGTCCTGAGGGCAAGAGAGCAAAGGAGAAGATGCTACCGCTGGGACAAGACTTTTATTCGTCTGAAGTTTCAAAATCTGTCGCGGTTCTTCATCCGAGACATCGGCAGAAAACAGTCGATATATTTTATCATCTCCAAGCTGTATTAAGTAAGAGCAAACAAGACTTTACTTGATTTCGCTGACGGAATCACCTTCACAAAAAGTATCTTCGTACAGCATTGAAACAAACATTCAGAGTAAGCATGTTTTTATTCTTTTCACCAACACCACTACTTTTCATCTCCTGGTGAGGGTTCCTTACAAACATCCCTGTAGTTTACTTTGCATTACTAACCAATAGCATTACCTACTCTTGCTTTTCTGAAAAAGACCACCTCGTTTTTTTAAGTTATGAATTGACGCTATTACTTGCATTCCGTTGATACTTCCTGGTTTGTTTGTTTGCAAATCAACTGATCGCACCGACTCACTAATACCGCTGTTCACCCTCATGTCATTCAACTAATTGCAGTCAATTCACGAGCATTATTTACTCAGTTCTTGTTTTCTAATATTTTTACTTTCCATTGGTTCCTGATTTGTGCTTATTTCTTTTGCGGCGGTTTATTCCTTTCGTATAAACTGAGAGGCAGGCATCCCAAGAAATGTAATTTCAAGGAAAGGCGTTCAAAGTATTCATTTGCCCTAGGCTTAGTTATACTCCATTTTGTTTATTTTTTAAATTGTAACGCGTCTTCTCGTGGCTATCCGTTAGTTTTTTTTAAATACTTGTACCAATTATTTACGATTTTTATACGTTCTATTTCCCTCCTTGCCCTTTATATGTCCCACCCATACAACCTCGCAAGTTGCTATTGCACAATCCTGTGCTCTTTTGTTGCTGTGGCGATGTTTATAAGGAATCTTTGCCCATCTCCCAAATGGTCACCTCTACCACTCCCGTGTCACACAGGAGGCCCTGCACCACAGTTCAAGGATGGTGGAGCTTCACTCATATCCGAGTCCAACCAAGAAACCTAACGGGAAGGCAGAATGTGCGTGAGGAAAACCGGGGGATTCCCCGGTGCGCGCGACCCCAACGGGCTGCGATGAACAGAAGGGCAAAATCTGCAAAACAGGGGTCCGGACTTCCAGGTGTTATTCGCGCCAAGAGTAGGACAAAGTAACCAATTCCGCAGTCTAACCGTAAGAGGCCAGCGGCGACTTGAGTCTGTGTGACCAAATTTGCGCAGCGCGCCAAAACCTGCTCAAAAATTGCGATCATAACGGAACCTTTGCCCCTATTATTATTTTAGTGTGCACTGCCCGGAGAAACGGTGCAGTTCATAATTCTTCTCCAGCCTGATTTGCTCAACACCTCACAGAACAAAGGTCCCGATTGTTTAGCGAATAAGTGCCAAAAGGTAACCTCAAGTGGCAATAGGAACATGTTCCACCTCACGGCAGTGATGGGGATCCCCACCTACGGTCGCAGTGCGCCAGACGTATCACTGAAAGTGCCAGTGGCTGTTTCCTACTTATTTAGTCCCAACAACTACTAATGTCCTAGGGCACGAAGAAGCCTAGATTTAAATCATACCCCACTCTCGGGCACAGAGTGACGCCTAACCTTGCAGCTGCTAGTCCGGAAAATTACGAGTGCGATTTGCCCACCCGATTCGCTTTTTGCCCCCTGCAGTCGATTTTACACCTCCCATAAGCTCCGTCCCCTTGTTGCTCAAATCTTCCACAAAGTTCAGTTTGCTACTAACAGCAAATAAACCAAATTTAATCAATTTTAGGCTGGAGGGGATGAAGCATCATGTGTCCGCAGTGTGGAGAGGAAATGTGACGCCCCTTAAACCGACTTACAACTGAAATTCTTTAAATGCCCCCCAATTGTGGGAACCTTCCGTCGAGACATACTCGCCGCCCGGAGCCGCTGATGGGGACGGTCGCACTAATCCACGCAAAGTAACTGGCCAATAACGCTCCCGTTGTATCAGTCATGCTTGCCAACGGCGTTGACACTGCATCCGCGGCTAACTACCCTGTGGTATACGGAGTGCGGTAGTGTGGGGTTTCCCACACCCATCGACCACAAAAACGCACAACAGTAACACTGCCGGATCATATTTCAACAGAGTAATCCGCATCAGTCCGGAAAGCAGAAAAAGAAATCAAACCGAAATCAAAACCACGATCGCGCAAAGGACAGAAACAACAGCTCTGAACACGGGTAGGTAAAAAAGAAACAAAACAAAACAAAAACAGACACGGCAGGAATGGGGGGCAGGGGGCGGGAAAAGGGTACCAATGATTACAAGCTCGGCACGCGCGATTATAAATGGCTTAGAGAAAATACTTTAGACAGCAAAGGGAGTGGCGGGGTGGGTCAACCGGAAAGGGGGAGAGAGAAGGGTGGAAAAATCGCCACGCTAAATCCACAGGACAGTCTGCGAACCAACCAAAAAGCAGCCGATGAGGAGACAGCAAGACGTGTAGGGGGGCAGAGGCGGAACTGACTGTATAATAGCAACCTCCCAGCGCGGCCTATTCGTCGTCCAGGCGGGCCTTAACCTTCGTGAAGTCAAACTTCTCTCCCATTATACGCTCGTAGATGTTCAGGACGTCATCACAGGTGCTCTCAAAGTGCGTTGTAGCATCGTAGCTCGATGAGATGAATATCTAAAAAAGGGAAGGGGGAAAAATGTGATGTTTGAGTGCATGTTAAAGCAAACAAATATTTGCAAAAATGGCTAGGGAAACCGTGTGAAAGTTGTCCAGCAAACCCAGCACGCAAGAGGATGAAAAAGAGTCGATCGGACTGCCTACAGGCAGGGGTAAATTCCGATGTCTCCCTCAAGTCCCCCATGCCTGCCTCGCCGACACATCAATCCCAGTCGGGCAGGGAAAGAGCATCAAAGAAGTATCTTTTTCAAATAAACTGGTGGACAGACAGACTGTGCGCGAGCGAGCGAGCGGAGACGGAGGAAGTTGTCTCAGCCCTCAATCTTTATTTCTAACTGACACGGTCACGACTTGCATTGGTTTTCAGAATTGGGGAGCGAAAGATTTTCTCCGCCTTTCTTACCTATAAAAACGTTGGGCTTTTACGCAGGGTCTTGTGTAGCTACAGTGAGCGTTCTATCTCGTGAAATGCTAACCGAAATTCTGAAATTTGGTTTCCGTTGGAAAGGAGCAATTAGGTGGGGATTTTAATAAAAGTTATCGCGCAGCATAATTCCCAGATATATCTGCCATGCCAGGAGCTTTTTTCCCAGCCTCTGTAAAAAATTGCTACCTAACTTGTACGGAATTTTCTAATGATTTTTGGTGCCCTTATAAATCCAGGTAGACTTCATAGACAAAAACGCACAAAAATATGCTCCCTTGGATACCAAACTATGCCTGCTTCAAAGTGGATATCCTTCGGTTTTGAAAAAAGCTTCTTTTCGATTTCAGAATTGTCGCTGAAATCGCATGAAGGGCTTCGAGAACACTAGCTGTACGTGTCCCATGTTAGGACAATTGCACATTTCTATGCGCACAGAGAGAGAGGGCTCGTGAAATGTTGCAATGGATATGTAACATGCTGTACATGTAGCATTAATAAATGAGAATGGAAGTTTAGTAGGCTTAAGTCGGAAGACTGCGTAGCCGGTCGAAAAGTAAGTGCTAAAAATCAGAGGCCTTAGCATGAGTGGGCCAGATAATGACATACAGACCCCTCTCGCCGTACAAGTATGGTATGTGAGACAGGAGACAGAAGGGCAGCAGAGCGTCCCCGACAGCAGCCTAACACCATGTTCGGAGACAGACACAACAAAAGTAGGTCCTCCGCTCATATACATATGCACATATCGCTTTCGGCTTTAGCCGAGTTGGGGGCTGTGCATTACTCGAGCAGAGGTCTAGTACAAGTCCTGAGGAATGAGCGGCTGTCAAAAAAGCTAGCGCAAACACACACACACACACAAAGTAAACCTAGTAATTGGCTGTCGCTGTGGCGTGTGCAACGGAGCCTCACGTCAAGGTCCGTTGCACACAAGTGGCGCGGTAACGTCGCACACGCCATGATGCAACGATAAAAACAAGGCGGTTGAAACAGAAGAGTTGGTGAATGCAGGGACTCCAAAGACGTGTGAGAGTGAGGTCAGAGCACTACTAACGCGCATCTACACGTACAAGCACGCCAGCACAATAAAGTGATGTCGCTCGTAGTGTCAAGGTTAGAGTATGCAGCGTTCAAGCCTTCCCTATGAACTGTGATTCCTACTGTTTGGTAGAGTTGCTCTTAAACTGCTAAAGTTTGTGATAGGGGGGGGGGAGAAAAAGGCCCTCTTCAGGTTCACCAATCTGCCCTGGGGATAGACAGTGCTTCTGAGGGAGGGGGGAGAAGGGGCGATGAGGAGGCAGCGTCGTAAGCCTGGCCCCAACGGTAAGGATTCGAACCTAGGCGATATACGGGCGCCCCCCTCCGTCTGCCATGAGAATTCTCCTTCTCAAGGCACCGAGTGGGGGGAAGGCGAATTAGAACAATACGGGAGGACACAAAACGTTTTGCGCAGATCCCGGAGTTTTGTAGGGTTAGGATGTTGATTGGTAGTTTTCACATTTTCGCGGCTTCTGAGCCCTGTCAGACACCTGGTCGGTCAAATCGCAGCGGCGCGCGCAAAAGGTGTGGTGCCTCAAGAAAGTCTCCATTGTTCTCTCCCACGATCGCCGCCGACTCGCCGGACCTCTCCACGAGGGATCCCAGTGCTAAAAAGGCACGAACTTCAGCCTCGAGACGATCAGTTCAGAAAAGAATGCAAACGCTTTCGCTACAAGTGAACCCGCAACTCAAACCTTGCGATTCTTCTCAAAGAAGCGATGTGTTAGGAACCAGCTAGCAGGCAGCTAGCTTACAACAACGACCCGCGCTCACAGCAGGCTATCGATCGATCTACAAGAGGCGAAAGCACACTGGCCGTCAATCAATCAATGATTTGAAATTCAAGCTACAGCCAATCGGGCCACTAGCCAAGCCAGGACAGAAGCTGATTGGCTCGATGGACCTAGCTTACACTCGTTTGTTGTACCTTTTACACTCAAAGATTTCTGCTTTTTCCCTCTTCTTGTCGTGTTCTTCCTTTGGGTACTCACACGAGGCGTAATTAGGCGGGGATATCTCGGCCTTGGCTACCGTTACAACGAAAAGGGTTCGAACATGGGCTATCTACGGGCGAGCCCCCTCCCGTCGTCTGCCGTGAGAATTCTCTTTCTCAAGGCGCCGAGTAAGGGAAGATGCATTCGAACAAAACGAGAGCACACAAAACGTTGTGCGCACGGTCCGGTGTTGTGCAGAGTTTTCAAATCGTCGCACCTGTCCATGGCGAAGAGAGACTTGCCTCGTTTTGGTGAAGCCAACTGTGACAGGATTTTGACTCAGGAACCTGCTTCCATGGCTCCGCTCCCAAAATGCGGCCCCTTATTGGCAACAAACAAGTGATGCATTGGATTTTCCGGAAGGACTCATTTAACGGAGCTGGTGGTAAAGTCACTAAATTTCAACATCAGGCTTTGGGGGTGGGGGGAAGACAGTTCATGAGGTTTATCAACGTAAAGCAGTTTCCTTCGCTTTCTACAAATAAGAGTGCCGACCAACGGGCCGCGTTATACATGCGCTGGACCAACATGGTGGGGCATATCAGGGTACGGTAAGTGTTATTTGGGTAAAGAAGAGGAAGACGCGATCTCTGGAACCATAGTTGCACACCGAAAAAAAATGCCGAGCATAGGGGAGGGGAGGCGTGGTGGCAAGCTTGAGGGCGGCTTCCGCCACACCATCGACCTGCGCCCGATCTCGCCTCCGGTGTGATAGATGCTGCGCAAGTCACCATTTCTGAACTACCCTGTTTGGAGCATACGGTGGACAGTAGCGAAACCTAAAGTGGAACGAGTAAGAATCAATCGCAAAATGATAAGTGAAATAATTGCACTTGCTGGCAAGGACTGCAACAAGGCAAGAAAATCGAGCCAAATAAGGGCGCAGCCACGTGCGCCGGGTCTCAAGCCTGCTGAGATTACTAAGGGGCTTGAAGCAACCAAAGGTTAAAGTTCCAGCTTGGAGACATTCGAAAAAAATTTCGGAACCGGCGCACCGGAAGCGCTGTGGAGAGTTAAAAAAGGCGTGGTTTTCCTCAGACGCAAAATAGTATGGTTTACTCTCAAGAAATGTACAGCCGAAAAAAAGAAACACGACTGATAATAGAGGCAGTTGTAGATGAAAATCAAATGGTACACAAACCTGATTATCGGTACCGGGCCCAATTGGTGCGTAGAGGTCAGTATCCTTGACAAAGCACTCCCTCATCGGACCCAATAAACGAATGCCAGCCGCCAATTCACGTGGGGGATTGTCGGTCTCGACAATGGTGGCAACCATCGCGATGAAGAAACGCTCAGCCGCGACCTTATGATCGAATGAGACGCAGGATATGTAGATGTCTAAAATAAAGTTTAGCGAGGCTTAAACTTGTGCACTTGCCATGCTTTCGTCCGATTTGATTTTGAGGCAGAATTATCTGGCACGAGAGAGCATCTGCGGTGTTTGGAATGGGATGATCTAGGATGCAAATGGCCCGAACCACCTGAAAGAGATAGTGCGGTAAATAGATAAGCGATCCGTCAAACAATCAGTTGAGACAGGGAGTATGAATCCTTCGAATGAGGGTAATGAGGGTCAAATAAGTAGCATAACGAATGCCAAGAATAATTAACCACAACACATCCGCTCGAGCATGCAAAGCCGACATTGAGATTATCAAAATCAAGTTGGTTGAATATTCTAATTTGGGCCATTTTAAACTCCAGGTACTCAGACTACCAAGTGCGCTAGGTTTGAAAACTTTGATTCCATCCGTTACAATTTCCATCCGCCTGATGACGACCTGGTGTGCCAGTGTCGAAAACTCACACAATAAACCACTATTTCGCAAAAAACTCCCTCGACCAACGCATAATATCTATGTTTTCAAAATTTGAATCCGATAATGTTATTTTTAGGACAAGAAATGCGACCACTCCGAAAAACATCACTGTTTTGACCAATGCTATGAAACACTTACAGGAAACAAAATTTCCATCCGCAATGACGCAATACCCACCCAAATGTTGAAGAAGTCTGCATAAGAAGGGATCGCGTCGAATATACAATCATAAATGGTTTCAAGTCGAACTAGTCACTCTTGATTTCGGCTGCGTAGAGGTTTTATTGGCTTTCAGCAAAATCAATCATATAAAAAGAAATAAGTGGTAGCTCTAGCAGCCAGCCTCAAAGAACTCTCCAAAGAGTCGTTAAGGCTGAATTTTTTGACTAGCTGGTCTTCTCATGTATCAAATAGTTGCGACATAAAGTACTTGGCTAGCAATCTAATATTTCGTTTCGCTGAAATTAAATATATAGACTGGATTTTCCCCTAATGTTAATGTGTCCCGTAGGACCAAATAGTGGAAAACTTAACCAAGCCTGTGTGTACGGAGGTCAAGAAACGCATCTCCTATCAGGAGACAACGGGAGCACTCTCAGACTGGTTCATATCTTATGGTTTTAAAGAGAGCATACTTGCTTTATTTATGATGAAAAATCATGAATTTTCAGCGAAAAATGGCTCCATTCACAGAGAGCAAAGGAGTCGTGGGTCATGGTAAAAAGTAAAAGGTCATATAATACTCAAAATTACAGTTTTACACGATATCCACATCTACTATGGAGACAGATCAGCTTTCAACTTCTCAATTTTCGCTTTGTAATCCCCAGACAGTAGGTCTGGCTTCTACGCTTGGCACGTATTTCCTTGCCGGCGCATAACCAAGTTTACTGTACAACCATAAGTGGTAAAATACTTCGAATTAAGAGAACAATAAAAAAGGAAACAGTAAGTTTTCGTAATCGAAAATGGCTAGAGGCGACGACGACGACTTAAACAGAAAACGTACCCGGCCAACTTTTCGGACTAGATCAGGCGCGTAACTCGGGTCACAAATCACTTGTTTGCACTTTGCCACTTCGCCCTCCGATTTCACACCCACCACTTTGCCGTTCTCCATGACAAAGCCCTCAAACGGTTTGTTCAGCATGTACGTGCCACCGTAAACGGCACTGAGGCGGGCAAAGCCCTGTGGCAACTCACCCAGACCGTAGAGGGGGTAGAGGTAGGGGGACTTGCCATAGCGCATCAGCGAGTTGCTGTAGAGTTGCATTCGCTTTATGCAGTCCAGCGCGCTGCACTTGGTCTTGTAGTCCTCACTTTGGTGCAGGCAAATGGCGTGACCAACAAAGTCCTAAAAAACACAATTGCAGAGATTTCAGGAGTTGAAGAAAAAAACGCCTATGAGGATTGACGACAATGACGAAGGACGCAAGAAAACGCAAACGAACTGGATACCGTTGGAGTATACGAAAACGCCAAACGAGTTAAACAAAGCTGGATAAAACCGACATGTCAGTTTGGGAGACAAGAAAAAAATAATTGCACAGAAGGACTTCTGCCTGTGTGTACTACTTCTTTTTCTTAACGATTTTCAAATGCCTTGTTATGCTTTGGTTGCGGTGAGAACACTGTCGATACTTTATCGCTTCATTTCGAGTTTGTTGATCAGTATGTTGGCTGTAAGTTCAAATAGAGGCTGAATAAGTCTTTTAAGTAAGTGGTCTCTACCGCACACTGTCCCATATTACCATGCATAATCAGTTCATTTTTAACTTGCTTCTGAGCTGAAGTGATCAATCTGGCAGACTTTCCACAGGAAAACTGTCTTTAAAAGCCTAAATTAAGTGACCACATCACTAAGGGTTGCTTTGCCTATTGGTGAAATTTTTTTGGCATTCA
The DNA here is from genome assembly GCA_036362985.1 of Ligula intestinalis. Classification (NCBI taxonomy): domain Eukaryota; kingdom Metazoa; phylum Platyhelminthes; class Cestoda; order Diphyllobothriidea; family Diphyllobothriidae; genus Ligula; species Ligula intestinalis. The sequence continues at coordinate 13,214,120 of JAYGXS010000001.1, read as the reverse complement.
TAATCTATTGAAGTCCTTCAGATAAAAAGAAGACCATAGTGTTTTTGCATACATCACCCTGTATATCATCCCCTTCCATGTGTGAAATATCAACAGACTTATTTCTGCTTGACCAATCAACATTCTGACGTATCATACCAGGTAAGAATGCGTTAGATTACCCAAAAGTCAACTTTGACTGCGTATCCCTTACAACGGGAATTCGTTGATGGGACAACTGAGGAGAGGTCCATTATGATGCCAATTCGTTTAAAAAGTGAAGATTCTTCCTGTAAAGTGGAGCCCCTGATGACGAGCAGCCTCACTTACGAGCACTTCAGTTAACGAGCAGGCCACCCGCAGACAATTTGGTCCGACTGACGAACTTCCGCACATCTAACGAGTTGTCATTGCGTGTGTTTGCCCCTGTCCGCCGTTGAGTAATCTCATAGGGCTTAGAACCTCGGTTGTATGCAGCCAATCAGTGAACTGATAAAGTTTGTTTGACTATGTTTCGCAAGACGAGCTCGGTGCCGGAACGGATAAATTCGCTAAACGAAGTTCGGCTGTATAGTCAAGCAGACGCTACATGTTACTTTTAACGACCATTACAATAAACGACGTTTCCTAGCCCTCAGTAATACGGAAGTCTTCCCAAAAAAAACGAAAAAAGGACACCGTCCGGGTATGCCACTTTCAATTACGCCCATACATTTCTATGTACCTATAGACGCAAATATAGCGCGCGGCTACAAAGACAACTTGTCATCTTAACAGCCGGGCACGGGGCAGTGGCTTTTAAAATTGCAGATGAGATACGTCGTTCCTTTGCTACGGCCGACATCCTTCTGACCTACACTACTTTACTGAGTCTCCATTTGCACTTGAGCAGTCTGAGCATTGCACAACATGAAAGGATGGGATGGGCTAACGGTATGTGTCCAAGAAGCAGATTCATCCGTGGATTTCGTGCCAATGCAGATAACCTGGATGGCCACGTTCTTTGTTGGTCGTGAGTTGAGTAAGATGAGGTCACCACTCGTATGCCCTTCTGGATATCGTCTCGGTCTAGGATAATCACACACGGTAAGTGCTCATCTGCTAAAGGCAACTGAAGATGTTTGTGATATAAAAATAGGTTGGAAAGAAAAGGACTATTTCCTATAGTTGGAGTCTTCGAAAAAAATATGAATGATGCGCGCTGTGCTACTGCCAACAGTTTTATCTGCAGGCGACGAGATCAAAGACATAATAGATGGAGTCCTTGGCAGTGCCTCATCACTAATCTTTCGTCTTGAGCACATGTTCTCTTCAACAGAAAAAAATACTTTGCTTATTAAGTTTCCTTTTGTTCGGATTATTTCTAACAGTCCTTTTGCGTTCCTTAATCCTTTCCAGTGTATTCAGTGAGGTCTTGAGGCGAGCAAAACAAAAGCATTCTGCTAAGATCGAGAAGGGCTATCAGTCTGCACTATACATAACGTTATATTTTAGGCTAGTCCGCTGATGGAAACATTTAAGGGAGCTAAAAAATTACACAATATTGTGTAATCAATGGCTAGTAACGGTCTGAGATGCAACAGAGTATATCCCCAGAATGCGAGTACGGGATACCTGCACAACCGAAAGGTCAAAAATGATGACGACCACTCCCAAGGCAAACCGAAAAGCAGAAATAAAACACGGTAGTGTTCAATGCAAATCGTAAAATATTCCAAGGGATCTAACTACGTACCTGGGTGTTGGAATCAACACCAAAGTGCTCATAAACTTTCATGATATTGCACTTGTCAAGTTCAATGCCGTTCCAAGTTGACTTCTTGTCTTCTTCGACCTGGTCTGCGTATATAAGGAGCTTTCGAAAACGCCTCTTTTCGAAAATGCCCATGAGCTCTTGAGAGACATGTAAAATGGAAAAAAACGCATACTGGAGTTTAAAGCCTCGACTTCATCGCAAGGAACCTTGTATATTTTGTCGGAACCATCAGTTCCTTTGTAAACGTAACTGCCCACAACGGATTTGAATTCCAAGTAGCGAGTTACGCCGGTGTGCAAGAGCAATTTGACCAGTTTACCTACAGAATAATATTGTGAAAACCAATACCTTCAGCCATCAGAAACTTTGGAATAAGGTCAACGTTCCAGTCTCGAGCTCGACCATAACGTTCATCAGTAGGGTAGGGTTTGTTAAACCGTTCAAATAGCTTTTCAAGCGGGTTCACGGACGTGCTCTCCCCACCATAATAGTTGTTCCTGTCCATATGCAGTACCTTTTTCCCAGCAACTGACATAAGGCCGCTGAGAATACATTCCTGAAGAGAAATTAGAAAAGATAAAATGAGCGTAGTTTACTTTAAGCCCGGTCCCAAGAACGATGATGTCGTATTCCTCATCCATTTTGATTACTGTGCCCAAACAAAGAGTTTCGAAAAACAAGAAACAGGTTTACAGAGGGCTTTGCTCGTCAGAATTTCGTAATTTTCCGTGTGAGTTCTAGAAGTTATTCGGGAATTCGCACGCTTCCAACTATTTTCACAGTTTTCCCTATTAGCTTACAGATGTTAACTGCACGCAAAGCGTAGTAGTGCTGGGCAAATTAATCCCCGACTTAGGGCACACGAATTTGTGACCAGTATGACACACTTTTGTTCATTAAAACATCCGTTGAACACTGAAGCGCTTACCAGAAATCTAGAATGGTCTGCATTTTTAGTAAAATTCTTACATACATCTGCCATTTTTTGACATTACCAATAACTAGCACGTGCAAGTATGCTCTATGGCGTGTAGGTGCGTACTCATTCAGTTATTTGTCTTGGCAAGAACAGAGGCCTTCATCATGATAAACTGTATCAGCACTCTTTCTAGCTTTAGCCTTACTCACAGTGACTCCACTTTGAAACGTTCGGTGATGGCCTAACGTCGAGGTTACTGCTACTGAGTACGTAGTTGAGCTCCACTAGACGTCGATTGTCGTCAATAACTGTCGTTTGTGCGTGTGCGCAATGATCCTCCGTTGAATATTCTTTACTTTTCTTCAAAAATAATTACCTTTACTTCAATCAAAGGCGTTGTGAGATGTCTTATTTAGGCCAAATATTTCTATCTTAACATATTCTCCAACACGCCATTTCATGAGCGAAAAATTGCACATGTTTAATTAGTCGAAATAAAGGAAAGTTGAGGTGTATGTTTAGGAAGTGGTCAGTAAAAGAAAAGGAGCTGATGCCCTTTCGCGACATGCTCCGAGGTTAATTAAGCATGGGTAACTTTGCTCTTTGATTGCAGTAACACTACATTGGATGACCAACGGGTTGTTTTAGGAATGACCACATTAAGAAGGTTCCTTCAAAAAAATAACTCAGTTTTGGGTCCGCTGCTATTCCTGATTTACGTCAACGACTACCTCAATGAGCTTGATTGCGCAGCTGTTATGTCTGCAGATGACATAAAAATATGGGCAGAAATTAGGTGTGCCGACGACGCAAAGAGATTACAGTCGAACATCGATAAACTGGTTATCTGGTCATCCACGTGGCTTCTGAACTTTAATGTATCCAAGTGTCTTGTTCTACACATATACCCGGGGCGAAAATTGCCGCCGAAACCTAGTTATTTTATCAATGGTACCGCATTAAAAGAGGTTGAGACGCACAAAGATCTGGGTATATGGAAAACCGCAAACTTGATGCAAACAGAGCACTGTAAAAAGTCCGTCCAGAAAGCAACTAGTACCCTGCACTGGATCAGACAAGCTTTCAAAATCTTTCCACCTGAAGTCTTCGCAAAAATATTTGGCGCCTTTATGTGACCACATCTTGAATACAGAATGCCCGTTTGGACACCGTGTTTGAAGAAAGATATGGAGCTTCTTGAACAAGTTCAATGTAGGGCGACAAAGATGGTCGATGGTCTCAGGGACTTACCATATCAAAAGAGATTGATCAAACTTGACCTATTTCCTTTGTCTTACAGGAACGTTCAGTGCAGCCTGCTCTGGATATTCCGGATAATCCGGGGCCACATTTCCTTCCTAAAATTCGAGGATTTCTTCCAATTAGTCACGACTTCTCACCTGCGTGGCCATCCTTACAACGTCACAAATGAGCGCACCTGATTAGACCTCCGAATATATTTCTTTAGTCAACGCGTGGTCCGGCCTTGGAACTTGCGACCAAGCGAGACGGTTTCCGCTGACACAATTGCGGAATTTAAAAGAAGACTTGATGTGACTCTATTTGACAAAAGGCGACTTTAACAACACGATTTACTACTGCCAGCATTGTGAACAACTTTTCTGGCTGTAGACCGTTTTCATTCTTTTCCGTGAAAATTCACTCAAAATTTTGTCATGATATCATATTTGCTCCCCCCCCCGACTGCACATTAACTGTAAGAACAACCTTGTGTGCGTTACATGAATAAGGTCCTCAAGGGCATTTCTTGCCTGGAACCCTTGAATATACATATATAATTATCATTAACGCTGCGTTTGGTCATCGAAAACATATAACATCGTATACAGCCCTTTAATAAGTCTGGCAGTTACTACCCTGTAAACACCAGCCTCACCTGTCTGCCGGGACCAGACGGGGCCAGGTTGGGCTGTGGCCCCACCACTGTTGGGGCTGCAGGTGGGGCTATCAACCCGACTGGCCCCACCTGCGGAAAATTTTTCGCAGGGGGACGTCTTCTTTTCGCTTTCTGTAAACCCCTTCCTAGTTCTTTTTTCGCGATAGAATACCCGCTGACCCCCCCCCCCACCACCACCCCCATCCCATCAGTACCCCCCACCCCACACGCACTCCCCGTGATCGCGACGTAAAACAACCCCGCATGGATTATTTTGTAAGACGGCAGAGGACACAGTGTAGTATATGGGAATGTTTATTACAAGTAAAATGAATGTGAAAACATAATCGATAATTTACAAGTCTATGTACAGTACGTGCAGTTGTTACGTTGATGGTCCCGCGCCTGTGGTTGATGCTTAAAATTGAAGCGGAGCATATAAACAGTTAGGAATTACAAATAAAACAGCTTCGAAAATGTTAAAAACTACGCAATTGAAATTCAAACAAAAATAATAATTTAATCCACAAAACCTTGACACAGCCTAATTTACATTATAAAATACACTACAACTGACGGCAGACATTGTTGATTGTTTATTAAATAATTAATTTCATAGATCTAACAAACTACGTAATTTAAAGAAAACATCAAACGAAGCAAACTTACACTTCTTAAGTAGAATAGTAACGATAGATGGCCGCCGACAGTTCTAAAAGTCTTCATTAAATAATTAATTTCATAGATTTATCAAAATACAGAGTGTCCCAAAAATGTATATACATTTCAAATAAGTGTAAACTTGATGTTCATTATAACTTTTTAATTCAAATACTATTAATTTCGGTCAAGATCATAGTGTGTAAGAGCATGGACTAATGTCAGTATCTAACTTTTTCAATGGCAAGTTGCATACTTTGAAATCATGCAATGAAAAAAAAACAATAAACAGATAGTGTAAATATTTTTATATATTTGAAACAAAAAAATTATAACGAAGACCAAGTTTAAAATTATGTAATATGTGTAAACACTTTTGGGACACTCTGTACATACTTTAAAATTAAAATCAAATGAAGCATACTACGGTTAAGTAACAACGGCAAATGGCAGATAGGTACAAAAACCTGAAAAATGATGCCATTTGAAAGACACGTTTTATTTATTTGCTATGCCTGCCTGCAGTCAATGCTTAGACAATTACATAAACTGTTGCTACTTATAAGAACTTAATAGTGAGTTTATTATCTTCCTTATAACGGTTTCCCGCTTCCATATGTTCCACACCACGTACGAGTGCAGTCGACGGAGCGACGCAGCCCGATGCAATGACGTCCAATAGTTAGAGTACGCGCGCGCACACAGTCACCCATAGGCTTTCCGATGCGACCACTTGAGTTATCGATTTTCTGCCAAACCAGCCGCTCCTCTGCACAGCCCATTTGCCTGCCCCCACCTGCGTCATATGAACAGCGTGGGGTTTCTTATAGTAGCAAGCTCCGACAACTCCGGCTTAACCAGTTTTTATCGACCGTTTTTACCTACCTAGCCAGCGAACAAAGCAGTCGCCAGTGCCTCTTTCTGCACCCAGTTGCAGTGGTGGATCAGCGTGGACTTCTAATAGTGGCAACCTCCGACAATCTCGGCTGAGTTAACTTCTATCGACCGTTTTTACCTACCGAGCCGGTGAGCAAGGCAGTCGCCGGCGCCTCTTTCTGCAATCAGCTGTAGTGTGGCAACAGTGTGGGCTTTCTACAAACACATACATGCACTACAGGTCGAACAGATAGCTAAGAGACATTGAAAAATTTGGGCTTTTTAGAGTATCAACCATTTGCGGCCAACTCACGTCACAAAGGCTTAAATTGCAGGTGAAAACCTCGGAAAAACTCGTGAAGTGGGAACTGCAGCTAAGAGATACTTAAATAGGCCTGCATATAGGCAAATATTTTATCACAATCTAAGTCAAACAGAATGGTTTCATACAAATGCTTTTTCTATAAAATTTAATTAGAAAAAGCATTAGAAAGTGAACATAGTCAATACGATATCACTAACCGTATCCTGAGACGGAGGCAATAGACCACGGATGAGGCATTTCCGCTTGCGGAGTATCCTCAAGAGGAGCAGCAGCAGACGCTGTGGACGGACTCGCACACAAGTCCTCTCCAGCAGACAATGTAGATGGACACGCATACGCGTCACTTCCGACAGATGTTGTGAATAGGCCCGAACAGACGGCAATCCCAACAGCCTTTGCATAGGCCAATCTACGCCTCTTCAGTCTCTTGTAAACGAAGCTTCGGTGCAGTCCAATATACGAGCGGTCCATATTTACTTAGGAGGGATATCCAACAACATACTACAGCTGTCTGTGAATATGTAAAACATAAATGTGTTAATCTGTAAGATCTAGGCTTATGATAGTGTACTGAAGAATTTCAGAGAGCATGCAGTAATTATCAAAAAAATATTACTTGCGAAAAAAGACAACAGTTCACGTACAAAGCTTCAGATAACTATTAATCGACGTAGGAATGGAACAATCGTAGATACGCTCCATAATCGAAGGTAGAACAAGCAGATAAGTGACCTCTACATGGCACACTTAAACAAACCGTCACTTTTATGAAAGACAATAAAAATTATACTTTTGACAAAATAATGTGTAAAATTATTAGAATATTAATTTGAATAAAATTAGCGTATGTGAAATCATACTAAAAAGTGCTTTGAATGCCCTGTAGACTGTGTACAGCATTCACGATTTTGCAGGTGCAAGAATAATACATATGCCTTGAGCATTGGCCCTAGGTAGCCCCACCTGGCCCAGTCTGGGGCCCCACCTGTGCTGGGGCCATGCGTTTACAGGGTAACTCTGCAATCGTAGTAACTTCGACTCAATGCCCGATGCCTGCCCCGCTTGGGTGTTTAAACGCTTACCTCTAAAGTCTCCGTGTTCATTTTTTAACCCTTTTTTGAATGCCTACTTCACTTGGTTTCCGTTCTCAGTCCACGATATGAAAAATTCTAAATAGGTTAATGGTGGGTAGTGGAATATGTCTGATTAATTCTTCATGTACCCACTGCGAATTTCTTCAAGTGTCTTATCCTTCTAACACCCTTACACATGCGGACGCATATGGATTTTATCTATCCATATCACCAACGTCTGAAAAATCTTAACTGTATGGCAGCAGCTGATGGATGTCATTTGTTTAGCCAGTCATAAATATAAACAATGAAAAATTGGCGGATGCGATAACAGTCCCGCATTATTATACACCAAGCATTTGCTGCTAATTCATGTAAGTTTCCAGTATCATGAAGGTAAAGCTGCATAAAAAAATCGAAGCAGACAAGGAAGAAAATGTACGTTCAGTTGAGCTTCAGGTACCAGAATGGATCTTGATTATTGGCACTCTTCGATAAGGAATCTGCAGCCCGAGAAGTGAGCGTTGTCCGTCAAGCAACGGTTAACCCGAGAGAAGTGGCGCACTTCACGGTCCTTTCCTTTTTTACATAATATTTCCCCGAATTGTCACACTCTGGGGATTTACACTTACATGCTGGATTGTCATTAGAATATCAACTCATCATCTGTTTCTAATACATGTGAATGGCCGCCTAGATTGTCTTACCGACCATAAATTAATGTTTGCTGACAATCTGATCATATGACATTCAATCTTAAGATCAACAGAGGCACACAGCTTATAGAATAGCTTGGCTTGCTTGCAAAATCGGTGTGATGAATGGCTACTATACGATTATATATGCCGAGGCATCCACCTACGTTTAAGTTCCAAAAATGAGATACAATTTGAGCAGAGTACTTCATTGGAGGTAACAAACTCGAGCAAGTAAAACTAAGTAATTGATCTAGGCGTATGTGTGCTGCCCCATCAAACCTCCAGGTCACTGTGCCAAAACTGCAACGAGAGCTGTGGGCGTCCAATGAGGAAGATCCCTCCTCTTAGTTGATGCGGCGCTTTTTGGGCGCACTACCGTGCTGAAAGTGTTGAGGCATTTAAAGGAGACTCGATAAGACTCTACCGTATGATCCTATATCTGGTATAGGTCAACGATTGATATAATCTAAATATATTTCTCTGAAACATATGCATGATTTGACAGAATCCATGTGTAAATAGAGATTTTGATGCATATATACATAATATAAACATTTAATAAATAAAACAATTTCGCGTAAATTAATATACTCCCACAATTTTGTTAGAATGCGAGGCTCTCTGAAATTCACCCCACGTTTATCGTAGGTGTTATTTTCACAGTTTGTTCTAAGTTAAGCATTATTTTCTAAAGATTGATAATTATCTTTTTACAGTAATGAATCTCAGGTAAATGTGAAATTGTCATCGCACCATACTTCAAAATTCGGCAGTACATCTGGGTGTTCAATCTGAGCACCAATATCCACATTGTCATCGTTAACCTTAATACCAAATTCTTTTTAATAGTGCTCTCGGAACGTTCATAGTCTCCCACATAAAGGTCGTATAGATAGGCTCGAACGTTTTCCTCGCTATTATAGGCAATACAGAGGAGATATGAGCATCGCGCTTAAACTCATCAGGAGTGTTGACTGTACTCTGCAGATGGCTGACTTCGTCGAATTTGCCCAAACGATATATCTACGCGGTCATCCGTACAAACTGAAGAAACATAATCCTAAACTAGAAGTGCGGGCCAACTTCTTCGCCCACGGGTCATTGAAGATTGGAATAAACTTCCTTCCTCAGTTGTTCCTGCTGAAAGCGTCGACACATTTAAAAGAAAGCTTGATCTTACTTGACATGCTGGTCATACATATGGTAGACAACAACGATGTATATAATGTATATATGGTTTTGAACGACATGTATGATCTGACAGCATCTATCTGTAAATAAGCTTTTCAAAGGCTCTGTCTATGTAGACGGAATTATCAGTGTCAGCATATTGAGGGATGTGTAGGAAAAATTCCTTTGAGTTCCCTTTTGGTACATATTGTAGTGGTGGCAGAAAAATTGTATGTCAGACTGTTGGCGAGACCAGTTTTACTGAGTCATGGGATGGAAAATAAGAGCAGACAGTGAAAAACTCCTCAAGGATTTTTAGGAGAAAAACTGTTGCTCTTGTAATGTATAGAATATAGGAGAAAGAAGAGTAAAAAACGTCCGATTTTGTTTTGGGGGGATCCAACGGGGGGGGGGGGGCATGGAAAAGGTTCCCAGGATCATCACCATGTGGAAGCTGCGACCTGATTCTTCCTTGCTGATTGCAGGGTCCGCCAACGGGACTGGAAAAACACAGACATCCGTCCAGATCGTCAACAGTCAGCTGTGAGTCGAACAAAGGGTGAGTGTTTTAACCGTCAGGTCTGGCTGATAAGATCGCTAGCGGGGTAATCACGGTATGTCGATAGCCAAGTAGGGTAGACCGCGGAGACCTTCGCATGAGACTACTGGTAGGAGGCCGTTATAGAATAGCACATATGCAGAAGGAAATTACCAGCAAAGACAGGGGACACTACGAAGGCCTTTTCTGCCTTGTTAGGCGTCATCGGCTAGTGATACCCAACCCCAGTACGGCCGCTGAGTTCAAATCTCGGTGTGGCAGCAATTTCAGCGGCCGTACTGGGGTTGGGTATCACTAGCCGATGATGCCTAACAAGGCAGAAAAGGCCTTCGTAGTGTCCCCTGTCTTTGCTGGTAATGTCTTTCTGCCTATATTCTAGCCACATTGTGGTGGAGGCTCGAGAGAGAGCTCTAAAAGCGATATGGGGGGACGAGTGGGTCCTCTGACAGATCGGTGTACGCGTCTATGCCACAATAGCATATATCTATCCCTGAAATATTGCTATCAGTGTAATAATAATAATAATAAGTTGTATATTTCAGGCCCAATGGGCCTCATCAATAAACCAAAAATTCGATAACACGAAGTACTAGAAATAATTGGTTTAACAAACAGTATCCGAAGTCTATAGCTATAAGACGAGTATAACTGTTTAGAAGCGAATTTGTTAGATTCGAAAAAAATGAATATAGCAGTGTCATGCGGACGGTGAAATTCAAGGGCACACACAGATGAGCCACATCGTTATCTAGAATTCTGACTATGTATTCTGGTACCCACTGCCTCTGTTAGTAAGGGGGAGGGGCTTTGAAGCAAACTCAGTCGAAGCTGAGTGTGGGGCAGAACAATAGGTATTAACGAAACATTACTGGTATAGACGGGTTCCCGGCACTACACTCGGGTTCCCAAACCGGCGCGGCATAATGGAACATAGAAAACCCACCAGTTTATGATCGTGATGGGCACCGCTGTATGATATCCAAAAGTCTGTCAAATCTACAAGACCATCGTTGGGGATGTCTGAGATGTGACCAAATATAAGTCCCTGATGATGGCTGATGACCAGCGAAACGAGAGCCGTCAAGACTGCGTCCTGATTCCGGGGTACATGAGTCAGAGGAAGGTAGTTTCAAGAAGGGATCCTAAATTCCCGATGGTCCTTTCTCCGGATTGAGGAGAAAGCTGCCCGGAAAAGATGTAGGTAGTTGTTATGGAAATAACGATTCGCCCCTTCTGTATACGCTGCTTACAGTTAGATATATATATGTTTATTATGCCAGTTTACAGGCAACTATAAAGAGTTGGTAGAGCACCTCTTGGGCCCCTTCCAAAACCCCGAAGACAGGAAAAAGCTTACAACAAACTTGTACTTTTGCAGCCAGTGTTGGTTTTATTTCCATTTTGTGTTTTGGCAATACTGGGCGAGAAAGGGAGTTTGTTTCAAGTGAAAAAACCTGCCTTCAAAGGTATGACACAAACGGAATAAATGAACAGTTGTAAGCTGAGTTCACACATCAGCAGGAGAAATGTTGCATATCTTTTAAGGACATAAGTTCGAGACGGAGAGGGTTGGCACAAGAACACAGTGTTCTCAGTCCTCCTGTAATGGTTGTCGGCAAAAGTTGCAGGCTATCGGCTGAAGGGTTAGCAGACTGCGGGCTGCTGCTTCAGCAGCATTATCTTCAGCATGAAGCCTGGCGGGATCAAAGTCCACGAACGCCATCAGAGTGAAAGAGAGCTTCCACTGAGTCAGCGCCCAAAATTCGTGAAAGTTGTCCTGAATGTAGAAAACAAGTTATAGCTCTCTTCAACATAGGGTAGCTTTGCTGGGTTTTAATACCTTTGGGCAGCTTATTCCAAATTGATATGGCGTCTACTGAAAAGAACTGCCGGTACTTAACTGTGCGTGCAATAGGAAAAATAAAAACACATCTCGATGACTGGCGCGCCTAGAGTGCTCGAGCTGCCTTATTGTACTGAGAGGATTAAAGATTTGGCCATTCAAAAGTTTAAACAGTAAAAATAGTCCCTTCGGTAATCTACGAAGCCACAGGGGATCCAGCTTTATAAGTTTGCGCCTTTGTTGGTAGGCTAAGTTACGATGCTTTGTAGTGAAAACTCCTCTAGTGAATAAGTGCTGCACCAATTCTATTTTCTTCCATTCACTAGTGCGCAGTAGACTAAATATAGGCGAGCAGTATTCAAGACTTGGTCTCACGTACATATTATAAAGGCTAGTTCTAACCTCTATGGTCTTAAAATTTCGAAGGATAAATACCGTGGTTCGGCGTGCTTTCGATTCTATCAGGGCACAGTGCTCTGACAGATTAAGAATATTAGAAAGGGATAGGCCCAAATCCTTGATAACACCTAGGACATTTAGTTTGTGACCGTCTATGCTTAATTCTGGTTGATAATCGTCGCCGATAACCATAAAGGAACATTTGTGCCATGAAAGTGTGAGGCGCCATGTGCTGCACCACTGGGCGAAGGCCTGAAGATCCTCTTTTATCAGCTCAAGCACGATGTTGTGATCTGCCGGTTTATACTGATAAGGGACTTTTATATCATCAGCGTACATGAAGGGTCTACCATGCTCAAAACAGTCTGGAAGGTCGATGATAAACAGGCAAAATAGGAGCGGTCCTAGTACACTCCATGAATGGCTTTAAAAACTAAAACTACTAAAATATTGAAAGTATTATAATCATTGTTCTTGGTGTAAATTGTCAGCTGCGGTCAATTCGTTCCGTAGCGCGCACTGCTGTATTGATCCAGTTTTCGCTTAAAAATCTCTCGTGATTCCGACATAGCAACGTCCTGAGGAAGCGCATTCCACGCTCCAACCACTCTTTTTGAGAAGAAGTGCTTCCGAGCGTCCAGCCTGGCTCCGGTCAACCTTAATTTGAGAGGATGACCCCGCAAATTCGGGGTTGTTGCTAATTCGAAGAAATCCCCTGATATAAGATAGTAGTCTCAAATACGTAATACGCGGAATGCTAGTATGAGGTCCCCCGAAGCTGCCTCTAGGGCAATGGAAAGAGGTTGAGATTGGACAGCCGTGTTTCAAAAGACTGCAAGCCCTGCCCCATAACAAGTTTGGTTGCGCGCCTTTGCACCTTTTCGAGAATGTTGATGTCTTTCGCAGCCCAGGGTCTCCAAGCTTGGATAGCGGATTATAGTTGCGGTCGTACGAAGGTTCCGAAGACTTTTGTGAAGCACTTTTTATTGAAGGTAGAAAAAGCTCGCTTGACGAGGTATAGGACCGAAATCGCGGAGTTGGCTACCTTTGTCCAAGACAGGAAGGGTTTAAGCGAGGGCGTGATCCAGACTCCCAAGTCTTTCGGGGCGTTCACTTCCTTCAATGGTTTGTCGTTTAGTCAGTTAGCCGTACCGTTTAAAGAACTGGTTTTGCCGACTGGAATGGTGGTGCACTTGCTCTCATTGAACGGCAAGAGCCAGTCCGCCGACCATTTTTGAAGTCTATTAAAATTTGTCTGTAAGTGCTCTTTGTCAGCTGCAGTTCGAATTATGCTCCAAAGTTTGATATCATCGGCGAACATGGCGATACCGCAATCCAGTTCGCGGACACAATCGTTCATGTAGATAACAAACAAGATAGGGTCGAGAACGGAGCCTTAGGGAACACCACTCTCAACCTCAACCTTGGCAGACTGTTTGTCACTAGTGTGGACAGTTTGCGAGTGACTGATTAGGAAGCTTTTTATCTACGCATGAAGCCTACCTACTACTCCTATGCGGCTGAGTTTATAAAAGAAGCGGCGGTGCGGCACGCTATCGAAAGCCTTTTAGAAGTCAATAAAGACAGCGTTAATTGAGTTTCCACTGTCGACTGCCTCAGTCCACCGCTCTTAACAGTAGAGCAAGTTTGTTACGCAGGACCTACCTCTACGAAAGCCATGTTGAACATCCGATAGCAGATGGTTTTGCTCCAGGACCTGCATAATATAATATGTTTATTATGCCAGTTTACAGGCAATTGTAAAGAGTTGGTAATGCACCTCATGGGCGCCTTCCAAAATCTCGAAGACCAGAAAAAATCTAAAGCAAATAAATAAATGTTATATTTTAAGCCCGAAGGGCCTCATCATTGCAAACTTAGTGCTGTGGAAAAATAAATACAAAGTTGATAAATGCTGCTCTCCGTCAACAACCACATAGGCAGCGGGAGCGTTTAGTACTGTTGGCAGATAAAATAAATACCCACAAAATATCGTCATTAAAGTAGTAGTCAACACTCTCTGAAAACGCATGGTGAACTAAGGAGGAAGCAGTGAAAAAAAAACTCCTACCATTAAAACGGGGGCAGAGTTCAGCGGACCCCCGCTTAAAAAGAAAACAAAACGTAGGAGAAAAAAAACTGCTGCTCCAAAATTAAGGACGTTGGTTTATAGGATTGATTGTAGTGCAATGAGACAGGACTGTTGATGAGAACGTATGAGGGTTGAAAATGCTTCTTGTCAATTGGAGAAATCATATAGCAGCAGAGGCTGTCGTTCACCACTGCAACACCGCCCGACTGGCTTCATGATCTACCATCAGGGAGGTGAGACCAGAGGAGGCCATCGCGGACAAGATGAGGGAACGGCGGAGGTCACCTGATCATCACCGAAACGCCGGATATGCGACATTGTGGACTGCGGAGTCCAGCGATGAGCTGGCGAAAATAGCAGAACCACCGTGAGCACGATAAGAGACCATGAAGCCCATCGTCAGGGTTGTCAAACACGGAACGGAGAACGGCAATGATGACTGGACAGAGACGGGGACGAAACATCGTTGCAAATATCACTCTACAGAAGCAGAAATAGACATATATGGAAAACAATGTAATATAAATATAACCACTTCAGATACCAGGAGGACCTTTTTCAAAGTCCAAAAGTTAGGCGTTTGGGAAGGAGATGGATAACAAGGACTTTATATCTTCCGAAGTTAACTGTTTACGTAATTTGACTTTAAAAACGGCTAGGTTAGACGACAGCCTAATTTCGAGGGGAATATTATTCCAGAGGAAGGCATATTTGGAGGCAAAGTAGTGAGAATGGTTCGAAGTGGAGCTAAAGGGTGGTGCAATTATTCTGGACGAATTACGAGTGGCATAAGGTCTATCTACGGTAACGAGAGCGTTGATTCGCGGAAGGTAAGGGGTAGAGTTAACGCGAAAGAGGAAGCAGAGGCCCGCTTTGAATCTTCTAACCCAAAGAAATGTCATGTTCGCTAACTGACATCTCTCCGTATAAGAAACAGTGGATCGAAGAAGAGCAAATATTTTGCGAGTAAACATCCTGTGTACATTTTCAACCTAACCGCGGTCTGAAGCATTCATTAGACCAAAGAGGGACAGCAATATTCTAGGATGGGTAGAACATACATGCGATAAAGTTTTAACTTTATTTCCAGCAGGAAGAAATTATGTGATATTAAACTACATAGCTGTGCAGTCTTCGCAGATATTCGATCCGCATGTGGTGAAAATGCTAGTTTATATGTGTAGCTAAGACCTAAGTCGATAGTAAACAAAGTTCCACGACTTAGGACTTTTATTGACACACACAATCCCGATATAGTCTTTTTAACAGAAACATGGGTAAACGAATCAACCTCCAATGCTTCAGTTTTTATAGCAAACTACACCTTCTATAGACAGGACCGTGCGAATAAACGAGGAGGAGGTTGTATGATCTACATTAGATCTACCATAGAACAGAGTGGCTTTGAGGTTCTCCAGGAGACGTTCAATGGCGAAGCGTGCTTTGCTATAATAACATCCAAGACCCTTAAAAGCATTCTAATTGGATGTTTGTACACCCCTCCGGAATATAGTAATGATGACACTGGTCTTACAAATCTACTAGATATTCTTTCGAATATCCAAACCGAATATAAGATAATCGCAGGAGACTTAAACCGTCCAGAAATAAACTGGACAGAACTATCAGCCCCATCCAGACATGATGAATTATTATCATCAATTGTGTTTCATAACTGGACGCAAATAATAAGCAAACCAACCAGGGGAAACAATATACTCGATGTTATTCTCACCAATGATATCTGGCCCTTATATACGCACTACGACAGCTTAACCTTTGATAGTGATCATAAGACAATAATAGCAGTGCTCCCTCTTAGCATTAAAATAAGACCTGATCCTAGTTACACTTCTATAAACCCCAAAAATCTTGACATTTAGTCTATGAATAACTACATTAGGTCATTGGATTGGAGCTCTTTCCTCCTAACAGCATCCCCTCTAGAAGCTGTAAACATATTATATGCCACCCTTAATTTAATTCGAGACACCCTAATTGACGAGAGATCCCCATGTAAGAAATCACTAATCCCAAACTTCCTTTCCAAACGGCTAAAAAAACTTAAAAAACAACTCCACGACCCATGTATTAGTTATCTATCTACGCTAAGACGCATTACAGAGATTCACGAGTTAGCCCAGAACATTGAAACAAATAAGACGATAGCAGCAGAACTTCGGGCAATCGAGTCCCCAGAAGGGACAGCCCAAATCTTCAGGAAACAAATAAATGATCATCGAAAACAAGGCCCCCAAATCATGCTTGATGACCAAGGAATGGTAATAACAAATGACAACCAAATAGCAAATCTTTTCAACGAGTATTTCTCAACCAACTATTCAGTCGAGGAAGAACCAATCCCCCAACCAACAGAAATGACGGCACTAGTATTAAAAGAGATATTGTTTAACGAAGAAACTGTAGAGAAAGCTATCCGCCAACTGTCCAATTCCACATCATATGGAACGGATAGAATACCTCCTTGCATACTGAGACATATGACATATGCCCCAATACTTCTGTCTAACCTTTTCTCGTTACTGCAGTCAAATGGTACTTATCCAGAAATATGGAAAAAATCATGTATCACCCCAATTTACAAAAACGGAAATCGGTCCAATGCCCAAAATTATCGTGGTGTTCACCGCACATCAGTTTTAGCAAAAATCTTAGAAAAAATAATTTATAACCAAATGTTAGACCATCTGACGAATGTAAATCTCATACCTCCCTCTGAACATGCCTTTTTACCTAAAAAGTCATGTCAGTCCTGCCATCTCACTTTCTTGGAATTCGTCTCCAGAAATCGAGATGATGGGAACACGGTAGCTACAATTTACTTTGATCTAAAAAAAGCCTTTGACAAAGTTCCACATAAAAGACTGATCGTGAAGCTAGTGAGTCACGGGATTCGGCCCCCCCTCCTTGATTTCCTCAAATCCTATCTTCACAACCGATTTCAAGTAGTACAACTTCGAAATATAGTATCAGAACCAACTCATATAAGCAGTGGTGTTTTTCAAGGCACTATCCTAGGTCCACTCTTATTTCTCATTTACATTCATGAGTTATCCACGATATCGACATCTGGTAAAACATTTTTATATGCAGATGACTTAAAACTCGCATATGCCTATAACAAAAATTCGATAAGTAGTGTGCATAGAACAATTGAATTAGACCTTCAAAAACTAAACGACTGGAGTGTTCAGTGGCAAATGCCGTTTTCACCAACAAAATGTCATCTCATGATTTTTGGACCACTAAAACTTCCCCCCATAATGTTTAGTGGTCAAGAAATAAAAGAGCTTACATCTTTAAAAGATTTAGGTCTTAGCTATTCTAATACTCTTGACTTATCCCCACATGTTAAACAAATCGCACCAAAAGCCAATCGACTATGTGGCTTCATAAGTAAAAATTTCACATTAATTACACTTAA
>JAYGXS010000001.1:13079311-13196029 GCA_036362985.1 Ligula intestinalis | reverse complement strand
TTATTTCATGTTTTTCTAGATTTGCTTCCTAGAAGTCAGGTTTTTTCACTTAAAACAAACTCCTTATTTCGCACACTATTGACCTAGCAAAAGACCAAAACAAATACAATGGTCACTGCGAAAGAAGGGGTTTGGGTTAGGTTTTTTCCTGCCTTCCGGGGTTTTTGACGGCGCCAAAGATGTGCTTTACAAATAAACCTTATTATTATTATTATTATGGTAGATCGTTCTACAAGTGGAGTATTTTGAAAGACTAGTGGATGAGGAAGCTTGGTGGGACCAAAACACATGAAACTACACTTGGATGGAGAGAACTCCATCTGCCAGGTAGCACCCCAACGTGACAGTGTAAGTAGGTCCGCGTTTATTTTATCAACGCGCATACTTGCTGTGCCCTTAGAAAATGAGTATATGCATTTGAGGTCATCAGCATACATGAGATTGTGTGAATTTTTCAGAACAGTCGACATTTCATTTATATATAGAATGAAGAGTAAAGGACCCAAGACAGTGCCTTGAAAAACGCCACTCGTGATCAGCTGAGCAGTGGAGTAACTTTTACCTTCTAGGACCTTCTGGCTGCGGTTAGACAAGTAGGAGACGATGAAATCGAGGAGAGGGGGGCGCATGCCAATGGCTTCCAATTTTGCCAGAAGCCGTCTGTCAAAGGCTTGTCAAAGGCTTTGCTCAGGTCAAAATAGATAACAACTACGGATTGATGCTCGTTACGGAGGGAAGTGACGTGGTTAAGAAAAGCTAAGTGACACGTCTCGCATGATCGCCCGGGTAGAAAACCATGCTGCGTCGCTTAAAAGCTTATTTTTTAGGCAAAATCGAGAATTTGATTAACAATTATCTTTTCCAGAAGTTTAGCAAGTGCCGGGGTTTTATGAACACTGCGGTATTTATTTATGTCCGAACGAGATGCTGATTTAAAGACGGGAAGAATAATTGAGGTCTTCCAAGTGTCAGGAAAGAAACCATTTGAGAGATAGACTGAAAATATATGGCTTAGTAATTTGGAAAATGTCGACACCCTTTTGATAACTGAATTAAGGATATCATCAGTTCCCGAAGAGAGCGAGTTTTTTAGACAAATTATATGCTTCCGAATTAATTCTATGGAGAAATCAATGTTCCCGAGTGTATTGTCTGAGAATGGTTGAAACGACGATACCGGTTCGGATTCTGTCGTAAAATGCTTCGCAAAGAAAGCATTGAATAATTCAGCCTTATCAGACTCATCTAGTACAAATGTTTTTTTTTCATTGAGCAATGGGAGTATTTCAATTCCTTGTTTTGTGGAGGACCTACGATGAAACAGTTGTGCAACCGATTTTGCAGAGTTAAACTCACTCAGGGCGCAAGATTCCCTGTGCTGGTCACGCGCAAGACGAATCTTTGACGCTATTTCGAAGATCTCTGCGATCCTTAGATGCACAGATAGCGAACTAATAGATCTATTTTTCAGCTGCCTCCTCAATTTCTTTAGTCTGGGCAAAAGAAAATGAGGGACGGTCGATTCTGGTGTGTAGGGTTTCGCAATTTTATAGGGCACAAATTCCAGCATTTTATTAGAAACGACCGACATGAGTTCAGAAAGATATGCAGCGTCGTTAATGGAGTAGAGGCTCTGCCAATCTAATGAATCAAGAAAATTGTTGATTGAGCTAATATCTGCGAGGTCATTCGCATGATAGATACGACTAGCACTAGCCTTTTCCGTAGAAGGAAGCGGAAGGCAACAGTGAATTAATGTGTGATCACTTTGGAAGATGTCCTGCTTAAAATCAACGAAGAGAGAGGCAATATCATTTGTGAAAATCAGATCTAGGATATGATTCTGTCATGTTGGGGAATTAACCAGATGAGACCAGTTAGAAAAATTAATGGTATCTAGGAAAGGCTGAAATCTAGGTGGACAATAGTTTGAAAGCCAGTCGATTTCAGGAAAATTAAAATCTCCAGCAATAATTTTAACTTCAAAAGAGGATTCTGAAATAAACTTGAATATTTCACACAAATTTGCATTTTCTTCGGATGAAGAGTTAGGAGGATTATATACACATCCGTTCATCGCCCTTTGCCGGGGCGACAGGATAATAGAAGCGAAACAGTATTTACCAGAGAAGGACGTGCTATTTAGATAAAACGGAAAGTGCCTAAATGACGTTCTAATCTAGAGAAGACAACCACCACCACGCTTATTCATGCGATCGTGACGATAGAGATCATACTCGTCCATGATAAGAGAGGAGTCAGAAATGATTGGATGGGTCCAAGATTCTGTGATGCATATAACATCGGGTGTCGTCTCAAAAGCAATAGCTCATAGTTGAGCCATTTTATTTATAGCAGACCTGGCATTAAGCAATATGACATCTAGTGTGTTTTAAGTGGCAGGACTATGGCTATCGTTATTCATAAAAAAGAATTTGAAGGTATATAGGCAAAATGTAGACCGTTTTTATTTGTGGAATAAGTACTGACGGCTATGGAGCTGTTAGCATACGGGTAGCCAAACATGGATGGCTGAAAAGGTCTGATATATCTAAGCGCCTCACTTTCTGGCAAGGTAAAATGAGGAGAGGATGAACCAAAATAAGCTTCTGGGGCATTTGGGAGGAATGGGGAAGGCTAGAAGGCATGTAAAGTTTGCAGATTTGGGTGGCAGAGGATGGGTAAAGGAACTGATAGGGGGGAATGGTGACATAAAATTAGTGTTGGGGCCGCTCGCGTAAGGACTAGTGGTCTTAATCAGTAAGTCTCCTCTACGGCAACTCCGATTACCTTTAACACCATGCCAGTTTGGGTTACTGCCGTGCAAATTAAATTTTTCGTGGCTCGGGCCCAGTGAGTTCAATAACGCATTATACACGGGAATAAAATGACTACCATGGTCAAGGGAAGAGCTAGGTTTTGATGGGGAAGAACTCGGCCTAAACGGTTTCGACGGTTTTGGTGACATACATGATGAGCTTGTTGCCGAGTTAAAGGCAGGGGAATTTATCGATCGTTGGACAGAGAATTATTAAACTAGTTTTAATCGTAGTAGATGATGGAACGGCGGGGCTTGATGGTCCCGACATCAAGAGGGACGGGATAAATTGTGCACTGATGTTTATGGGCCTTTGACTAGACATTCGGAAGGTAGGGATAGCAGGTGTACTGACGGTTACGGGACTATGACAACACATCAGGGAGGCAGGGATATCGGGTGTACTGACGTTAGTTGGTGTATGACCAGATATCCGGGGTGGAGGATTAGCGAGTGCATTTACCGTATCCGGACTACGAACAGATTTGGGAATAGTAGGCCGAAAAGTCATTGGTGTATTGGACTGGAGAGCCGAATTTCTTCGCTCCATTGGTGTAAGATCTCGGCAGAGGAAACTTTTAGTCATTTCTAAATATCGGGAAATGCGACCCTGTTGAGCAAAGATTGAGTCCACCTCCATCGGTGAAAACAATTTAACTAGGATGAGAGGGTTTTGCTACGCGATTGGAGGCGTTTGGTTTCTGCAATTTTGTAGTTGAAACCAACAAAGGGCGACTTAATATGGAGGCATTTTTAGTATAAATTTAAAGTTTCGCTTTTGTCTATTAAATGCTTCTGTGGTTATGAGATGGACGAGGGAGTCGAACTTTTTACAATCTTGCGAGGGCACCTCTTATAACTTACCATCAAACAGATTGCCTAGTATTTACAAAACAGAACCAAACTTCATCATGAAGTCATTACAGTTATGTAATGCAGATAAATAAATTTGCTTAGCCTTGACAATGGGCTGCATGTTGATATCAAGGCATTGACTAGTAGGCGTGGTCAGGCACCGCCTGTGTCTGGGAGCAGATATCTTACGATGAGCTATAATTTTCGTTCTCATAATTTTGATGGAAAACTGCTTTAAATGTGAGACGATTTAGAAAATTCAGCCTATATGATTTTACCGCAGCAGGTTGTTAAAATCCCTTAAAATTTTTTAACAAACTGTACTAGTTATTACGTTCAGAAAAAACCAGTTGATATGATTTTCAGATTACGACTTACGACAAATAATCAGAGTGAACTTAACCAATACTGGAAGTTTGAAATTGTTTGCGAATTTCAAGTCTGTCGAGCTTACGTGTTTTTAGTCTCTATCTCAGTATAGAAGACACGCTTCTTGGAAATTATTCAAGAATTGACTATATATTTCCAAAGTTTGGAATTTTCTACGTGGAAATCTAAATCCGGTCGCTCTGAAAAATTCCTCCGCTGTGAATTATTTCCAAAGTTTGGAAATTGCTTCTTGGATGTGTCGATTTTGTGAAAAACTCCTCTGCGCCACAAAAATCTGCACATCTCCGAATTTCACGCCGAGGCTGAGTCCTTATATCACTGTGTTGTTATATACCCTTATCCTAATATTGTCATAATATTTAGGATAATAGTGACTATCACGTTAGGATAAAAGTGACTCTCACGTTATTCCTAAGGAAATTTTTAACCAAACACAATTCATTGTATCTGTCAGGAACTCAATATTTTACTCTGACTTGCTATAACCTGCTTGTCTCAGTAAACTTGCACTATCTGGCCAATCGATCTTCTCTCCGCCTCACTCCTACGGGCTCTTTGATTTGGCTTCCGACTTAATTGGCAGTATCACATGCAGGTCGCAACATAAAAAATCTTACATAACATGGAGACTTTAGATGCTACAAGTCCGTTAGCACGAAACGTTTCGCCTCCGCCGGATCTCGAACCTGGGTCGCCAAATCTGGTTATTAGCGGTGTTAGCACCTCAGGCAGCCCGGCCACTTCAACACGGGCCCTTGACAACCATGTTAAGATACGACCAGAAAGTAATTGCCGATATGGCCACTTAGATAATTTTATAAATTCTCCACCTCCCGCAAAACGGCCAAGATGTCTACTACGTTTACCGAAGTAAGACTGTGAGGACTTTGTCCTCCACCAGGAGTTTTCGGAGATGAAGCAGGAACTTTACCACGAGGTAAATAAACTGAAACAAGAGATAGCCCATCTAAAAACGCATATTCCTTATGCAGCGGTTAAAACAGCCCTTGTCGGCCAAAAACCGGGGATAAATAAAAGTACATATGCTCAGATAGCCTCGGCCGGTAAACTTGAAACTCGCATATCATCTGCCAAACCAAGTAAACCAGCGGGCGCCTCACTCGATCGCAAAGAATATAAAATAAATCCGCATTTTACGCCATTGTTACTCTGCTCAGGCAGCACTAAAAATGATCTGCATTTGCGTCCTAGCGTCACATCGTTGCTTGATGCTGCACTAGAAAGCGACGATACAGAGGTCGATAAGATCATGAAGCCAAAAAAGCATAGGGCTAGAAAGGCTCAAAAGTCTAAATGGGCCAGGAATGCGCAGTCAGCTAACCCAAAAACCGGCACCTCTGGACCCATCAAACCTTTAGTACCGGATACAGATGGCCGCTTGGTCGGAACTCGTGAGCTCGCAACAGATGCACCAGTGAGTCACAAGCAGAATATAGTTGTAAAAGGTTCTCCAGAGATAGCGTCAACAATTGCACAAGAACGAGTTGACGCTGATATTGACTTAGATTTGGACATGTCTCTCGACACGCCTGAAACCTGCATCTCGGATCATGTGTCAAGCCCACGGGCTATACCATCGTCACTCGGCTTAAGCGACAGTAGCAATTATCGGGATTTGCATCCTAGCACCACATCGTTGCTCAACTCTGCACAAGAAAGTGATGACCAAGAGTTTGACAAGATCATAACTCAAAAGAGGCATAAGCCTAAGAAAGCCAAACGGTTCACGGGTTTGCATTCAGCTTACCCAATAGCCAGTACATCAGAACCGCGTGTACCGGATACAATTGCTCCCTCGGCTGAAACACGTGAGCTTGCAACATATGCCCCATTGAGTCGCAAGCAGAAAATAGTTGTAAAGGGGGCCCCAGAGTCAGAGTCGTCAATTGCACAAGAACGAATTGACCATGACGTGGGTCTTATGCGGGTGTACGCCAAACCGTTGCTAAAACCAGGCGAGTCTTTCCGCATTCTTAAGGCATTTCGAATAGGGAAGGCTCCAACAGCTCCAGAATCAATTTCTCGGCCACGACCTCTAAATGTTATTTTAGAAACTGAAGCACAGGCAAAAATCCTGCTAGAACGAAAACCATCCTTACGGAGTATGCATTCGCAAGTTTTTTTCAGTCGGATTACGAGTTGAAAGAACGGAGAAAGATGAGACAGCTAATAATAGAGCTGGAAAAACGAGAACCAATGGCGAGACATATCTCAAAATAAGAGAGGGAAAAATAGTTCAGGTAAAGAGGGCATCGCTCTGGTCGAAGCCGGTAACAGTGACGGCCTAGCTGTCCTGCCACCGAAACCTCAGACATGCCCCCTTAACTTGGCAGTTTTGAATGCCAGATCACTGATTAACAAAATGCCTCTGCTCCAGACTCTGGTTTTCGTCAACCGCCCAGACATTCTTATGGTAACTGAGACATGGGCATCGGCCTCTGTAGCTGACTTAGAGCTCTCTGTTCTAGGCTATTAATGCGTTCGGAACGATCGAAACAATGGCCTTGGCGGAGGAAGCTGCATCTATATTAAGCAGCCACTTGCATTTCTCCCGTTGGACTATCCACAATTCACAGCGGTGGAGGAGGAGAGCTGCTGGCTACGAGTTGTTCTAAAAAACAAATACTCCTTACTTTTTGGCTGTGTTTATCCCCCCCCCTAATGCCAATGCACACTACGATCTTTGTCTCTCGCAGGCATTTCATGCCGCTGCTGACTTAAATCTTAAGTATTGCTCGATTGCAGGCAATTTTAACCTTCCTGACGTGCAATGGTTCCACCATCCGGTCCTTCAAAGTTTGAGAACTTACTTGAGGCAATAGATATCGGCATGTGGGATCAGGTAGTCGATTTTCCCACTCGAGGAGCAAACATACTCGACCTTATTTTTTGTAGGGGATGCGAACCACTTTCAGTGTCATCCTTAGACGCACTTGGGAGTTCAGACCATCTTACAGTTGTTAGTGAACTAGAACTGGAGGCGGATGAAACATTTTCCCAAAAGTATAGTTTTATCATGACTTCCGATCAGCAAACACGGCTGACCTACTGGCACATCTAAACGCTCTCGACTGGTCTGAGATTTTCCAATGTTTGGATGTAAATGTTTGTACCGATGCACTGTACAAAGTGTTGGATCCACTCATCCTCCACTTTGTCCGCCGTAAGAAAGTAATACATGTCAATGATGAAGTGTACCTTCCTCTGTCTTTCCGTCGTAGGCTGCGTAAACTCTCTCGTCGTTTGCATCGGCAGAACGACACTTCCGTTCTGCCCTTGATCACACTGATCTTTGAGCAGGCCAAGAAGCTCTCCGAAGAAAAGCAAATAGCCGATGAGGCTCACTTCGCTGAAAATCCTTCCCTTAATGTTGCGAAACTCTTTTCGCGTACAGTAAAAGCGCAGAGGAAAACGCAACACCCCATTCTTCAAGATGCTTTAGGAAACCCTATAGCTGACGCTAAGTTGACCGCCGATAGCTTCAATGCGTTCCTATCCAAAACGTTTAGTGAAAGCTTGTTCACTGCTCCTCCGGCTATCCGGGCTTGGACGGGTGCCGTCCTCAAAACCATAAGTTTTACCCTCTGAGACGTGACTGTAGCCATTCGTCGGCATCGTCTATCTTATAGTCCAGGACCAGATGGCGTCCCAGTTAGCCTTTTAAGAGCTGAAGAAAATGATATCTTTCCGTCTTTTCTGTGTAAGGTATTTAATCTTGCTCTTAAGAGCAACACCTTTCCTTCGTTGTGGAAGGAATCGCACAAAATGCCTATTCGCAAGCATGGCCGATCGACCTCATTTGACAACTTTAGGCCAATAAATACACTTCCCGCAGCCTCGAAGATCTTGGAGATCTTAATCAAAGAAAAGATGATGTGTCACTTGACAGAGAACAACCTGCTCAATACAGCTCAACATGGCTTTATCGAGAAACGATCTTGTGACACCTGTCAGCTCTCCTTCTTTGATTATGTGCTGCAATCTAGAGACAGCGGTTTTGCCACTTATAGCGTCTATTTTGATTTTACTAAGGCCTTTGATCGGGTCAATCATAACCTCCTCCTTCTGAAACTAGCCTCCTTCGGCATAGGTTCATATCTTCCTATTTGGGTGCTCGCACACAGCGAACTTATAAAGGTGGATCACCTGTGGCTTCGTAGATTGCAGAAGGGTCTTTTTCTACTGTTTAAACTTTTGAATGGTCAAACCTTTAATCCCTATAGTACAATGAGGCAGCTTGAGCACTCTCGACGCGCCAGTCATCGAGACGTATTTTTATTTCTTCTTATGGCACGTACAGTTAAGTACCGGCAATTCTTTTCAGTAAATGCCATATCAATCTGGAATAAGCTGCCCAAAAGTATTAAAACCCAGCAAAACTACCCTATGTTTAAGAGAGCTATAACCAGTTTTCTACATTCAGGACAACTTTCATGAATTTTGTGTGCTGACTCGGTGGAATCTCTCTTTCACTCTGATGGCGTTCGTGGACTTTAAACCCCGCCAGGCTTCATTCTGAAGATAATGCTGCTGAAGCAGCAGCCCGCAGTCTGCTAACCCTTCAGCCGATAGCGCGCAAATTTTGCTGACAACCATTGAAGGAAGACTGAGAACGCTGTGTTCTTGTGCCAACCTTCTCCGTCTGGAACTAATGTTTTTAAACGATATGAAACATTTCTCCTGCTGATGAGTCAACTCAGCTTACAACTGTACATTTATTCCGTTTGTATCATACCTTTGAAGGCAGGTTTCTTTCACTTGAAACAAACTCCCTATCTCGCCCAGTATTGACAAAACAAAAAACCTGAAACAAAACCAATACTGGCCGCAACATATGGAATTTGTTTTAGGTTTTTTCCTGTCTTCGATGTGTTGGAAGGCGCCCAAGAGATGCATTACCAACTCTTTACAATTTCCTGTAAACTGGCATAATAAACATATTATTACTGTAGCTACTTTTTAATAAGCACTTTAAAATTATTTGAAAAAAGTGTGTTCAATAGTGGGAAACGACTCAGCCTTTGAAAGTCTCGAGAATATTCGAATCTTTACGATTTCTGTTACTAGGCCGCGAATTTGTTGGTTTGAAGAGGTTGCGTTCAGTTTAAAGAGGTTGCATCTCGGTGGAATTGGTTGGAAAACAAAATCTTCTTAAATTCCGACTTCAAAAGACCGTCCACGCAAGAAAAAAATTCCAGAGACGCAGAAAAAAATTCTATACGTACGGTTGCAGCCACACTATCATATTTCGCAATTGATGGGGGATATCGATGTAGAAATGTCCTAGGAGGAGTGGGGGGAAATATTGACTATGATCTTTTACTGTGTATTAAAATATATTTTTCAAAGTCCAAAAGTTGTGTGTGTGGGAAGGAGACGGATAGCAAGGACTTTATATCTTCCGAAGTTAAGTGTTTGCGTAATTTGACTTTAAAAACTGCTAGGTTAGACGACAGCCTAATTTCGAAAGGAATATTATTCCAGCGGAAGGCAAATTTGGAGGCAAAGAAGTGAGAATGGTTTGATGTGGAGCTAAATGGGGTTCAATAATCCTAGAGGAATTACGAGTGGCATAAGGTCTATCTGCGGGAATAGGAGCGTCGATTCGTGGGAGGTAAGAAGTAGAGTCAACGCGGAAAAGGAAGCAGAGGCCCGCTTTGTGTCTTTTGACCCAAAGAAATGTCATGTTAGCTAACTGAAATCTCCCCATATAAGAAATAGTGGATCAAGGAAGAGCGAATATTTAGCAAGTAAACATCCTCTGTACATTTTCAACCTAACCACGGTCTGAGGAATTTATTAGACCAAAGAGGGGACAGCAGTATTCTAGGATGGGTAGAACATACATGCGATAAAGTTTTAACTTTATTTCCAGCGGGAAGAAATTATGTGAAATAAAACGACATAGCATTGCAGCCTTCACAGATATTCGATCCACATGTGGTGACAATGCTAGTTTATTTGTGTAGCTTAAACCTAAGTCCTTTATGGTAGATCGCTCTACAAGTGGAGTATTTTGAAAGACTAGTGGACGAGGAAGCTTGGCGGGACCGAAACACATGAAACTACACTTGGATGGAGAGAACTCCATCTGCCAGGTAGCACCCCAACGTGACAGTGTAAGCAGGTTCGCGTTTATATTATAAACGCATTTATTGGCTGTGTCCTTAGAAAATGAGCATATACACTTGAGGTCATCTGCATAAATGATATTGTGTGAATTTTTCAGAACAGTCGACATTTCATTTATATCTAGAATGAAGAGTAAAGGACCTGATACAGTGCCTTGAAAAACGCCACTCGTGATCAGCTGAGCAGTGTAGTAATTATTACCTACTAAGATATTCTGGCTGTGTTTAGACAATTAGGAGCCGATGAAGTCGAGGAGAGGGGGACGCATGCCAATGGCTTCCAATTTTGCCAGAAGCCGTCTGTGCGGTACCTTGTCAAATGCTTTGCTCAGGTCAACATAGATAACAACTACGGATTGTCGCTCGTTACGGAGGGAAGTGACGTGGTTAAGAAAAGCTAAGTGACACGTCTCTCATGATCGCTCGGGTAGAAAACCGTGCTGCGAGTCGCTTAAAAGCTTGTTTTCTAGGCAAAAATCGAGAATTTGATGAACAATTATCTTTCCAGAAGTAAGGCTAGTGCCGGGGTTTTATGGACACTGCGGTAGTTATTTATGTCCGAACGAGATCATGACTTAAAGACTGGAAGAATAATGGATGTCTTCCAAGTGTCAGGAAATAAACGCATTCCACGCTCCGACCACCCTTTTTGAGAAGAAGTGCTTCCGAGCGTCCAGCCTGGCCCCGGTCACCCTTAATTTGAGAGGATGACCCCGCAATTTCGTGGTTGTTGCTAATTTGAAGAAATCCCCTGATATAAGACAGTAGTCTCAAAGACGTTATACGCGGAATGCTAGTATGAGGTCCCCCGAAGCTGCCTCTAGGGCAATGGAAATAGGTTGAGATTGGACAGCCGTGTTTCAAAAGACTGCAAGCCCTGCCCCATAACAAGTTTGGTTGCGCGCCTTTGCACCTTTTCGAGAATGTTGATGTCTTTCGCGGCCCAGGGTCTCCAAGCTTGGATAGCGGATTATAGTTGCGGTCGTACGAAGATTCCGAAGACTTTTGTGAAGCACTTTTTATTGAAGGTAGAAAAAGCTCGCTTGACGAGGTATAGGACCGACATCGCGGGCTTGGATACCTTTGTGCAAGGTAGGGAAGGTTTAAGTGAGGGCGTGATCCAGACTCACAAGTCTTTCTGGGCATTCACTTCCTTCAATGGTATGTTGTTTAGTCGGTTAGCCGTACCGTTTGAAGAACCGGTTTTGCCGACTCGAACGGTGGTGCACTTGCTCTCATTGAACGGCAAGAGCCAGTCCGCTGACCATTTTTGAAGTCTATTTAGCAGATGGTTTTGTTCTAGGAACTGCATAATATAATATGTTTATTATGCCAGTTTACAGGCAATTGTAAAGAGTTGGTAATGCACCTCTTGGGCGCCTTCCAAAACCTCGAAGACCAGAAAAAATCATAAGCAAATAAATAAATGTTATATTTTAAGCCCGAAGGGCCTCATCATTGCAAACTTAGTGCTGTGGAAAAATAAATACAAAGTTGATGAATGCTGCTCTCCGTGAACAACCACATAGGCAGCGGCAGCGTTTTGCACTGTTGGCAGATAACATTAATGCCCATAACATATCGTCATTAAAG
Organism: Ligula intestinalis; assembly: GCA_036362985.1. NCBI lineage: Eukaryota > Metazoa > Platyhelminthes > Cestoda > Diphyllobothriidea > Diphyllobothriidae > Ligula > Ligula intestinalis. The sequence continues at coordinate 13,184,221 of JAYGXS010000001.1, read as the reverse complement.
TAGTAGTCAACACTCTCTGAAAACGCATGGTGAACTAAGGAGGAAGCAGTGAAAAAACTCCTACCATTACAATGGGGGCAGATTTCAGCGGACTCCCACTTACAAAGAAAACAAAACGTAGGAGAAAAAAACTGCTTCAACAAAATTAAGGGGGTTGGTTGATAGGATTGATTGTAGTGCAAATGAGACAGGACAGTTGATGGGAACGTGAGGGTTAAAAATGCTTCTTGTCAATTGGAGAAATCATATAGCAGCAGAGGCTGCCGTTCACCACTGTAACACCACCTGACTGGCTTCATGATCTACCATCAGGGAGGTGAGACCAGAGGAGGCTATCGCGGACAGCAGGGTCGACAAGATGAGGGAACGGCAGAGGTCACGTGATCATCATTGAAACGCCGGAGATGCGATATTGTGGACTGCGGAGTACAGCGATGAGCTGGCAAAAATGGCAGAACCACCGTGAGCACGATAAGAGACCATGAAGCCCATCTTCAGGGTTGTAAAACGCGGAACGGAGAGCGGCAATGATTACTGGACAGAGACGGGGACGAAAAATCGTTGCAAATATCACTCTGTAGAAGAAGAAATAGACATATATGGAAAACAACGTAATATAAATATAACCACCTCAGATACCAGGGGACCCTTTTCAAAGTCCAAAAGTTGCGTGTTTGCGAAGGAGACGGATAACAAGGACTTTATATCTTTTTAGCCTGCTCAAAGATCAGTGTGATCAAGGGCAGAACGGAAGTGTCGTTCTGCCGATGCAAACTACAAGAGAGTTTATGCAGCCTACGACGGAAATACATAGGAAGGAACACTTCATCCTTGATATTTATTACTTTCTTACGGGGAAAAAATGGAGGATAAGCGGATCCAGCACTTTGTACAGTGTATTGGTACAAACATTTACATCCAAACATTGGGAAAATTCAACCCAGTCGAGAGCGTTTAGATGTGCCAGTATGTCCGCCGTGTTTGCTGATCGGAAGTCATGATAAAAACTATACTTTTGGGAAAATGTTTCATCCGCCTCCAGTTCTAGTTCACTAACAACTGTAAGATGGTCTGAACTCCCAAGTGCGGCTAAGAATGACACTGAAAGTGATTCGCATCCACTACAAAAATAAGGTCGATTATGTTTGCTCTTCGAGTGGGAAAATCGACTACCTGATCCCACATGCCGATTTCTACTGCCTCGAGTAAGTTCTCGAACTTTGAAGGACCGGATGGTGGAAACCATTGCACATCAGGAAGGTTAAAATCGCCTGCAATCAAGCAATACTTAAGATTCAAGTCAGCTGCGGCGTGAAATACCTGCGGAGACAAAGATCGTAGTCCGCATTGGCATTAGGTGGGCGAAAACACAGCCAAAAAGTAAGGAGTATTTGTTTTTTAGAACAACTCGTAGCCAGCAGCTCTCCTCCTCCACCGCTGTGAATTGTGGATAGTCCAACGGGAGAAATGCAAGTGGCTGCTCAATAAAGATGCAGCTTCCTCCGCCACGGCAATTATTTCGATCGTTCCGAACGCATGCATAGCCTAGAACAGAGAGTTCAGAGTCAGCTACAGAGGCCGATGTCCATGTCTTAGTTACCATAAGAATGTCTGGGCGGTTGACGAAAACCAGAGTCTGGAGCAGAGGCATTTTGTTAATCAGTGATCTGGAATTGAAAATGACCAATTTAAGAGGTCTTGTCTTAGGCTTTGGTGGCAAAACAGCTAGGCAATCACTGTTACCGGCTTCGACCAGAGAGATATCCTTTTGACTTGAACTATTTGTCCCTCTCTTATTTTGAGATTTTTCTCGCCATTTGTTCTCCGTTTTTCCAGCTCTATTATCAGCTGTCTCATCTTTCTCCGCTCTTTCAACTGGTAATCCAGCTGAAAAAACTTGCGAATGCAGACTCCGTAAGAATGGTTTGCGTTCTAGCAAGATTTTTGCCTATGCTTCTGTTTCTAAAAGGTCGTGGCCGAGAAATTGATTCTGGAGCTGTTGAGCTGTCGGAGATGTTGTTTGATTATTTTTTCCATAATTTTGCTGCAGATTGCATTTAGGCTGACCGATCGGTAGTCATTCGCTGAGATCCGGCTTTCGCCTTGTAGAGCGGCGTAATTCTCGCGGATTTCGAATCTGCTGGTTGGCATGCGGTTTCGAAGGATGTTTGGAAGAGCATAGAGAGCGGTTTGGTCAAAGCACTGGCGAGCTCCTTAAAAATCTTGGCTGGTACCTCATCGGGACCTGGTGACTTACATTCTTTTAACCTAAAGAGTTCCTTATGAATAACAGCCTCGGAGAATTGTACAGTCTTAACTATTGTATCCGCTTCGGTGTCGTCGGTGGGATGATCGTATGCCGTTTCCTCAGCGATCCTCAGCAGGGGTATCAGATCCTTGTGTTTGATACTCTGCCTGAGGTAACTTTGAAACAGTTTGGGGTTCACTGTGGCCCGAATTAGCAAGTATGCTTCGAAAGCCCATCTTGTTTTGAGAATAAGACCCTTGACCCAATTTCTTTGAGTTTTGTAGGCACTGAAAGATGCAGGAGTCCTGTCCATTAGCATCTTTTTCCACAGCTTCCGCTTTTAGTTAACTTCCATTTTGAAGGCCTGCGTAAGCCAGCGCGGTCTAGTGGTCATTTTTTTCGCAAAATTGGACAGTGGTTGTTGATGAGCCTGTGCAGTGTGTTCCAGAACGTTTCACAGTCCGCAGTTATGTTTCCGGAAAAAAGAGGCTCCCACTCGGCGCGCGTGAGTTCGGCCTTCATTTGATCGAAATTGCCGCGCCAAATATTTATCCTGGCTGTTTAAGTTCTCTCCAGTATGAAGAATAACGAGAAGTCCCATAGCAGTACAACGTGGTCACTTTTACCTAGGGGGGGGAGACATGACACTTCGTCGATGCTGTCCTGTGATTTCGTAAGAACGAGGTCCAGACAGTTGGACTGTTGGCCATCGCACATCCTTGTCGGAAAAGTGACGTGTTGCGGGAGAAATAACTTTAAAGTCATGCTCAGAAGGCAGTTGTCGAAGGTAAGATCGGAACTATGTGCGTAGGCTGCACCCCAGTCGATGTGAGGCGCGTTAAATTCCCCCACAATCAGGATATCCGACCGCACAGTAATCTTTTCAAGTTCCTCTAGCAAGAAGGCATCCACTACGGGATCTCTTCACGGTGGTCGGTAGAGTGTCAGGACATCGAGGTTGGGTGCACCTGGTACTTTAACGGACAGACAGATGGCCTCGAAAGTACGCGCCAGTTTATCCGTTTTGTCTAAAACTGTGAGTCCATTTTTCACGTATGTTGCTACGCCATCGCCTTGACATCCTTCTCTGTCTTTTCTGAACAGTTGATAGCCAGGCGTGGTAACCTCGCCGTCGTCTACGTGTTCAGATTGCCAAGTTTCCGTTATTGAAACTATATCTGGTGATAGTTCACAGGCATGAATCTTTAGCTCGTCTAGCTTTGAAAGCATGCTCTGTGCATTTGTGTACACGGAAGTTAACTTTCTGTTTGTCTGAGAAGTGGTTACAGTCAGGCTCTTCTCACCCCTTACCAGGTCAACTGTGTGGTCATCCGGAGAGGACATGTCCAGGGGGAGAACATTGGACACTGTATCACTTGGTTGTTGTAAATAACCAAATTCTTCCCCCTTCGTTCTACATCTGTATGTTTTTCGTTTGGGCTCAACCCTCCCCCTACTGGGTTGACTGCATGCTTATCCGGAACGGACCTATCCAAGGTGAGAACAATGGATGTTTAATCACTTGGTTGTTGTAAATAACAAAGTTTTGTTACCCTTTGCGGACCCGCTCCCTCTTATTGGTAACAAATTTACGACGTTTATTCCGTTCTGCAGCGGAGAAATCCTGCTGAAAAAGAACTCCCGGGTCAGAGTCTTTTATTCTAAAATGCCTAGACAGAATGAGCTTGGCGTCTTGGCTGCTGGTCATGACCACTTTCAGAGGTCTGGGACGTGTCGTTCCAGTTGGGCTCTCTGGCCGTTTGCTAAGGCAGAAGGCCTTATCACACTTTAATGATACATTTGGTCCCACCATTTTGTTCATAAGTGCGCGGAAGAGCTGAACGTCTGTGGAATGCCGGTCAATGGGAGTGGCTGCGGTTGATTCGGTTAATCCCTGTATTATGATGCTGGATTCTCTCTTAGTGTCATTTTCCGTGTCTACGACACTGTCGCTTGTTTTCTGGTTAAGAGCTCTTGTGCTGCTATTATGACCATCCTATGTGCGACCGGCGTCTATGGCTGCTGTACGTCCCTCGTTTTCTACTGTGGGCTTTGGGCTCAGGCCTGCGACACTGTCGCCCACTTTCTGGTTAATAGCAGTAGTGGCAGTTGATTCCGGTAGACCTTGTATTACGAAACTTTTGCTCCTATCGGTGACTTTTTGCGTCCCCTCTACGCCGTCGGTCACTAACTGGTGCAACGCTTTCGTGTTTTGCTTCGTGTCTTATTTGACGGCAGCCTATGCTTTTTGTGGTGAACCAATCGCTTATTTTTTGACTACGGAGAGATTGTTAAAACTTGCCTCAGCTGTGGCTGATTGGTCAACTGTGGGGGGCCTTAAGTGTAAGTATGGGCACCCCGTATGTTTTTTTGCAGCATCCTTCACTTTTATTGCTTTGTTTGCATCGGACCGCAGTTGTCTTGGTGCAAACGCTGTCTATTTTGCTTCTCCCAGCTCTTCTCCGATTCCCTTTCGTGCGATTTTACTAGTTCTGACCAGTAAAGAGGGTAAGGCTGGTTGGTAAGGTATATGCTTTTCTCTTTTCCTGGTCGTTTTGGTGATCCTAGAACCTGATCTTCCTTTGGACAGTAGATTTGGGCTTGATTGTGTTTGCTTCTCCTCTGTTTTAGTCGCGCTTGGACCGATTGGCTGGTGCCTGATAGCTAGTTCCGTCAATGCGGATTCTAGTTGCTGATTTCCAATGTTTTCATCCAGCGGCTTTAATTTGCCATGCTTGAGAAAACATGTGATAACATCGTCTATTAAATCCATGCCTGACTCCAACATGATATTTTTGGGCAATTTTCGCTATGTTCGCATGCCATCGGGCAATGCGTGTCATCAGTGTAACTGTTCTTACCTTTCTGTGATTTCTGCAAAGTATTCATGGTGGCCATTAAGTTTATACCCTGTTCTCTTATTTCGCACTGCTTGTCGCGCCGGACAGTTTTGTCGAGGAGTTCGTTGGCGGAATTTATCGCGTCAACCATGTCAATGCACTGAACTGCCTGTTTTATTGGTTTTCTTCGGCCAATAAGAAGTATTTGAATAATTAATTTATGTAGTTATGTATAGGTCATTAAAGGATAAGATTCTGAAACTTACTTAAAAATTAGCAATGGAAATTTTTGATGATGTTTAACTATGCTGGAACTCGGACGCAAATGTTAAACGGAATCAAGTAAACTAGTTGCGTTAATTGCGTCTTAGAAATGGGCATCTGACATTGCTCTGGTCACATAACTTTTACTGTTGCAGTGATTTTAATCACAGTTATATAGCACTTAAAATAAGATATAGTATGGTTAAGTGCCTTAGACACCGTCTTAATTAAGAAGGCATAGGATTAGTATTAGTCTTCACGTATGTACGTACGTAACTGCCTGTTTTTTGCTATTAGGGTTGTAGACTGCATCAGCTTTACATATTACAGGGGCTTCGGTCTATTAACTGTTTGTAAATCCTATTTATTACTCCTTGATAGTTTTTTCCTTGATGCATTTTCAGATCATGCATGACACACATGTGTGTCACTCACACATGCTGACACACATGTGAGTCAGCATTTATGTAAAATTCAGCCGGCCTCCTCTTTTACCCTGCTGATAACACAAGTTTGGTTAGCAGACGAAATGCAAACCAACAGACTGCTGACCAGCTCGAGCAAATCTTTTTATCACGCCGATTGCGCTGTTAAATTACTTCTGCCTCCGTAAATCCGCTGTTATACATACGGACCACCATGTAAGCCAGTAGTTTTAACCGCTTAGGCCAAAGTTTAATCTCCCGGACGGAGTTCTAAGACCGGTCATGTCACTGGCCTTCGTGGAAGTATGCAGACGAAACACAAATGCCTGTTTTGTCGAGCATACGTGTCGACAATAAATATTTCATTATACCTCACCGATTGGTCTGATGCCGATGCCGCTGGCGCCGGTTGCGGCGCTAGGCTCCCTATATTTAAGTGATTTGTAACAACTTGCATTTTGATGTATCTAAGACAGTATCTTTGGGCACGAACAACCTCTATTGTGGCACTTGCTGCTCTTGGGCTTCATGGGAAATCCTCCATCCGCTCGATAGAACCCTTTACCGGCACTCTTTGTTTTTCCTTCCACATGACACCAGAAGCACGATCCGGGGCTATACTGATCACCTCCGAACAAAGGTAATCACCCCTCAGATCTTTTGGTTACCGAACTGGTGCTTGTGTCAAAGACCTCTGAATTGCGTGTGGGGAATATAGGCAGTAGTAAATATCCCCAAACCGCTCTCCACATATCCCTCTGGCTTTCAAGCCAGCACCAGTCTAATGGGCTCCTGATATTAGACAATCTCCGTCTTAACCTCTTCGTCAGTTGGAGTGAGGCAGTCCTTTTCCAAGATGACGCCGCCACTGTTAAAGATGGTGGCAAATGAGCCCCACCTCCAGCCAGGTTAGCGAGTCCAATTTGCGTAGTGATTCACAGAGTTGTGTGACCTGTTTCATAAGCGGGAATATCGTTCTACCATATCATATTTCGATAGCAGTGATCAGATCGATCGGATGAATCTGCGCTTAGAAAGATTGTTATTGTTGCATGTACACGGTCTTCGTTTACCAGCAATATTTTCCCACTTCCGCCTTCGGTATATCCTCTAACGTTTCATTATCTAAACCTCTTGAAGATTGGACTTTCGTATTACAAGAAATAAAATGCAAAATTAATCATTCTATCTGCAGCATTTTTTAAATAACTTTGTATTCTCTTCAGTTATAAATACGCAAAGTCCGATTCCAATTCAGGTGATCTCTACTTTGTCTGACAGTTTCTCCCATTTTCATTTTTGGAGGGCAATTTTCATTTTTTAAATTGTGTATGATAACTCTGGTTTCCACTAGCGTACTCTGTGTCCGCCTGCGATGCGCCGCTTACCTTATGTGGGCTAACTTAAATCTTCTTGCCTGCTGGATACTTTCGTTAAGAATCGCATTGTGGCCGTGACAATGAAATGTTCGTTAGGCAGTGATAGTTGGAGTTTACTGCGGAACATAGTAGACTATTCGTTGAATGAATACTTCAGAATTACACGACACGCAGTAGCAGTGCTTTCAGCTTCGTAGTGGTAAAGCATGTGATCTACCTAGTTTCAGACAGTGAAAACCAGATTCGTCTTAGACACGAGGAGTCTACCTCTGGACACGTTAGCCGAATTTATCCACCAGGAGCGCCTCTAAAGCTCCTACTGCCATCTCGTCTTGCCCCTATGAAAGGGATAGGTTACTGAGGCTAGTTTAGTCAGCGAATAATCAGGACCGTTTGGGAACCAATACGGTTGCCAAGGTGAAAATATTTCCAAGATTGCGCAAAATAATCACAGTTTGATTTTTCCTATGTATAGACTTACTTGATACTTGATCCGATTAGCTCCTGTTGTTGGATGAATCGGCTTCACGGATGTCACGAATAGCGGCGGCCCATTGGCGGCGGTCAGAGGTGAGCTCTTCACAGATGTTAACCCATTGTTTGTTCCGATCTCGCAAGCCGTAAACGGTTACGAGGCCCATCCGTTCAGCATCCGACTTAACGGTGCTGAGCCATGTCTTCAGTTGACCGCCTTGTCGGTATCTCCAGTTTGCACTACGAGAAGAGTTCACGACCAACCTGTAGAGGTCCGTCGATGGTTTGCGCAGGACATGGCCAAACCATTGCAATCGGCGATGCTGGATGTACGATGCTAGACTTGGTAGTTTGAAACATCTGCGGTATAGCTCAACATTGGAGATTCGATCCTGCCAGAAGACTCTAAAGAGGCGTCGAAGACACCAACGGTCAAAGACTTCGAGCGATAGGATGTCTGCCTTTCTCACTGGCCATGTTTCGCAGGCATATACTAACACCGGTCTGATTGATGCTTTTTATATCAGCAGCTTAGTGGTCTGGCTAGCAGCCTAAATGCATTTCTAGCCTGCGCGCTTCGGTTCTTGATTTCGTCTTTGGCCTGTCCATTGGCCAGCACATTCGAGCCCAAATAGCGGAAGCAGCTAACTTCTTCAATAGATTAACGGCTGATAAACAGTGGTTGTGCTGCGCCCAGATACGTAGTCAGGAGCTTCGTCTTGCGCACATTAATTGTCAGACCAACAGTTGCAGCGAAGCCGGTGATTCAGTCTAGCGTTGGCTGTGGTGATTGAGGAGTTTTACCGAGTACGACAATGTTATCGGCATATTCCAGGTCCGGTACTCTGAATTCAGAGCTGATTTCACATCCACTGTCAGTTAGAATTGACTGATGCATTACCCAGTCGATCAAGAAGTTGAAGAGAACTGAAGAAAGAGGGCACCCTTGTCGAACTCCACAAGTCAGAGGGAAAGAAGTTGACTCTTCACCAAGGGTTCTTACTCGGGCTGATGTTATGCCATAGTAAGCTTTGATTACATTGAGCAACTTTGGTGGGAGACCGTCAGCAAGCAAGACTTGCGATAAAGCTTCTCTGTCGATAGAATCAAAGGCGGTTTTGAAGCCGATAAAACAGGCGGTGGTGATCTGTTGGTTGTCATGTCTGTGCTCTAGTATGTGGCATAGAATGAAGATCTGGTTGATACATACTCTACCTGGACGAAATCTTCATTGGTTAGGACGAGTACGAAGATTGCGCTCGGTCGAAAATCTACGGAGAACGATGGTCGCAAACACTTTGGCGGCTATATCTATGAGGCTGATGCCGCGGTAGTTTGAGCATAATGTTCTGTCACCGCGCTTCAGTATCGGTAAAATAATGGCCAGTGACCAGTCAGTCGGGATGACTTCGGTAGTCCATATAGTCGAGTACAGTGTATGTAGTGATTCCGTCAGAGCAGGACAATTAGTTTTGTAGGCTTCTGCTGGGATACCATCTTCACCCGCTGCCTTCCTAGCTTTTAATCGTTGTAATACCGATTCCACTTCAAATCTCGTAGGTGGCTCGCAGTCACTACCGTATGGAATTCCAGTTGATAGCTGTAGGTTTACAGGTGAACGTATAGGCGGATCCAGTAGCTCGCTAAAGTTCTCTCGCCATCGATCGATTTTGCCAGCCATATCAGTAATCACTTGACCCGAGTTATCCCGAACGGTAGTGCAAGGCGGTTTATATTTGCCTGATGCTTTACGCAAAAGGTAATAGAGCTGGTGGAAGTTACCAGAGTTTGAAGCTAATTCCATGGAGCCAGCTAACTCGGTCCAATGGTTCTGACGGTCGCATCTTGCTGATCGCATAGTTTGGTGTCTCAATGAGCGGTAGTTCTCTGAGTTTGACAACCGAGCGATTCTCACTTGTGCCGATAGATGGCGGGTGGTTGTGGAGATCCAGTCCTTCCTCTGTACTACCTGTTGTTGCAAGCTTGAATTCATCGCACTTTGTAGCGCGTCTCCCAAGTGTAGCCACTGAGTATCGGGCGAAGTTTCATTATCGACGTCATCTGGAGGTTCGATGCGAACAGTGGATTGATCTCGGATCCGTGCAGTGAGACTTTCGTTGAACGCTACACGGGTTTCTGTGTGTGATAGTGCCATAACGTTGACACGTTTTGGGGGCAGTTTCTTACTTCGATTCGAAAAACGGAGCTTAAAGCGGGCACGGACAAGTACGTGATCCGAACCAACTTCTGCACCTCGAAACGATCGGCTGTCGGATACTGAGGTGGTCCACATTGAGCGTACTAAGATGTAGTCTATCTGGTTTGCCGTTTGACAATCGTATAGACTGTATAGACTGCTCGATTTTGATGGATTGCCCTTCAAGCCAAGAGGTCAGTTGCATAAAATATCCATTCGATACTGGACCCACCTAGTTCAGTTCCACGAAGTGGAGCGGCTACGCTCTTCTATTCCCGACTGTGGGCAAGAGACCGGTTATCTCGTATCTGTTTTGACATTGTTTTGCATGCAACTACGTTCTTGACATCTCATCTACTCAGCCTCGCTTTCAATATGCGAAATTTCGGATCCAATATATCCTAACTTTCCTATATTTTTATATCTGTCAGTGTTGTGAAACCAGCACGTAATTATTCTTGCACACCATTATTTCCCCCAATAGAGTTATCAATTGTTCCAAACTAACAAGCTCGCCTATTCATTTCTTCTAGGTTGGCTTCAGCATTTCTCAGTTGAAATGTTCAGGAAACTTTGGTAAGCCTCGCATTTTTTGTACCATTTTCAGCTCGTTCACTTCCCAAATCGTTCGTTCCCGCGCCCTCTCCTTATCTTCAAGATTAGATAGTCTATCTGAATTTTTTGATTCTCCTCAAAACTGGGGCGTGGTGTCGGTCAGATCTGGTCGACCCTGGAGAGTTGATGAGCTAAGACGCAAGAGTGCATCCGACTTGCACAAATTATGGTATATTCTACTAAAAGAACGAAACATGTTAATGACAATGGAGGAGGAACACTGGCGTCGGCTGGAGCGTATGCCTAATCCGGAGCGTTTCGAGAAGGTATTTGTTCTGTTTTTTTTTCACTCCTGACAGCTTGCTTTTTTAAAGCAATTATTTGGTGAATAGGACTGCGCAGAAAATATCAGAAAACAACCTGCATCTTTTAAGAGGCAACACCGTCCTAATTGTTTGTTCTAGGGGGTATGAAGTAACAATTTCCACCGCCTGTTCTATGGGGGTAATGGAATCAGGGACCGGGGATTGATGGATGACAGGGCGTTCGTTTGATCGGATTATAGTGGACGGTGATGAGATCACCGGAGGGACTCTGTGGGTTGGGAAGAAAGAGCGTGTCAGTGGAGACTTGGTAGACGATAGTGTAGGGCCTTGCCACGGCCAGTGAAATTTACTAGTCGCCGCAATAGGTGGTCGTGTAAACTTTCCTAATATTTTTTAAATCTGTCAATATTTTGAAACCAGCATGTTATTATCCCCGTAAAGTACATGGGGCGTCAGGTTGGCACGCTCGCTATTACAGAAAATACCAAACCTGGCGGGTTTATTTCCTGAGTGACCTCAGCGGGGGACAAATTTATATCATATTTCTCTCATAATATTTCCCAGTTATATGCATCCAGCAAGATCTCGTGCAGGCCTAATTTTATAATGTAGAAGTAAACCAGCCGCCCACATCTTTCCTCGTTGAATCGAAGACGTCTCATTCTTGGGTATTTTCTATGGGCCCGACATGAAATGAGAGAGAGAGAGAGAGAAAATGCTATATTGAGGATTTTAAAAACCTGAATTTTCAGCAAAAATGGCTCCATTCACGGAGAACAGATGGTAAGGTAAATAAAGGGTCATTTTAATAGGAAAAAAGGTAAAAGGTCATGTAATACTAACAAGTCAAGTTTTTCATGACATTCACATCAACAATGGAGACAGATCGGCTTTCAACTTCTCCATTTCCGCTTCTTCATACGCTTTTTTCTTCGTGCTGTCATCCTACGGAGAATTGTCGATGTTGGTGAATTGCATATGCGACAGATTGGCCGCATTTGACAAATATTGGGATGGTGATATGTTGTAGATAAAATAACTTGTTTTCGTGCATTTAAAAAGGTAGCAGTGTACTGTAGATATGACCTCATGATCACAGATGCAGACAAACAAAGCAGAGGATGAGAGAGGGTGGTATAGGATAATAAATTCCCACGTGAATGGAGAGCAAAAAAATGGGTGGCACAAATTCGAAAGCCGCAGAGATCCGTATATATCGGGCATCCGTCTGGTCAGTCCTCTCATACGGAACTATTCTTTGGATAGACTGGTCTGATTGCTCATTAAATAGGACTGTTTGCACTCACTGCGGCTGCAGCGGTAGTAGCATGAGCTTTCAAACTCATAAACGAGTTCATCATCGGAGGTAACAGTAGCAACAAAAGGGAAGAATTATATGGAGCGTAAAACAACCAACTATCAGTGATGCACGTCTGGAGTTGACTGTTCAGGACTCTGTATGCCGGCGCCAAATCGATACGTCGAGTGACTGAATTCCCATCCGTGGACTAGGCTTCAACAAGACGAACCGAGAATTGATTGAATCTTGTTCTACGGATGGGAACTCAATCAGTAAATGTATTGATTTGCCTCCGGTATACAGAGCCCTGTGCTATAGACTCCAGACGTGCGTCACTGATAAATGTTTGGTTGCTACGTCCTTTAATTGTTCCCCTTATCTGTTGCTGTTGTTACCTCTGCTTCCAGAGTCGTGATCCAAATATCATTACAGCTTCGAAACACTATTGTTAAGTGCAACAGCGCGGGACATTCTTTCTTCTCAGAATACAGCGACAAGCAATGTTTTAAGGCGTTATCGGAGGCTGGAGGTGTACTCGGGCCCCTTGGGAGTCCGTTGACTGCATAACCCCTTCGTAACAGTCTTAATAAACCTCTCCTTTCTGGTAGGTTGAAGAAAGTATGGAGAACCTGCTGAAGGTGGTCGAGGAGCGTGACAGAGCCATCTGCGAGTTGGAGCACGGTGAATGGGTCGGTCCGAAGGAAGTGGAGACGGTGGACCAACTGGGCCGTCCAGTGACGCGTCTCACTGAGGAACACCTAGAGCCTCAGGTTACGAGTCAGGCTCAACAGGACGAACAAATGTGGGGCGCCTGGACTCTGCGTTACCTCCGACGTGAACGTGAGAAACAGCTACGTGCTCAGCGTGAAGCCGCCCGGCTCCGACGCTTTGAGCGTCAACAGGCCTGGCGTCGGCGCGTCATAAAAATCTCCGATGAGGATACTTTTGAGCGACCACAGGCAACTGTTGCAAAGACAAATTAATTTCTCTGCTGACTACAGTGTATATATATCTATAGTTTTTATCGGATACTACTGTGAGCAGCTCGAAGTGCTGTCTCATGTTCTGGGGAAGCCGTTGCTAATGCCATCTTTTTATACTTTGATCTATCTCGGTGATTAATCGGGACTCATGCATTTGCGAATGCTCACATGCAAGTATTTTGTAGGATATTCTTCCACGAAATTTGCGAATACCTGTTTATGATCGGACTAATTTAACCCCAATATAGAAGCTTGCAGTTATCAAGAACGGCGGCCGTGTAAGCTAATTCGAAAGTCATGAGAAGCTGCAAATTTCAAACGACATTGATAGAACCGTAAAGAAGACTGACCGTTGGATTGGAAAATACCCTTGGCAAAGATGGGGGAAACAAAAGGGGTAGTTTCGGATCCACTGGCCATCTTCAGACAGCCACTAACCCAAATCGATTGGTAAAAGTCCCTTCCATCTGGTAAGTGAGGACTGGCCGTAACGCACATTACCTGGGTGGTGAGAATTCGCTAGCATTATAGGCAAAAGCGTATTGCGACAAAGAAAAGAGATACTAGAATGACTATTTCTAACTTGTTAGCTTTTGTCAGCCAGACCCAGTCTTAGGTTTATCATTCCCTGAGGCTCGAACCCGCAAACTTTGGATTAGAAGTCCAGCGCCCTAACCATCGAGCCACAGGCTCGTTGTTCTTTCGTCTCACCACTCGCTTCGTGATGCCTTGGACCGCACTGTCGATTCCCGCCAGCAGTTGCAGTTGGGGTTTTATGGCTGGCTGATAACGACTATTAAGCCAGAAACGGCCATTCCAGTCTCCCTAGTCTTTGTCGTGATGCTATTCTGTCCAATAATACTAATCCCTGGGTGGCTGGGGGGCTAGCCCCAAGGCAAAACAGAACAAGTGTGTCCCGTAACGTGACTGGTATCCTGGTCAAGTGTAGACTGTGACCAGGCAGAGTATAATGGGTGGATGGTTCGAAGGTCTAGGCGGTGTGAGCTGGGATCCGTGCGGCTGCTCCCATGCTTTGAAACCCTGATCAGGGGGCGTAGGAGCAGGCTCACACGGCACCTGCACATGATCCCTGCCCCGGTAGAGGCATGACAGGCTATAGCATTATGTGTATCACACGCGTGCGACCCCGCCTCCGGTATTGCCACCGGCCGTGGGCAGATGAGGGAGGAAGGAGTGTAGTAGATGCAGCGCAAGTCCGCTATCGCTTAAAATTGACTCGCGTGCACAAGTCGCCGTGTTTGCCCTCAGCCTGCTGAATCGCGCGGTGAACATCGTCAGGCCGTTGAGCACCAACCATTCATTACCAGTGTACTTTTAGTTCACTGCGGGGCTGGTATACAGGCTGGAGTAAGAAATGGGTCTCAGGTTGACCAGAGTATAACCGATCTCGCCTAGAGGCCTTTCCAGGCTCAGTAGGCCATTTCAATCGCTAGTTTTCCTGGAAGATCTTTTTAAGGAAGTCGAAAGTTGCGGATAAAGTCGAATTCCACGGACTGATTTCAGTGAGGCACAGCTGCATCTACCGCACCTTTTCTTCCTTTCCCCTATCTGAGTACGGAATCAAGGAGTCCGGCAGCGGACACAAGTGACTGGTGCGGCGTGAGACTGCGCTAAAACCTGCCACAATCTGCGACGTTTGGTTTACGTGTGAAGGGGGATAAGCCGTGGGCGTGCTCAGCTCTCCAATTATCACGTCCAGTTCCGTATAGAAAGAGAAGGAGTGAGAACGGTAGGAGTTGTTTATTGTATACAGAAGTTAAGTAATGGTCTGAAGTCCCGACGCGCGGCAGGCCCGGGCTCTGCGAGCGCGTCTGTCTGCTAGCGTGGTGTAGGCGTGAATGCGTAAAGGTCATGTGAGATTGAGTCACTGGCCGCTCGATCAACTGCTTGGCCAATAACAGTCTATGGCACCTGTAATTGGCTGTCCCAGAGGCAGATAGGAGCGTGAAGTCACGTGATGGTTTGTGAGCTTGGCGCCGGCGCTGCAGGTTTACGGGCTCAACAACACCCGTCGTGCGCTGACCTGGCTTCAGTGTCGGTCCGTTGCCGGGGTGGTCCCAAATGCATATTGCCATTTTATAATGCGTACAATATGCGGCAACAGTGTAGGGAGTCTGAACCTGATCGACAGGACAAAAACGAATAGGATGGGGGAAATTTAACGGAAATTCAGAATTTCACAGTGTATTACCCATCTTTGGCCTTGGTTCTACATTGATTAATACTAGTCCAACTAGTATGAAATTCCAGTTACCCTTTCGACAGATCCGGTGAGTGATACAGATTGCCCATTTATTTTCACAGATTTGGACCACCACTTCTACGTGGACGCATTGATAATTGGAGAGTGGATTTCCTTGAGAGGGCTTGCTTAATATCTATCAAACCCTCGATTCCCACTCATTCACTAACTCTGAGTTTTAACTACATGACAGGGTCGGTACAACTGGGCATTTGCGACACGTCCTGACTCGCATAGGTGCAGACTTGCGGTGAACTGCCCGACAGCATTCTCGCTGTTAGTCGTGAGCGGTGACGTTTCCTATTGGGCGACCGTACTGTGTTTAAACGATTTTGATTAGGCTGCGCTCGCCATTCTGTTATTTAATCAATCGCTGCAGAATTAGGCACCAGCCACCCGTGGGCTTTATAGTACTCTTACTCCATGGAATCTAATCTATGATTGATAGCTCAGGCCGCCGGCACCCAATTCCACCTCCAGGATTCTTGACTTTGTCTTGAGATTGGACACGGGCGGGTGAGGAAAGAGAGAGATAGTGCAGTATATGCAAGGCAATTCTGCTACCACTTAAAACTAATCCATACATAAGTCATCGTGAAGAAGACGATTCGATCGCTGGGAAAATATTTTTATTCGCCTGACGTTTCGAGATCCGTCGCGGATTTGTCATCAGAAATAAAATCAAAGAGCCGTGGCAGCCACAGGTAGCGTATACACAGAAGTTTGCAGTGTAAAGCAGTTTAAATTTAAACGTGTAGAAAAATCGATTGCTATATGGCGTGAGTGCCGATTGGCTACGTCAGCAACGAGAAGCAGTTTTGGCGTAGGATGACGCGGTGGCCTGTCTGTTCCCCGAGCGGCGACTTACTTTGGCCAAATTGAGTCTCAGCACCGAATATGAAATGGGCAAATCGTTGCACTTGGGGGCCCGTGAACCATAACTCAAGTAATTCTCGGCTCCCCCGATTGTCACCTCTTCCCAGAATTTCGGCCTCATCAAATTTGAATGTCTTGCCAGTTCTCGTCGAATGAGCCACAACTTGAGAATTGGCATCATTTCGCCGCACTGCTGCCGCATTTTCGCCAATTCACGTCTTGAGAAGCCTGTCAGTTTCTCCGACATAGTTGCTTTGCCCGCAACTGCACCAGATCCTGTAGACGACTGCAGATGTTTCTTGCCGTGGCGGTGGATCTTTCGGTTTCATTAACAGACGTTCCATGGTTGCATCCGGCCTGTGTGCGACTCCAACTCCAAGTGGTGCGAGAAGTCGGCCGACAGTCTCCGAGACGTTTTTGACGTACGGGATCGCTAACCAAATTTTGGGGTCGGGGCAGCTTTTTTGGTCATCCCGTTTGCGCAAGCACCGGTTGACGAAGTTGCGTGGGTAGCCGTTTTCTCTGAACACTCGTCGAAAGTATTGTACCTCATCAACTTTATCTTCTGATTCGCTGCAGTGCGTCTCAACACGCCGATAGAGCGCCTTTACGCAACTGCGTTTGTGACTGATTGGGTGGTTGCTGTTGTAATTCAGTACTTGCATCGTCTTCTTTTCACTTATTTCCTGGGACTCGCATGTTTACTGTTATTGATAACTCATCTTTTCTACACCATCAGGCTTTGGGGCACACGGTGGAGAGAGTCAGACTCAACGGCCGAACTGTTGTGTCTGTGTATATAAGCCTGATATACAAAACACATGGAACTTCTCCCGATTTCTTTCCATCGCTCCTTCCTTTCCACAAACAAAAGTCCTAGGGAAAGGGCGATTGTGCAATTCCGTAGTCAACCCAGGCTAATTTGGGCCCTCTTTCCAATGTACTAAAATCGTGACTCATGGTGGAATTTAGCAGCCGCCTGGAAGGACTCAACCACCCTATTTAGGATTGGTCTCTCAACTCTTTCGTGCGTATGACCTATAAAATGGGCGCCAATGACGCTGTGGACAAGATAGCCAGCGGCAAGCCCGTGGATTATTTATGACTCTCGTAAAGACCATTGGGCATCCTACTCACGGGACAAAACTCGCCCTGGTCATCAGTGCCCACACTCGCCTCTTCCAATAGCCAACCCTAGCGAAGTATGCGTACCTTACTTGTAACACCCGAGCGCCCTGTTGTCCTTGGGTAGCGTATCTTCTTCCTGATTATGGCCCGTACTCAGTCGTTCGTCTATGTCCGTTGTCTTCTGGCTGACTCCACACACTGTAATTCCACTAAAATGCTCGATCACAGGAACAGTCACTCGTCGAGATGATAAGCCGAGGCCAAGTGTTAACACACACATATTCATTACGAGTACAGTAGAATCATAACGATAATAAACTGTCATGCAAGCGAACACGTAACCGAAGAAGACAATCGGGGAAGGTGGAGCTGGAGACTACCACCGGGGAAGGGAAACACTCCGTGGGACCCTCGCAGGAAGGGCAACTGTTATTCACAACTGTCCACTAGGGAGGGTGGGGCTGAAGACCACCACCAGGGAGGGGACAACCAATACACCACTTTACCTGCGAGGCCACACCACCTACAACATCCTGGACTAGACTAAATGTCACCGCGCCGAAGTAATTAAAACAAGGATCAATCTCATTGTTCTCTGGATACTACATACTCGCGGCTGTGTCTTAGCTGGAAAAGTGAATCCTCCTGGGGTTACCTGAAGGCCGGCGCAAGAACGGGCTGCGCTACCGGGCGGAAGTCATCAGTAAACATGGAGAGTCGGTTGCTGCAGCGACAACTGTCTCCGCCTATTGTACCCACTTTCATAAATTGGAGGAGACAATAGGATGCACCTATGCTTGCCTGAGTGCCAACTGCGGACACGTTATGAGGTATGGACGGAGTAATGTGCTATTGTACAAGCTAGACGGGCCAAGGTCCCGAAGCAATTAGCCCACGTGTTATTATACTACTCTGAATAAGTGAGTAGTCGTGTATATTTATGATTTTCGGATATTCTACATCTCTCTCAATAAAACTGAACTAAAAAATGGGACGAAAATTGTAATCCCGAAAATACACTTTCAAGAAAATGAAACAAAAGGTAATCGAAGACTTTATTGCTGCATGCATCTGGGGACTAGTGTATGTCAGAAACTACATGACCCTCAATCCAGATGAAATGCAAGTCATTAAGGCGGATGCTGATACTCAGGCCAAATAGAAGAGACTGCCGGACACCATACTTATAAGTGCTTCGATGTTTTGGTTTGCACATAACGAAAACGATAAGTAAATTTGTCTCCTTTCAACGAAAAACAGGCTACACACGGCTCATACTGACAGAAGGGCTAACTCAGGTTCGCAGAGTTGGGAGTTCCGGAGTGCTAATCGTAGAGACTGAATTTGCTCACCGAAATCCAAAAGTTTAATCGGTTTTCCATTTTCATAGCCTTGGGTTGATCGATTTTTTGTCTCGGCTTTTTATTAATTATTTTGGAGGCTGAATGGCCGTATGCGTTACGCGTTGTCATCTCAATAGTGGATGCTTGAACTCCGCCGCTTCTTCGGGTGAGTTCTCCAGCCGATAAAAACCTGAACGGCAGTACTTTCCTGACCTTCCGGGCTAATACATAATCAACATATATCATCAAGAGTAACATTCCCATGTCTAGAAAGCCATTCTCTACATGCAAGAAGCCTCTGAGGTGAGTTTACCGCAGAAGCTTAACTTAATAAGTAAAAACCTTGCATCTGCGATCTTCAGGTCCAGTTTTATGTGAGAGGACGAGTGGGACGTCTAGTAGAAGGAATAATATATCCCGTACAGGGCTAATGAAGAATGTGTGAGGGAAAATTGACAGTGATACGTGTGCACGACTACCCACGAGAAGGCCACGTCCGAAGTGTGAAAGTGTGGGTGTTGAAGGTGGTTGAGGTAGACAGTGACTTGTGCTTACGTACGTGCTAGCAGCCGCGAGAGGCAAGCGTTGCGCGTGGAGTGGATTCACAACAGGCTCTCGATGGTCACAACCTGTTAGTGGCGCCCTAGTTCAAGGGACAATTTGTCGCCCTCTGATGCAACTGTAGGATAGACTGTTACCCATCGAAACCTTCAGCGTTATCCACCAAATAGGTTGCGATGATAGTGGCTGCAGCCGTGTCGGGAAAACTGGACGAACACGACAGACTCACCGAAATGAGCACAAATTGCCAATTCGGAAGCTAGAATCCAAACCCAGCTTAAAACTGATATTGGAGAGACGGGCCATGCTTTTGACATTTTTTAAGAGACGCCACCTCAAAAAAAGACTGGCTCCCAATTAAGTCGCAGTTTTCAAATGCCAATGCTGTAAACGGGCAACGGAAGTTATCGATTAATTCATCATTAAGTAGTGCAATAATGTAAGGGAGGGTAGGCTTAGCATAAGTTTAGACAACCAATATCGTCACGAGACGATTACGCCTTGCGTCCTCACACTTCTCAACAAAGCGTGAGACAAGCAGGATAGGATGGCATTAACTAACTGTCGGACCCACTTCCTCTCCCCTCCTCCCTATCCTTTCCCCTCTCTGGCCCCCAACTAAGACTATAATCTGACCCATTTGATCCCTTTACACCTCTCTCACATTTTCCCTAATTACTATTGATTGGTTTTCTAGACTTATGTTTTTGTTGTCGCTGGGTAGTAATGATGAAAGTAAGTTTTACGGCTTACAGCGAAGCACTAAACATAGGGAGATCTTGCGTTATATGTAGGCATATTATGCTGCAGTGGTAGATACTATTTCTGAACGTCGTTGGTGGTCAATCGATAATTTGAACTAGAAGTGTCCGAACTAGGCCTAGCAATTTCGTATAGGGAAGAATCTTATGAGTGTTCTGTGATGGCATTAAACAGCTCTTTGTCTTGCGCAATGAATTATGCTGCAGGGTATACTCCCCGTAGGGTCACGGCATCGTACTACCAGAGCGTGACAAAGGCCAGCTAAGGTCATGGACACCTATGCAAATTTTCTTTGTCATGACCGGCTATCCCTCAGCCTCTTATGTTTAAGCCACGCCCAATCGCCGTTCAAAGATGACTTTCAAAGGACCTTACAGTGGTGACTGCCTACTTTCTCGCCAACTCGGACTGTCCAACCTTCACAGTCGGACGTGCACTGGTCCGACGGTCAACGGCTCCCGGGCCCGGTGACCTCACGTCCGGACTGCGACACCGAACCCAGCCC
The DNA here is from genome assembly GCA_036362985.1 of Ligula intestinalis. Lineage (NCBI taxonomy): Eukaryota > Metazoa > Platyhelminthes > Cestoda > Diphyllobothriidea > Diphyllobothriidae > Ligula > Ligula intestinalis. The sequence goes on along the minus strand of JAYGXS010000001.1, from coordinate 13,163,792 downwards.
ACACATGATTGAACTGCACTCGTCCGAGTGTCAATTTCTCATTACCAATACCCCACTCCTTCCGCACTTAATCAAACTATTCCTAACACCCCGGTCTCCCGTGTCTTATCTTCTTATTTACTGGTACATAGCTATTGAGATACTTCTATTTTCGATTACCCGGCCAGACTGCTTCGAAGATAGCGAACACCGGCAAATTGGTAAGACAGCGGAAACGGTGAGAAGTTATTGTTTGCTGGTTGAGTTGCGTGAACTCTAGTTGAAGTCAAATTGGGCGCCATCCGTAACGAAGAAGTTGCTTCAGCTTCTTCGGTCCTACTACCCAGAGTTACCTATAGACCCAATAATGCTATTGCAAACGCCTAGGTCTCGTACTATATGCACGCCACATTAATTGACCTCTTTGGCTCACCCTTGTCCCATGCCCAGTCCTCATGTCTTTCCGTCACGTACTTATTTGATTTCCGTATTTTTTAGCTATTCCATATACAGAAGATGAATTGGCGAACAGACATTTGTTTTCGATAATTCTCATCAAGCCTTTACATTTATATGGTAATTAAGTAAATAAACTATGCGGGTTGGTAGAAAAAATAGTACGGTTATCAGTGAAGGGGAGAAGGGAGAGGAATCGTGGTCAAAATCTGATCAACGTTGGGGGAAAGTGGCAGTCAGCCGAGGTGATAAGCTGCAAGCTGTTGGATTAGCAGCTTTTGATCGTGGTTACTGTGGCACCGCGACGAAGATCTTTTGGGCGCACAGGACCGATTGGCGTAGCCTGATGGCGGCCGCTTCTGCCGTAGCCGACACGCTGTCCAATAAATGTTGAATAGCTTGAAGGTACCTTTTAGATCACTCTGAAGGCCTCTTTGGCATCCACGCGATGTTCTGAGTCTACCAGTTGCGCTCGAATGTAACCGTTTATACCCTTTAGTTGGCCCTTTCCTAACCATGCTGCAATGTTTTCTCGAACTCTTTTGGATAAGCACCTGCTCGAGCGACCAATATATCCTGAACCATATATTCCATATACTGCCTGAATGAAAAACACATTCTGCTTTAGTGCAAAGCGTTGACACACAGCCGAATCGATTCTATTTCTTCCTGAAAAGAAAATGTCTGCTCCAGAACTATTGATCAGTCAGCCTGACTTCGTTGTTTGTGAAAGTGCTGGAAGATTTAATCTGTCCCGAGATCGATGCCCACATTGGGCCAGCCGCAATCTTGCCGACCGAACGACACGGATTTATCAAAAGCAAATCCTATACCACTAACCCCATGGTGGCGAAGCCAAAGAACAACGACTGCCGGTACATGTGACCTTAATCGATCTTAGCAAGGCATTCGATGAAGTCCATCACGTGCTCTTTCTGACTAAACTTCGTAATACGACCATTCGAAGAGCTGTAGTGAAATGGATCAAAAGATACCTATTCGGTAAACAATGCCGGATCAGGGTTGTGGAGAGCGTTTAAGGCTCGTGGTGGTGTACCCCAAGGATTGGTGCTTGGTCCCAGACCATTTCTATATATGTTGCGGACACCCCATCAAGACTTTTGGCCCCATGCCTTCTGTTTGCGAGCAACCTCAAGTTATGGCGTGTAATACACAACCTCGAAGGGAAAAAGATTTCTCAAAATGATCTTACTGTGATACAAGGATGGCCGTTGGAGATCAAAATACCGAGCAACGTGAATAAATCACACATGATTATAATTGGTAGAAGACGGGACCACTCGTCATATACGGTGGGAAACACGACATTGGTCACTGTAAGGAGTATTCTATCGTCCAAATGGTCTCTTTCCTGTCTCATGGAAGACATCCATTTTTCTTCCAGCCTTCAAGTCAGGATCTCGTTCGGCCGTAAATAATTACCGAGGCGTTCATAAAACTCCGGCCCAAGCCAAAATTCTGGAAAAGATCATTTTTAATGAAATTTTTCATTTTTGCCCAGCATGCAGGCTTTTAAGCGACTTGCAGCATGGTTTTCTACCTGGACGATCATGCTAAACGCGTCACTTGTCTTTTCTTAACCACGTCACTTCAATCCATAACGAGCAGCAATCAGTTCTTGTGATCTACTTTGACCTGAGCAAAGCCTTCGACAATGTACTGCACAGACGGCTTCTGGTAAAACCGGCAGCCACCGGCATCCGTCTTCCTCCCTTCGAATTCATTTGTTCCTACTTGTCTAATCGCAGCCAGAAAGTCTTAGTAGGTACTAATAATAGCTACTCCACAGCTCAGCTGATCACTAGTGGCGTATTTCAAGGCTCTGTCTTGGGTTTTCTACTCTTCATTCTATGCATAAATGAAATTTTGACAGTCCTCAAAATTCACACAATCTCATTTATGCAGACGACCTTAAACGCATGTAATCATTTTTTAAGGACAGTACCAATATATGCGTTGATAAAATGAACGCAGACCTGCTTACACTCCCATGTTGGAATGCTACCTGGCAGGTAGAATTGTCTCCATCCTAGTGTAGTTTCATGTGTTTTGGGCCTGCCAAGCTTCGTGGTCCCCTAGTCTTTCAATATACTCCACTTTTAGAACGATCCACCATAAAAGACTTAAGTCTACGTTACACACTAGCATTATCGCCTTATACGGGTCGAATATCTGCGAAGGCTGTACAGATATGCGGTTTTATATCACATAATTTTTCCCTGCTGGAAATAAAGTTAAAACTTTATCGCATGCAAGTTCTACCCATCCTGGAATACTGCTGTCCCCTCTTTGGTCTAATTATCGCAGAGGTTACTGAGTTAAACCCAGCAACTGCGATCTTCATACCATGATTACTTAGTGTGGAAGAGAAGTCCATAAAGTCCAGAGTAGTAGGAAGAATGTATTGTATACACAAGGGAAAGGAAAATAGATGAGAGTAGATTGGCTCGGGAGAGCCCGTACGCTCAGGAGATCGACCGGATCCCAAGTGACTGTTGAGAGCAGTCAGGACAGTAGACAGAGAGCTTTCATTGGATAAATCGGCCTGGAGATTTTGGGCAAAGAGGCAGCTTTCATCGGGAACGCGTGAAAGCTCGCTTTTCGTCGCTAGCTCAAACCGCGTGGATGCGGGAACCGTGATTGGCTTATCTAGACGTCAAAAACCGCGCCGGTGAGCCTTTGGGAAAGTTCACTTCGACGCGAGCTAGTCGGCCAGGCAAGACCCAATGCATAATGAATGCTTCTGACCATGGTAAGGTTGAAAATGTACAAAGAGTGCTTACTAGAAAATTATTTGCCATTCCTCGATCCACCTTACCTTATACGGAGAGATTTCAGTTAACGAACATGACATTTCTTTGGGGTAGAAGACTCGAAGCGGGCCTCTGCTTCCTATATAGCGTAAACTCTATCCCTTACCTCCCACGGATCAACGCTTTGACTCCGACAGATAGACCTTATGCCACTCGTTATTCCTCCATGATAATTGAACCGCCTTTAGCTCCACATCTAACCATTCTTGCTTCTTTACCTCCAAATATGCCTTCCTCTGGAATAATATTCTCCTCGAAATTAGGCTCTCGTCTAACTTAGTAGTTCTTTAAGCCAAATAACGTAAACATTAAACTTCGGAAGATATAAAGTCTTTGTTACCCGTCTCCTTCCCAAACACACAACTTTTGGACTTTGAACAGGGTCCTCCTGGTATTTGAGGTGGTTCTATTCATGATAAATTGTTTTCTATGTATGTCTGTTTATCCTCTATAGAGTGATATTTGCAGTGGTGTTTTGTCCCCTACTATGTCCAGTCATTGTTGCCGTTCTCCGTTTTACAACCTTGACGATGAGCTTCATGGTCTCTAGTCATGCTTTTGGTTGTTCTCCTTTTTTTCGCTAGCTTGTCGCTGGTCTCTGCAGTCCACAAGGTCGCATCTCCAGCATTTCGGTGATGATAAGATGACCTCTACCGTTTTCTCGTAATTTCGACCGGGTTGTCCGCGATGACCTCCTTCTGTATCATTTCCATGCCGATTGATCATGAGGCCAGTCGGGCGGTGTTACGGTATTGAATTGCAGCCTGTGCTGCTATATGTTTTCTCCAACGACAAGAAATCTTTTCCCACCCTCATCCTGTCTCATTGCGCTACAACAATCCTTCCAACCAAACTCTTTATATTTATAGAAGCAGTATTTTTTCTCCACTCTTTTTAAGTATGGGTGAGCTGAACTCTGCCCCCACTGTTTTGATGGGAGTTTTTTTAACCACTTCCTCCTTAGTTCACCATACATTTCAGCGAGTGTTGACTATTATTTTTAAATGACGATATGTTGGTTGATATGAATTTACCTGACTTCCATACTAAACACTCCCGCTGCCTATGTGGTCGCTCACAAAGTGCAGCATTTATCAATTTGTATTTATTTTTCCACAGCACTAAGTTTGCAATGACAACCTTAAATATTATAAAATATTTATATGTTTATTTAACATACAGGACAACCTCAAAACACGAGAACAATCAACTCTGGTAACACGCAAGGGTCTGGTACAACTCTAGATGTTCAAAAGAGCTTTCACGTCCTGGTCCATGCAGATGTTCCCTAAGCTCATGATCACGTCCATCCGCCCGATTATTGAATAGGGTTCGTCAGCTTGGTTCCCGCGTTTGAAGGGCGAAATGGCAGATATCGATATGTACAAGGGCTGAGGTCAATAATGAGGGGGCTGCCATATGCGGAGCACTGTAAAGCGCTCAACCTGTTTACCCTCGAATTTCGCTGCTCCAGAGGCGACCAAATCATGACGTATAAAGTGATCGGTTGCGGTGATATCCCAGAGCTCGCACGGTATTCCAGCTGGCCGTCGGTATGCCTGTGCGCAGACATTAATTGAAGGTACAAGTACGACGGACAATTGGACTTCCGTATATCTATCGTCTCTCAAGGCGCGCCGTTAAAACATAAAAAGACCTCTCGCCGAAAATGTTGCGGCCGGGAGTAGTAGTGGGTGAAGGTACCACCGTTATTGAAAATTTTACCTATTCTGTCGCAGTCACATAAAACCAGACAAGTCTCCTGGACCGGATGGGATCCCAAGACTGATACTTAAAGAACTGTCGACCGAGCTATCGGTGCCTCTTTCATCTCTGCTTGAGCTTTCCTTGAGAACAGTGAATCAGCCTTTGCAGTGGAAGACGGCCAATATCGTACCGTTATATAAAGGAGGTAGCAAGATATTTGCAAACAGCTTTAGGCCTATAAGCTTGACTTGCCTTTCTTGCAAAGTGATGGAGGTCCTTGTCAAGCAGGCCATACTAAGATTTTGCGATGAAAATGACAGCATAAACAATTTCCAGCATGGCTTTTGGCGTGGGCGCTCCTGCCTTTTAAATTTGCTGACTTCCCTTGAGGCCTGGACAAGTTCTTAAGAAGGGGTCTTCGAAGTGAACGTAGTGTACATCGATTTCCGCAATGCCTTAGACAGCGTGCATCGAGGAGGATAAATTGGACTGGGGGGACGTAGTTAGGGGTGTTTCTCAAGGCTCCGTTCTCGGTTCTCGTTTCTCTTCATTCTCTGTTAATGACAGCCTTCAAGAACTGTGCTGCGGTAAAATCATGTTCGCCGATTACGTTAAGCTCTGGCTGGTCATTAAGCGCCCAAGCGACCGAGATGCTCTGCAAAATAATATTTGCGAACTGCATACGTGGTCCGAGAGATGGCTCCTGGATTTCAATGTGCAAAAGTGTGCCTTCCTCCACCTGCGTCCAACGAACTACCCTATCCCCCACAGCATGAGGACATATCACCGGAAAAACAGTCAAATTCCCGTAGAATCTACGCAGAAGGACTCGGCATTTGGATACAGTGCAAACTGTAGCCCCATTACAATGTGCCAAACCTGCAAATAAAGCCACGGGAGTGCTGCACGCTATCAAAAGAGTGTTTCTAGCCTTCGACGAAGATCTCAATGGCAAAGTGTATGGCACATTCTTCCGAATACATCTAGAATATGGCATACAGGCGCGGCGGCCATGGCTAGCAAAAGACACAACGTATCTGGAGAAAGTGCAGCGTCGGGCAGCAAAGCTAGTAAAAGGTCTAAGTGAACCACTCTTCCATTAACAGACTGGCATGCCTAAATTTATTCCCTCTGCATTGCAGGCAACAAAGAGGGGATCTTATCATAGTTTACAAAATAATACACGGTCTTGAGAAATGATTGCGCGTTGAGGACATTGTTCAGTGGCACCTCTCGCCTCATCTCCGTGGGCACACAATGAAGTTGCGCACGAAGATACCCAAGCTAAACCTCTGCTCTGAATTCTTCACCCAACGGGCCGTACAGCAGTGGAACTATCTGCCACAGTCAGTCGTAGAGGCCAGTTCTCTTCAGCTGTACAAACACTGCTGGGATAATTACATGCACCCCCTGTTGTCCGTCGAAGTCTGAACTCTAACCACCAGACTTATTTGTAAAAACAATGCTACTCACTGTTTGCCAATATTATGTTAGTAGTGGTAATTTTTATATGCGCATGTACATGCGCGTGACGCACCGGCATGTAATCAATAGGGGTTTCAAAGGCATTGCCTATTATCCTCACCAAATAAACTGAAATAAACTGAAACTGACACAATTGCTGGTTTCTAGGAAAAATACGATGCCTTATTTGAATCGTGATGTGTACCGTTTACGGGAGTGCTCCTGCCTTGGCAGTGGGATTGGTCTGACCAGAAAACTTTCATACGTCGGATGACTGCAAAGAAGGGGTGTCTGCGGATCAGTTCCTTACCATCTATGGATCAAACATGAAAAATTGTGGTGAAGTCTAGCATGAAATTCTTTTTTTTAATCGCTCTATACTGTTCGTATACCCTCCCTAAGTTCTTCCATATTCATGTGTCCAGCTTTGTTCATTGCTCGAGTAAGATTTCGATTTTCTCTTTTCAAAAGACAAGGTACGAAAATATTGGTTGAGAAAAGGTCAAAAGCCTCTGTCTCCATTCTCAACAAATCTCGCTCATACAAAAAGTTATACTTGCTTGATTATCTAAGCGCGATAGTCAGTTTGGTTTATATTTGGCGTGTCATGCGAGTTTTAGAGTTGTACTCGGGAATCGGCGGAATGTACTTGGCCTTGTCAGGTTTACACTCTCTTAATGTTTCATTTTTACAGCCTCTGGCTTGGAGTTTGAGGTAGTAAAGGCTCTCGACATAAACGACACCGCAAATAATGTATATAACTCGGCCCATCCCGGCAACCTGGCTTACAACCGTACACTGGAGGTAATTTCCTCAATTATCTTAGTATCTAGAGCCTCTCCGAATCTGAATGTGTAGGGCTCAAGGCAGATTTATGGACAATGAGCCCTCCATGCCAGCCTTTCACTCGGATGGGCAAACGAAAACTAGGCGAAGACAATCGCAGTCAGTCTTTCCATCGGGTCATAACCCTCATCCAAACGTATATACTTGTTTCTAATAAAAAAGTGTCCGCCCAGCTGCTATATTTTTGGAAAATGTTAAAGGTTTCGAACTGTCAGATGCGTGGAAAGAACTTATTGAGGCACTGTTTCACGCTGGATACGAAATTCGGGTCAGTTACTGCACGCTTATACGATACGTCATTGTTTCGATTGAAAATCGATCGTATCATTTTTCATGCTTGTAAGTAAAGCTTTCGCTTGGTAGTGCTTTGTATTAGCCACTTTTTGCCTGTTTTCTAGGACTCTATGCTTTTATTTAGTAGTCCACATCTGTCCGGGTTCGTTCCTATTAAGTTTATCTATGATAAAGCATAAATGCGGCGTTAGGTTATGTCAGCTTACAGCCACGACTTTGTACGTTTTGTTTTTGTCCCTGATTGTTTCGCCCCGACGCTGTGGTGCCGCCAGTTACCAGACTGAGGACGTGTTGACCTGAAGGCATATGGTCTCGAGGGCATCTCTAATCGGGTAGTCTTTGGTCTGCTGGAATGGCATGTCATTTGGCTCGGCTTCTTTCGGAAGGCTGCCACCGTCCGACTAAAGGACATGTAATGATGCGAATACCGCCTGTGAAGCCGAGTGAACATGTGTTTTTGAAGTAGCTAGAATATATAATAAAACATCTTTTAAGACGTAATAATAGGAAGTCTCAGTGTTTGAGTGCTCAAAAATAATATCAGTAGTATTACCTGTTGTTATATCCGTGCATGTTGAAAATGGTCAGCTACCGCTTATACGACTGAACATTTAATAGCTTTTTCCATGACAAAATTGGCTTTGATTCCAGATATTTCATGCTTGTGGATCACAACATACAGGGAACGCCCGAAATACGAAGTAGACCTCTAAACGTTCTAAAAAAAGATGATTGCAGTTTACTATTCTCTGATACATAAGCAAGTGCTGCCTTAATACAGAAACTTCATATTTTCCTACTATAATTATCCTTATAATCTATTCGGCTTGTAGGAATTCCTTGTAATGACTGACATATTCATTTTTCATTGCTACACTGCCCTTAACGTTTCAAACTCAATTAACTCCATTATTCGTGCTCTTTCCGTCAGCAATTCCTGCTTACACCCCTCCAATTTGGTATACCTAACTGCCGATTACGCTTCTATCTTGTCGCCAAATTACGTGGTTCCGCAGACAACTCAGTTCCCTTCTGTGCGTCCTTACCAGTCCTCGATAAGGTCACTTCGGTGTCCGATGCGCTGCAATTATGTGAAAGAGCCATCATACGAGTACCGCCTCCTGATGCGCCTTCACTTCCTAATTGCAGTTGTGCTGTCTGCGCAGGAAAGCTAAAGTAAACTACATTTTTCTGTATTTCAACTGTTTAGGCACATATCCGCACCACCATCTGAGCACTTTGATGAGTACCTTGAGTTTTGTCGTCCTCTTTCAGACTTCCTACTTCCTGATAACGACCTGCCGGTAAGCCTAGCAATTTATTAACTTATTGCGGCATTTATGTCAGGAGAGTCTCTTTCTTAGAGGAGAAAAGGCGATGAAATTCTATCGTGCGCTGGATATAGTTACTCCCGACAGCCATAAGAGTGCCTGTTTTACAAAAGGTTACTCCCAGCGTTTCGAAGGCACTGGCTCCTTCCTCCTTTCCGACGAAAATTCGACGGTCAGTTTTGCGAATAAACATTTGTATTTTTCCTAAACCAAGTGTTTTTGTCTCACTTCACTGGGTGATAATTTAAATCACTAAGAACTTTCTGTGATGTTACTTGGCGAGGCTAAAAAGACAGTGAACAGATTTGAGGTAACAAACTTAAGATGTCAGCATTGAGGCAGTGGGCGAAAGCTTGACCCGAATGTTTCGGAAACGCTGGACTAAATAGAACTAAATCCCTGCACCTTAGTTTACTTTACCTCATTTAACCCGCCTTTCGGATAGTTGAATTTTCGTAAAAGGTGCAAAATAGCTTTTCCATTATATGCCTTAACTAAGTATAGCAGTGATAAGTGCTATTAACTTATTTTTTTTCATTTTTCTACCTCGCAGGCTGCAGCATCAAGGGACACCAACAGTAATGCAGTTAGTATTCCAAAACTCCGCTATTTCCATTCCCAAGAAGTCGCCAATCTTATGTGCTTCCCTCCATCGTTTAGTAAGTCTTGGTTCTTATTTCTTTTTATCAAAAATCTCCTTATGTACTTGTATGCCATTTCTGTTTATCTTTTTTAGAATTTCCTCCGGAAATAACTGAAAAACAACGACTACGTCTCCTGGGAAACAGTATCAACGTATTGGTGGTGGCCCATGTTATGTACTGGGCATTTGCGCCTATAACCCCACAATAATAAATTGAAGATTTTTTATATCGTTTCATTTCTGCCCATGCAATCATCATCGACACCAAACTTTTGTGTTTTGGTAAGTGTTGACTCTGCTAAAGCGTCAGGCAAAAAGCCCACAAGTGCCAGGCGCCCATCTAATAGAAATTGAACTCTTTGCAACAGGGCTTATTTTAGAGGCAGGTAAGCCGAACTCATAAATATTAGGCCGCCTGGGTCCTTTACCTACATATAATCGGTTGTGTCAGCTGTAGAGTTACTTATTCCCATGGCTCACCGACCGAATCTTCGGCGCTTGCCTAGCCTGGTTCCGAGATTTCACCGCCTAATTACGTCTTATGTGAGCCCCCAAGGAAGAACACGACAAGAAGAGCGCAAAAGCAGAAATCTTTGAGCGTAATTGGTACAACATATTTAGGGTAACAAACGCGTGTAAAGCTATGTCCATCGAGCCAATCAGCTTCTGTCCTGGTGTGAGTAGCGGCACGGTTGGCTCGTGACTCAATGGCTGGCTTCAGCTTACATTTTAAATTATTGATTGATTGACTGTCAGTTGCGTTTGCCGCGTGTAAGCTGATCGGCAGCTTGTCGTGGGCGCGGCTCGCTAGTTGTCTGCTAGTTTTCCGTTAGGCCCCTCCTAACACAAACAACTCCTGTGCGCAGACGTCGGCTACAGTCTATCCATCTTTGATTCTTTTCACCGAGGAATGAAATCGACAACTGTTGTATAATCGACGCGTAAATTGCGTACTGTCCAATACAACACTTACGGTGTGGTATTGTTACCTTCGAGTGCAAGTTGTCTTACACTCAAATCACATATAGACCTGATAGGACATCTGAGAGCCTGTGGTAGCACTATTGGAGGGCCGGAGTTCTGAAAAGCATATCGTGCCTCAGGATGGTTTTGCGCCCGACAGGGTAGGTGTCGCCGACACTGAGGTATATCTTCCCATGTCCTACAAGCGCATCTCTCACTGCGTGCTTCAATTAGTCATCCGAAGGATTATCAACTGCCGCGATAACTGGGAAATAGACCGCAATGGCTCCTTCCCAATATGGCCTATGCAGATCTTTTGTGTGCAATTCAAGACACCCACATTAAAGTCTGGTACGTGCGCATTCAGGGACGAAGTTGTGTGGATTCCTCATTTACTGCATCCATCTCCTGTTGTCTTAACATTGTTTTAATACCCGGATTTGACAGGTATACAGTGCAATAGGGAATTTTTGCAAAAAACGTACTGTTAGTCGCCTTCCGCATGCGAACTGAAAGAACGACACTGCAGTTCGCGGAAATTCTGAGAGCAAAAGCTACAGAGAGGGTTTATTTAAACTTATTTTCTAGCCTGTCTTCTCTGAGTGGTACATAACCTCAATTCGACAGTAACACACGATTTCATTTAATGGCAGTTTATGGGAGCGTTGTCTGTCGTCGCCAGGACTTATTTGTGTAGGCTAGCTCTGATAATAGTTCATCCAGTTTCATAGTCCTGAATACTGGTAAAGACTAACGGAGCCATGGGACAGGGTGGGTCTCTGTTCGTTCAGGCTTTGATCCTTAAAGCGACAGTGGCGAGCAATGTTCGCCATGTAATATAGCGAAGACCGTTTTATTATATGTCGCCGGTGGTCTCTCCGAGTTGGCAACGATTAGACTGGTGGGTATGCTCGTCGTCTTATTATTGCGATTTCTTCACTGAATGGGCCCACTATCTTGTCTGTCATCATCTTTTTCGTACATTTCTCACTAATTATTAACGTTTCATCGCCGTGGTAGTCAAAGCCGTAAGTTAACGCAAAAACTTCCTATTCGCCAGCCATGCCGTTGATGTAGTATGTAGGAAGTTTGTGACACTGGCCGAATCATTAGTGCCCTCCAGAGCCATAGGTATATTTTGAATATTAATCGAGAATCGATGACCACATCCTTCGATCGAAGCAAACCAGTAAGCCTGGTCAATACACAGACATTAACGCATACAACCAGCGCAAGTGGTGTAGAAATAATCGCTTTCAGAATCTACACTAAAAATCGGAAGAAATAGCCCGGTCCACTCAGAGCGGCACGACGACCGAGATGTGAACTAAACGGGGTAATTATATTACATCCTGCGCATAGGGTACCCCGGGCGAACGCCCGTCCCATCCAAATGAACGGCCCTAGCTGGCTAGTAGCCCTTGTTGGATCCGGAGCCTCGCCGGGTGGGCCTCAGTCCCGGCGGCGAGGAGGAGTCGGACCAGCATAGTCGGGAGGGGCTGCTGTCATCAAAGAAACAGATGAAGAGGATGAGAGATTGATCCACTGTAGGCCCTGATAGCAGTAGGCGGCATTCGGTCGTTGGGCAAGGGGTGGATCTTTCTACTTAAATGTGTTGCATTGGGACTCTTTCCCTCTCAGCCAGCTTATCACGTGTGCTACAGCCTGTACTAATCAACACAGTCGGCACTTGACCACACCTATTACAAGCAGGCTAAGTCTTCTTTACATGCGGCTGACGCATATCCCAACGCTTTGCTTGTATCACAGAATAGGACCGTGTCAATATCTAGTTCATGCGTCCTCCTAGGTACTCCGTGGAAAAATGACCGGTTTAATGCGCCTGGCGGATGTCGGTATGCATGTACGAAGTGGCAGTTAAACACATTAGTTTCTCCATAATCAAAAGCTCGTCGCAAAGAAGGCCACTGCGAGAGCTCTCTACTACAACTTCTAGGCGAAACGGTATGACTGATATTCCCTCCTGCAAAGACGATGAGTCAGAGAACGCCACTACCATGCAACTGATAGCAGCTGACCAAACACGGATACGCTACTCGAATAGTGGACGTTGAATCCAAATTTCCGGTGACTTCCAAATTCAGGTTCAACGTTGGGGTTCCCCAGATAATGAGGTGAGGTTGATTGACGGCAAAAAAGCATTAGACTCTACAAACGTCTTTGAATACATTTCCAGGACTGAGAAACCTTAGCAGTCATTGAAAACCACAAAATAGTCTGAACTCGGTAGCCGATCACCGAAGATGAATCAAAGTTTTTGGTGCGTGCTTAGGCGTCATGATATTTATGGCAACTCGCGGATGTAGGACTAATCAAACTAATGTTCACAGTGACAGTTTAGAGTATATAATTTGAGCAGATGTATAAGTAAGGGTAAAAACGATCGAAACGAGGACAAGAACTGCCAGCATAATTTATTCAATAGATCAATTACTGCTATCATTAGCTTATCAATGGCGACCGAATGCTAAATATAAAAAGTAAATTAGGGAAGCAATACTTTTTCACCACCCTTGAAGTCAGAGCAAAAGAATCGAATAAGACTGTTCATAAAGATGTTTATATTTCTCTGTCCATTCTTTAAAAGTAATCTTGGGAGGAAGTATGTCCGACAAAAAGGAGTACCGCGACAACTGTGATTGTGTTCTTGATAAGTTTTCGTAGGTGAGTTCGCCTGACGACTTTGAGTAGGAAAGAGTTAAAATTTCCTTGATGAACATCTCCTATTGGATGAAAAGACTAATTTGCGTATATTATTATCCAACTTACCGTAGCCTTGATCAAACAAATAACAGACTCAGAGCTAACACAATCCACATCAGGAGAACTCTTCATCATATTTCTCATTCTTGATGGGGGTATTAGGAGTAAGCTTTCGTCCCCATCATCGTCAGTCAGACGTGGGCGAGGCATCTGAGTCAGCGATCTGCAACCAAAGCAATTCTTCGGGTGAAATAAGCAGTTGAAACAGAAGGACTGGCAGAAGAAAGTACTGTAAGAGGGGACGGCTGCGGATAGATGCTGAGATTAGGCTGTACTGCTGTTCGTTTCTGCATAAGGAATATGACTTTTTGTTAGAAAGAAAGACAAAGCTTTGTGAAGGTGCTCACTGACAGCTAGGAGCCGCAGGATAACGTCTGCTAGTTACTGGGTAGGTATGAACCCCGACCTAAACGAAGGTGATGCAAAGTATTGCCGGAAAAAATTATGAATATAACCAAAGGATGAAGAATGCAGGTTTCGGCATTTGTTCGATATGCGAAGAAAGAAACCAATCTCCCGAGCAGAATACAACAAAACCTGGCCTAACCCAGTACCAGGTGAAGGCGGGTTACCCGGGAAAGGAGGGTTACCCGTTAGCGAAGCTGCAGGCTACCTGGCGCGTCCACGGGTGGCGGATAGTGGCGCGGCCTTCAGTGAAGGTTAGCTTCGAAATAAGCAGGCTCCCTAGTCTGGCGAATAAGCAGTCGCGGACGCAGCAGCGACAGTGTTACCAGGGCGCGGTGGGCTGAGGTCTGGCGCACCGACTGCCTTATAAAATGCGGCAAGGCCCAATGACGACACGGTGACACGGCGAGCGTGAACCGCCATTAAATAGGTTTTCTTGTCACCAACACTACTGCCTTGTGGTTAGGTTCTTGAGCCAAAGTGCTAGAGGAGACAACCTCGAACAAAGAATCCGAGCGGCCGTTGGGGACCCGCCTGTATTCAAAATTCCCAAGAAACCTTATGATGTCTCCTTACCTTTCCACGACCACTGCTACGGCGTCCGCGGGAACCAATGCGCTCCGCAACCCTTGTCCGGTGGTGCGGGTGAATAATGTGCAAGCTGGACTGCTAAACAAAAACGGACTCTTGGTATTGGATGCTGGAATGTGCGAACATTTCTGGAACCTGATACTCAAAGTCTGACAGCGCACAGTCTCCATGAATATCACGTTGATGTTTGTTGCTTGTCAGAGGTCCGACTGCCCGACTCAGGCGCCCGAGAAATCAAAATCCCGGGGGTCCATTCTCATTTCACCTTGTATCACAGCGGTCCGAGTGACTCATCTGGTAGACACGGTGTGGCTATTGCCCTCTCGGAAGAAGCTAACCGTGCACTACTTGCATGGGAACAAATCAACGACCGAATGGCCTATGTTCGACTAAAAGGCCATTTTACGAACATCTCGGTCGTATTTGTGTATGCACCTACGTCGGCGGCTGAGCAGCAAGCGAAAGATAATCCCTACTCGCAGCTGCAAGAGAGGACGGTATTCCTGCAGAAATCTACAAGTCCTGTGTTGATACCCTGGCTCCTCGGCTCCATGAGGTGATTGTACAGGCGTAACGAGAAGAGACCGTTCCCGATGACTGGGGCTCAGGTATACTTGTACCTGTCTACAAGAATGGAGATAAGACAAGATGCGAGAACTACCGTGGCATAAGTCTTATCGATGTTGCTGCAAAGATCTTCGCTGTTTTTCTCAGGCGCTTCCAGTCTGTAAGTGACTCCAGGACACGACTAAGCAAGCCGGATTCCGAGCTGGGCGTGGATGTGCGGATCAAATATTCAAACTGAGGCGCACTCTAAAATTTCGCTATAGCTATCAGCAACCAACGGCCGTTCGCTTCGTGGAATTTGCCGCCGCATTCGATTCCATCCATCGTGTGTGTATGTGTGTCGTAGCCCATAGTTGGATCAGGAATCCCCGCCGGAATCCAAACTGGGAGTATTTGGGAGACGGAGAAAAGCCGCGACCTCGACCGGCTTGAGCCACAGGTCCGCGGGAGTGAGGTGGGTGCCTGGCCGAGAGCTTCAGGCGAACAGATGACGGCAGTCATGCGGCGAGACGCCGCAGTCGGGACAGCAGTCGGGTATGGATGGGTCGAGCTGGTGCTGGTACTGGCGAAGGAGCGTGCAGTAGCCACTGCGTAGCTGCGCCAGGGTACAGCGAGTGACCCTCGAAAGATGTCGTTCCGAGGCCGCAATCGGAGGTGGATAGCCACCCAAAAGGACCGGGGGACGGTAACATCGTTTATCCTCGACAACGACTCTGGTAAAGACGCTGGAAGCCTGTCTTGGTGGCAGAGCTATCAACAGGTAGATCCGCGAGAGACGAGGCAACAGCTTCCTTGTGGAGTGCTCGAATAGACGGCCGGACGTTGCGGCAGGGCTCGGGAGCGGTGCAACGGTGATGATTGGGATGGCTGGGTTGCGAACAAGTCCACCAGAACTGCTGGCTTAGGAGAGTGTTGTGATGGGCGACCGGTAGAACAGAAGCCTCCGCCTGAAGATGATCTATAGGCGACATTTTATAGCAACCCGTGATCGTGCGGAGGGCAGCGTTTTGGGCTGACTGGAGGCGGCGGAGGCTGGAAGAGCTCATCGTAGAAGACCAGATTGATGCCGCATAAGTGAGCTGCGGCTTGGCCAGCGCCTTGAAAGCAGTCGACAGAGTCTCTTTCGCGCAGCCCCAGGATGTGCCTGCTAGAGCCTTGAGGACCTTGGTGCAGCGGCTTACTTTGCTTGCGGTCTCCCTGGCATGGTCTGCGAACGTGAAGAGCGGATCAAAACGCACACCAAGGAGTTTGGGCTTGCGGACGAGCGGTAAGGACGCCCCATTGACGGTGATGACCGGGTGACGATTAAACTCCTTCGGATCAAGCGTAAAAACAGTTGCGGACGACTTGGCTGCCGAGATCGTCATTCCGCGCTGGGTGAGGAAGTTTTCGACAACAGGCATGAACTCCGTGAGGAGCTGTGCAGCCTGATCGATGTCATGGCGCCGGCAAAAGAACGTAACATCGTCCGCATAGGATACCACTTGCACAGGTGCCCGGGGGAGTGGGAGCTCTCGCATGTAGATGTTAAAGAGCGTCGGGCTGAGCACAGAGCCTTGAGGGACGCTACAGGTCTGCTTACGGGGCTTAGAGAGAGCGCTCCGAAAGAGGACACGATAATGATGGCCACGGATGTAAGCCACCAACCATCGGACCAGGCCAGTCAGGACGTTCAGCGAGACCAAGTCCTGCAGGAGCTGATCGTGGCGGACGCAGTCAAAGGCTCGTGACAGGTCAATTGAGACTGCCACGGTCCGCGAAGCGGGCTTCTGTTGATTGAAGCCCTCGAGGATAGCGTCGCTGAGCTCGAAAAGCGCCGTTGTAGTCCCACGACCCGATCGGAAACCATGTTGGTGGCAAGATAGTTCCGCCACAGACGTCAGAATTGGGTGGATGAGCCGTTCTAGGATCTTCGCCAATGGACTGAGGAGGGCAATTGGATGATAAGAGGTCGCTAGGCAGGGGTCCTTACCTGCTTTGACCAGGGGCATAATGATCGACTGGCGCCAGCAATCAGGGATGGTTGAAGTTCCCAGTGAAAGGTTGAAGAGGGCGGCAAGGTAGGCAGCCACCTTCGGCCGATGTGGCGCACATGGATAGGCGCCAGACCATCTGGTCCTAAGGCTTTCGAAGCTCTCATTTTCTTGACGGCGGTGAGGATGGCATCAGCCGAAAAGGAAATGTCTGGGGGCGGGGCTTTATGGAGGAGGCGAAGAAGGGGGCGCTGGCTTTTGGGACTGGGCGCTGGGTGGGGCGAGAACAGCTTGTTCATCTTCGCGGCGATCTTACCGTTGTTGGAAATGAACTTGCCGTCCCCAAAGCTAATAGACTGGTTTGATGTATCAGCCCGGGTTTTGGTCAGGTTGCGTAAAAGCTTCCAAGTGGCAGCTGAGTTGCCGCTGAAATTACAATCTGAAACTAGTTCATACCAGCGTTGGCGTTTGCTATCGTTGATAGTCTTAGTGATTAAGCCATTTAGTTCGCCAACGCGCGGGTCACTGGCATCACGCGCTCGTATTTCGTCTCTATCTCGTTCCAGGCGGGAGGCTTCGGGCGGATAGTTAGGACGGAGAAGGGGAATGCGGCCGTTAGGGATGTGGTGACTTGCTGCTGCCAGGAGTAGTCGATGAAGGGCTCGCTCCGCCATGTGGACACAGGTGGGAGGCGGTAGGCTATCGATCTTGGCTTCGCATTCGGTCGTGAACGCTGCCCAATTGGCTTTCTTGAAATTAATGAAGTGCCGGTTGGGGGCCTTGATACGCTCGGCGGCGGTGGCCAATTCGAGCACAATGGGGAGGTGGTCGCTACCCAGGCTGATTTCTGTGTTCCACATGGTGGAGGCTACCAGACTGAGACTGGCGAGGGAAACATCGGGCGAGCTGGAGGCGCCGTTGGTTGGGAGCCGCGTTTGGCTGTTCTCGTTGAGAACGGCAAAGGGGGCATGTTCTATTTCATCAGCCAGAGCTTCTCCTCGGGGGTCGGCTGCCAAGTTAGAGCACCACAGGTCACAGTGAGCATTGAAGTCACCTAGCAACAGACTGTCTCCAGAAGGTAAGTAGGGAGCGATAGAGGCGGTGAAACCGGGAGAACAACTGGAAGTTGGAGGGATGTACACGTTCACGACGGTTAGCGGCGCCGGGCCAATGTCAAGGGAAATCGCCAGTACTTCCGTGGGATCAGATCCAAGCAGGGGAAGCTGGTGATGGGCAATGGATTTGTCCACCAGGAAGGCCAAACCTCCGCCTTTGTTGCGGCCGCGGCCGCGACGGACAATCGTGTAATCGGCACAGGAAGGGACCTTAGTGGAGTTAGACCACTTTGTCTCTTGGATAGCCGCCACAGCTATGCTGTGCGAGCGCATGAAGGCCAGGAGCTGGTCAAGCTTCCCAAGGAGGCCGTTGGCGTTGAATTGTAAGATCTTAAGACCAGGTGGTGAGGCAAGGTTGGAGACCAGAGGATTTGGGTTCAGGACTGGACGGGCTGGAGGCATGGAGATCGGTGGGGGCACGGAACAGCTGGGACACGCGAAGGCGGGCGACCAATCGGCAGCCGTGGCGAGGCCACTGCAGCGGAGATGGCACCAGCCATTGCAGGAGCCGCGACGTACAGACCAGTCGCGGCGGCCCAGACGAACTCGGCAGAACGAGCAGTACCAGAGAGGTCCAGGGTTGGCCTCGATTCCGGCGGCGAGGAGGAGTCGGAGCAGCGTGGCCGGAAGAGGCTGGTCCGTCATCAAAAACACGGATTGGGCGGAGGGGAGAGTTGATCCAACATAGGGAGATGGGTGTAGCAGACCTTGGCCGCCAGGAGGGTGGGTGGGAACGCGATTCGTAGACGCGTCTGCTGTGGTTCCCTCCATCCATCCATCGTGAGTCCCTGTGGCGAATAATGGAACTAGATGGAGTGCCGACCAAACTCATTGCCATGATTAAGGTTTACTATCGGTCTACCACAGCACGAGTCCTGGTCCACAACAATCTCTCTCAGTCGTTCGATATCCGGTCTGGTGTCCGTCAGGGCTGCGTCCTTTCACCCATTCTGTTTAACTATGTCATTGACTAGATTCTCGGCAAAGCCCTACATGAAGATGACGGTGTTGAACTTGCACCCGGACGCCGACCAGCTGATCTTGACTACGCCGACGATATTGCGCTGTTAGCCTCACAATGGAAATCACTCACACCACACCTGACCCAAATTCCGACCGTGTGATGGGTGCATGCGCCCGCAGATCCCGCATACATATCGTCCTCTACGCGCGGGCCAGGGGGCGCGCGCAAGCGAGCGCAAAATAAGGGGGAGAGGTGAGTGGAGTTACTGGCAGGGGGAGGGCGGCGTTCGCGCCGCCGGGTACCGTTTAAGTTGACTAAAAGGCGTGACCAGGTGTCCGTCACGGCCAAAACAGTGCAGAGAACTCCAATAGAGATCGCTAGAGATGTGCTACTGGGGCCACAAGACTAATTGAGAACAAAGTCGCATCAGAGCAAACCAGTCAGTAACGGCCAGTTTTACAAAATCCTAAACAAAAATATTTCATCGGCATCCGACCTGCATAATCAAACATATTTGCTATCTGCACATTTCTTCTTTATAACCTTTTAGCGCTACCTGTTATGCGTGTGCAGTTTTTGTGAAATAACGCAAGAACATTTTAAATTAGTATAAAATAGTCTGGAAACGACTACCTATGCCAAGAACAATACCGAACTGCCCGCCTTAACGGGGTGCTCATTGAAACAGACGTGTGGACTTCTTTTTGCACAAATTTATGAATATTACGTTGAGCCGTCCTTTTTCGCACTCAAATGACCAGAATAATAAGGGTCTTAGTCTCTATTGATGTTCTAAAAGGACTTTTATCCAAAAATTAAGGAAATTATCTAAGTGACACGAAAGCCATAATAGTTATAGAGGAAATCCGAGCTCCATTGAAATTGATGACATTTTTGCAGTATCATTTATAGAAATGCAAAAAGTTCAAGGCAAAACCTGGAGTTCCTCTTAAATTGTTTCAGTTTGTCGGCAATGCATGCTAGAAAATATATCAGCTTTCAGCGAAGTCAAAATAAACTGTGTGAATGCTGAGAGGTTCTAGAGTACTTGCGGAAGTTAAAAAGATAAGATGGCAGACAGAAGTTGATGCCGAACATTTGTTTGAGATCAAGACCGTGAACTGAAAACTCTAGGCCAGTGTGAGTCAACTGGCACTGAAAACCGAACATAAGTATATAGCTTTTTTATGCAGCACTTATATGGGCATGTTATTGCATGCTGTGTTCACTTTGGGTTTCGAAGCAATGGCTACCTTGGCGAGAACGATAAAAACCACGGCCGCTTCGGCGCACCCCTGTCGTTAAAGTCTGATTGCGGCGCAAACTTCCAGTGCCAGTTGCTCCAGGATGTATGCGACCTCCTCGCCATTCACAAAACACGTACCACCCCCTGACATCCGGAGGGCAATGGGCTGGTCGAACGTACAAACCGGACACTCATCAACCTCCTCAAAGTCTTTGTCCTCCGCTTCCCATCGATAGACTGGTACTCCCTTCTGCCGTGCGCCCTGATGGCGTTTAGGGCGACCGTTCATTCGTCTACTGGGTATGCCCCATTTATCATGCTCACGTGCCGCCGCTTTTGGTTGTCATCCGACTTCACCCGCCCCGCCCTCGCCCCGTTATCTCACACGGCCGATAGCTATGTTCTAGACCTACGTGATACCATTTGATAAGCTCACAACTTGGCTCGCGAGCACCTTCGTGCCTCTGCTGACCGACAATAGGACCATTTTGACCGCCACCTCCGTGGTTCCCCTTACCAACGAGGCGACTATGTCGTGCGCCGTCATGACGAACCACCCGTCGGATCATCAGCCCAATTCTTCTGTCCATGGGAATGGCCATTTGTAGTCGTCGACGTCCTCTCCCCCGCCTCGTTAACCCTACGCGACGCCCAGATTTCCGATGCCCCCGAATTCACGGCGCATTTTGCAAAACTCAGACCCTACAAAGGGTCCACTGCCATAACGACGCTAACCAACCTGGCTATCCTGCCGCTGCACGTTGTACCACCACCGGCCGCAGAGGTCGAAGTGACAATGGATCCAACGCCGCCTCCTGGCAGCCCTGGGGATAGGACTCTTCCAAGAGGGGGCCGACCCGGTCGGTCTGATCCGTTTGTTTCAATGCACCCTTGGTGGGCAAGTCACTTTTTCCCGGTGTCAACTTGGTGGACCTATCCGCTACTGCTTTTTCTCTGTTCTAGTTCAAGTCGTCGACGAAGAGGACTCTCCCGTCCCTGTGGACGCTTCCAACGCCACTTCCCGTCAGAACCCTGGTAATTGACCTCTTCGCCACTGGCCAGTGTTTGTCATTTGTCCCTATCGCGATTCCTCTGTAACTCTACCAATACATTATACTCTCCCTAGGGTACTTGGATTCTTACCGATTGTCTGATTGTGTGATGGCGTTTGACCATAACAACGGTGATGAAGTGGGACAGATTAAAAAGGAGCGTAAGGGAATCCCGGAGAAGTCTCATACGGAGCTGGACACCTCCTCTAGGTCGGGCGTTACAAGAGTATGCTTAGAGTCAAAGCAAAGACGGGGAATCAAATGCGGTGTTGACTGTAACTGCGCTAGCAGCCGCTGCCTCGATACTTTTTGCTTAGCAATCGAACGACCAGCGGGTGGCGTCATGCGATTAATCCGCGGTAACCAACAACAGGCCGCTTACTGAAACGAAGGGGTGTTTACTTTGAAATCCGCCAAAATAATTGCTGTATGGTGGTGTTACTACCAATGTATTTTACGGCCAATAAAACACATTGGAATGTGAGAATATAATTCGAACACATACAGCATGTAATAACTGTCGTTGAATCCCAGGAGAACCCCTTCAATTTCCATGAACTGAGTCCATGTAAATAAAACGGACAATAATGCGTTAAAACTTTCTAGGATAAGGTGATTAAATAATTTCCATTTCGGTAGCGGTAATCTAGTCTTTCACTTAATTTGTTGAGTACGACAAGCTCCATTGAATGCTTAGCGTTTGCTGGTAGTTGGTAGATAATATTATTCAACTCAAAAGCATGTAAGAATCCAAATATAGCGCGCATTTTGCAGATATTTAGAAATGCAAACCCCCTTTTCCTCTGAGCTACCTATCGACGATTACTCTAGCCTTGAAAAAAAAACTAAATTAACGATAGTAAGATATTTCGTATGCTCACACGCAGACATGCCGGTCAGTAACTAAATTAAAATGGAATTGTCAGTTGCAATGGTAAGCGTAAAATTTTTGTTTACACTAAGAGAACTTTCCTACTGTCACAGTTATTTGTAATTATATCGGGATTTTGATTACAGCGAGGTTCAAATCGTCGAACTGCAGTTGGCGAAGATAAATTGCAGACAGATTTAAATCATCACCAAAAATGGTCGAAGGGCTGACTCTTGCTGTTCAATGAGAACAAGTGCAGCATCATTCAAGTCGGCAATATCAGTGCTTCAAGGATTACAGTTTACCGAACAAATGGCATGCAACTGAAAGAAGTTGACGCCCAGAAGGACTTGGGAGTCTGTATCACACTGTCGCTTAAACCCTCCCTGCTTTGCGCTGAGTTAGCCAAGTCTGCAATATCAGTTCCTTACGACCTCTGACGAACTTTTATGGCTTCAATGACGCCTGCTTCACCAAAGTCTTAGGGACATCCGTGCGGTCGAAACTGGAGTCCGCTATCCAAACTTGGAGATCCCTGGCAGTGAAAGACATCAACACCCTCGAAAAGTTCCAAAGACGTGCAGCCAAACTTGTCCTTGGACAGTGCTCACAGTCTAATGCCATATCTCAATTTCTTCCCTCTGCGCTACAGTCAACATCGGGAAGAGCTTATTATAACATTCCGCATATTGCGCGTTCGGGACTGCTGTCTTGTAATAGGAAATTTCTTGTAGTTAGCAATAACAAACTTAAGAGCTCATTCTCTCAAACTACGTGTGACTAGGGCCAGCCTGCACGCTCGGAAGTACTTGATTCTCCAAAAGAGTGGTCGAAGCTAGGAACTCTCTTATATATATGCATATTTAACAGACAGTAAATGCCCTTGAGGACCCTATTCATAATAATGTTTATATGTAAAGCACATCTTTGGCGCCGTCAAAAACCCCGGAAGGCAGGAAAAAACCTAACCCAAACCCCTTCTTTCGCAGTGACTATTGTATTTGTTTTGGTCTTTTGCTAGGTCAAAAGTGTGCGAAATAAGGAGTTTGTTTTAAGTGAAAAAAACCTGACTTCTAGGGAACAAAGCTAGAAAAACATGAAATAAAATAGCTATACATTGTACGTGTTACGGTTTTATAGCAAGAATACTTGGGGTCTGGAAAAACTGTCATGTCCTTTAACTGAGGTATACTTAGCCGCGGTCAGTTTGAAGGCGAAAAAATCAGCTGAGAACATCGCATCTTGTAACGGACCAAACCTGAACCGAACCCTGTTTCTTTGTTTTAATCATCGTTTTACTGTGACCGGTCCTTTTTCCCTAGAACAGTGATCTGATTGGACCAGGAGAAGACACACGTGACGACCTGAAGTTCCGATAAGTCCGACCCTAGATCCCTTCCGACCCTCTTGCTTACCGTTTACCGTATCTCCCTTACCGTTCCCGTTTCCGTTACCGTTTCCGTCACCGTTCCCATTACCGATACCCTTCCTTGTACCAGTACAATATACCTTTATATATCCTCGTCTCCCCCTTTTATTACGTTATGAGTTCTATCTCTAACTCGCTCGCATCAGCGTTGGATGAGATTGATGGACCTCTCGGTAGTGCATTCGACGAGACGCTATTCGTCGGACCAAGGCTGAGAGTACCGATAACTTCTGGTCCCCACCGATTGAACGCATTCGACTCGGCCGTTACAATGGTGGCAGACGGTGCCAGATCCCTCCCAAATCCGCCTGGTTACCCCCCGCACAACCATGAGTTCTTACCCTTTTTTCATCGTCCCGACCCCCTTCTAGCCCCCACCCCATATCAATCTGGCCAGGACATTCGTAAGTGGCTAGTCAAACTCTCATTTTTTTAGCAGACCTCCCTCCGTCGGACCATACCCGTTATCTGCTTAACTTTCTTTGCCCCGAGACATTAGACTCCGCTCTAGAAGCGGGTGTCACTATTGATTCTCCATTTCCCCTTGCCCGTGACCAATTATTAGGCTTATTTGGCAAACCTATTTCCGAATCCGCCGCCGGTGCCCAATTCCACCAGCTCGAGCAGACCCCCCAACAGTCAGCTATGGAGTTCGCGAACGAACTTCAACGACTGGGCCGCCTCACTTATAATAGCACCCCCTATATCACGGAATCAAATTGTGTTGGATCAGTTTATCGCTGGTCTGCGGGACCGGGTGGTCAATGAACATTTGGTTATCAGTCGCCCCCCAACCTGACCGCAGCACTCCAGATCTGCAACCGGTTCACAGAGTTCCGCAGCTAAGAAGATAAACGCAAGGTGACCGTTGCAGCCCCTATCCAGCCCCGTCCCGGTCCAGTCTCTTCGACTCCCTGGGTATCATTTTCAAACCCAGGTCAAACGACTGTCAAGAGATCCCTACCCGTCCGGTTCCCAAATCACAACCCGCAGTGTCAGTACTGTTCGGCCTTCGGTCCCCGGGCACAGCAATGCGGACACAACCCGCCCCGTAAGTCGCCTCCGTCTGATTCTTTTTTTGCGCATAACGTAGCCCACTTTCCCGCATTTCTCGTACCCGTTACGTTAGCAGGCATAACCACCCAAGCCCTAGTGGATACCGGAGCTAACGTCTCTCTCGTCACGATGAAATGTTTACCTCAACACATGCTACGGTCAGTAAACCCATTATCCGAGTCACGAAGCCTATGAGCCACTAACGGCACCGCCATCCCTATTTCCGGCACGATTACCCTAAACTTTATTTTCGAGAATGCCCCCGTGACGCACACGTTCTTGATTGCTCCGGATAGTCCTTGGTCTCTCGTTCTTGGATTTGATTTCCTTTCTGACCATGAGTGTGTCATCCACGTTCGTGAAAGACGCGTGACCCTTGGTCCCAAGGTTACTAAGAGCCCACGGCCGGTTCCAGTCTTCGATCTCAACCTGATGTATGATTCGGTCATGGCGGTCGTCGCCTTTGAACCCACTAACCTAGATGACGTCCTCCCTCCGTTAGCAACAGTAGGTTCTGTGGCTCATGCACAATTAAAGGGCATACTTGGCTCAGTTCCCGGGCTCTTTACCTGGTCTCCCACGACGTTCGGTCGGACCCGACTGGTGCAACACACTATCGATACCGGAGACGCCAAACCAGTTTGGCAACCACCTAGACGTATCCCGCACAAGCACCGGGCTGAAGTGGATAAAATCCTGGGTGAACTCCTCAAAGCACACGTTATCCAACCGTCTTCACCATGGGCGTCACCGATCGCACTGGCCCCTAAGAAAGATGGATCCCTTCGACTCTGCATTGACTACCGCCGCGTGAACGCAGTCACTGTCCGCGATTCGTTCCCCCTTCCACGTCTCGACGACACGCTGGACACGTTAGGCGGGGCAGCATGGTTCTCTACTCTCGACCTCAAGTCTGGGTACTGGCAAGTCGAAGTCCACCCAGAACATCGGCATAAGACGGCGTTCACGGTTCCCCAAGGCCTATACGAGTTCCAAATGACTCTTTTTGGGCTTTGTAATGCCGCAGCAACATTTCAACGTCTCATGTATCAAGTATTACGACACCTTATACCCGGTAAGTGCCTCGTGTATCTCGATGACATCATCGTTTTCGGGAAAACCATTCCGCAACATAACGAAAATCTAAAGGAAGTCTTTGCAGCCCACCAAAATGCCGGGCTGACCCTTAACCCCGCCAAGTGCATTTTCCTCCGATCGGAAGTGCAGTTCTTAGGGCACAAGATTTCCCCTGGACGGTTAGCCGCACTCCCCGAAAAACTGGAACAGATTCGTACCTGGCCTACACCGACTAATGCGTCAGAGTTACGTAGTTTCTTGGGGCTGGCGTCCTACTACAGGCGTTTTATTAAGGGTTTCGCACACATGGCTAAACCTCTCCATAGGATGACCAAAAAAGACCGGAAATTTACGTGGTCCACTGAGTGCCAAAGGGCTTTACCAATCTCAGAAACACCCTGTATTCTGCACCACTCCTTGCACTCCCCAACCTCGAGCCAGGGGCACCTCTTTTTATACTAGACACCGACGCTAGCGGTTTCGCGATGGGCGCCGTTCTCTCTCAAGAAGGTAGCGACAAGGTCGAACACCCGGTCTATTTCGCAAGCAAAACTCTCTCCCAAACCCAGCGCAATTATACCGTGTTCCGTCGGGAGGTGCTAGCGATTGTGACATTCATAAAACAATTAAGGCACTTTCTGATAGGGCAACACTTTGTCCTTCGTACAGACCACCGTGCCCTTGAATGGCTTGCGTCCATCAAAGACCCCGAGAATCATGGCGCACGATGGCAAGAATTCCTGCAGGATTTCGACTTCAAATGCCAGTTCCGCCCGGGACGTAACCATGGTAATGCCGATGCCTTCTCTCGCATGCTTAATAGCCCACCGACCGATAAGTCAACCCCCGAACCGAGTGTAAACGTTATTTACATGTCCGAGCCTACCCGTAATACATGGTTGACATCTCAAGGTAGCGACCCAGATACCGCAGTTGTGTACCGTCATACATTGCAAGGGCTACAAAAACCGGCCGAGCGCGACATGAGAGGATGAAGTGAGAATGCCCGCCTCCTACTGAACCAGTGGCCTAATCTTATCATCGAAAATGATGTCTTATTCTGGCGTGACCCCCACAACCAACATCTACGCCCTGTAGTGCCAGGGTGTCTCATTGAAGCCGTGCTAGGCGCCCTCTATTCCGAGTTAGGTCACTGTGGCCAGCACAAGACTGAATCGGCGATCCGCGTGCGCTTCTGGTGGCCTAAATTACGAAACGCAATCCATCGCTTCTGCCAATCCTGCCCGACATGTGCGTCCTTCAAGCCACCCACCCAATCACCCCGAGCGCCGACGGAATCTATGATTACCGGTTTCCCTGGGGAACGTGTTGGCTAGGATATTATCGGCCCCTTACCAATATCGTACCGCGGTTACGAATTTATATTAGTAATGATTGATTATTTCACGAAGTGGGTTGAGGCTGTCCCCATCCTACGTCAAAACGCGGAGACAGTTGCAAGCACCATCACTCGTGAATGGGTCAGTCGTTGGGGTTCGCCACTATCCTTTCACTCTGACTGCGGTTCCAATTTCGAGTCCCAACTTTTCCATGAGGTATGCGAAGTCCTCACGGTCAACAAGACCCATACCATCCCGAGGGCAACGGGTTGGTCGAAAGGACGAATCGTACCCTCCTTAATCTTCTGCTCGCCTTTGCCCGGGACGGCCACCAAGATGACTGGGATCTACACCTACCCCTCTGCCTCCTAGCTTACCGGGGTACGGTCCACTCATCTACCGGGTTCACACCCCACTACTTGTGGACTGCACGCGATCTACGTATTCCGACCGACTTACGCAATCCCTTTTCGGCACCTAGTAGGACTTCCACCCATACTTATGCCTCAGAACTCCGCGAAATTACCCGCTGCGCCCATAACGCAGCCCGCACTACTCTCGGAGCAGCTACCCTCCACCAGAAGGAACAGTTTGATCGGCGGGCCTCCGGCGTTCCCCACCAAATTGGTGACCTCGTAATGCACCACTACCCATTCCCACCACGTGGCACATCTTCCAAGTTCCATTACCCCTGGCAAGGGCCTTTTCGTATTCTCCAAGTTTTAGCCCCCACCACTTTCCTCATACGCGACGCTAACCAGGCTAATCTAGCCCCCTTCACCGCACACTTTGCCAGACTCAAACCATTTCGGGAACAACTACCCGTTTGTACCGCAGACACCCTTCTCATCCTGCCAGACACTCTCCTTACCCCCGTTGCCATTGAGGTGATAGTCCCCTCCCCCATTGACAATACCAGCACTGAGGACAGTGCTGCACCTGAAGGGAGGGCTGTGTAACGGACCAAACCTGAACCAAACCCTGCTTCCTTGTTTTAATCATCGTTTTACTGTGACCGGTCCTTTTTTCCCTAGAACAGTGACCTGATTGGACCAGGAAAACACACACGTGACGACCTGAAGTTCCGATAAGTCCGACCCTAGATCCCTTCCGACCCTCTCGCTTACCGTTTACCGTATCTCCCTTACCGTTCCCGTTACAGTTTCCGTCACCGTTCCCATTACCGATACCCTTCCTTGTACCAGTACAATATACCTTTATATATCCTCGTCTCCCCCTTTTAGTACGTTATGAGTTCTATCTCTAACTCGCTCGCATCAGCGTTGGATGAGATCGATGGACCTCTCGGTAGTGTATTCGACGAGACGCTATTCGTCGGACCAAGGCTGAGAGTACCGATAACTTCTGGTCCCCACCGATTGGACGCATTCGACTCGGCCGTTACAATCTACCGTATGCATGGGTCTGCTCGATACGGAGATTACAATCGTTGTCCATTGGCACAAGTTTGCTAATAAGATGGGACGTTGCAGATGTCTGAGGTGGGTCGAGGCAGCTGTGAAACACCATCGTCATTCAAGTGCATCGGCAGAAGACACTTGGCCTTTCGTTTGTCGAATATCTAAGTGAGATTGAGATTTACATCATAAGTATTTATACTTCTGATACATTATAAGAGGAAACAATATATATTTTAGTATAGTTGAAGAGAAAATTATTTTCTTTCATCATAATTTTTTATAAACATTTAGATATTAGTCGAGGAATATTGGAATAGATAAATTGTTCTTAGTTTTTGTTTTTTATTTTTATTTTTAAGGATTGAAAAAGGAGGCAAGGCACAATTTTGCTTAAGCTTTGATTTTATCAGCGTTGGAAACCGTCGACTGGAAAGCTTCCAGCATTGGCCAGTTTTCTCCAAAATGTGCGGGAACTCTCCTGGACCGTTAGATCCCTTTTGGTCCGAATTGGACGTCAAAGAACTGGTTAGCAAAGTGTCCTATTTTGTTCAGAAATATATGCGTCATGTCATTTGAGAAGAACTGCTTGGTCTTTCTTCTAAATTCGGCTAAACTGTGGCTTTTGCGAATATCGTTGGGTAGGGCATTCCATATGATCGCATATCTTATGGTGTAGAAATTTGATCGCTGGGCCGTCCTAGCTTCAGCGTTATGAATTGTATGCTGGTTGTTTCTAGTGGGATGGGAACCGTTTTGATTTGTTAACATATTATTGCTAAGGATGTTCTGATTATGTGTCACTTTAAACAGGAAAGTTAAACCATTTTGGAGTCGCCTTTGCCAGAGGGGTTTAAGACCATATCTATTGTACATTATTGAATAGAAGTCTCGGGCGTCATCGCGTTTACTCAGAACTCTGGTAAACCTTCGCTGGATTTTTTCTAGTTTCTGTCTGTCATCTGATGACATGGTACCGAAAAATATTGAGCAGTAATCTAGAATAGGTAAAACGTACATTTTGTAAAGTTTAGTCTTAAGCGTAACTAATGTGAAATTTTTACTTATGAAGCCACATAGTCGATTGGCTTTTGTGCGATGTGTTTAACATGTGGGGATAAGTCAAGAGTATTAGAATAGCTAAGACCTAAATCTTTTAAAGATGTTAGCTCTTTTATTTCTTGACCACTAAACATTATGGGGGGAAGTTTTAGTGGTCCAAAAATCATGAGATGACATTTTGTTGGTGAAAACGGCATTTGCCACTGAACACTCCAGTCGTTTAGTTTTTGAAGGTCTAATTCAATTGTTCTATGCACACTACTTATTGAATTTTTGTTATAGGCATATGCGAGTTTAAAGTCATCTGCATATAAAAATGTTTTAGCAGAGGTTGATATCGTGGATAACTCATGAATGTAGATGAGAAATAAGAGGGGACCTAGGATAGTGCCTTGAAAAACACCACTGCTTATATGAGCTGGTTCTGATACTATATTTCGAAGTTGTACTACTTGGAATCGGTTTTGAAGATTGGATTTGAGGAAATCTAGGAGGGGGGCCGAATCCTGTGACTCGCTAGCTTCACGATCAGTCTTTTATGGGGAACTTTGTCACAGGCTTTTTTTAGATCAAAGTAAATTGTAGCTACCGTGTTCCCATCAGCTCGATTTCTGGAGACGAATTCCAAGAAAGTGAGATGGCAGGACTGACATGACTTTTTAGGTAAAAAGGCATGCTGAGAGGGAGGTATGAGGTGTACATTCGTCAGATGGTCTAAAATTTGGTTATAAATTATTTTTCTAAGATTTTTGCTAAAACCGATGTTCGGTGAACACCACGATAATTTTGGGCATTGGACCGATTTCCGTTTTTGTAAATTGGGGTGATACATGATTTTTTCCATATTTCTGGATAAGTACCATTTGACTGCAGTAACGAGAAAAGGTTAGACAGAAGTATTGGGGCATATGTCATATGTCTCAGTATGCAAGGAGGGATTCTATCCGTTCCATCTGATGTGGAATTGGACAGTTGGCGGATAGCTTTCTCTACAGTTTCTTCGTTTAACAATAGCTCTTTTAATACTAGTGCCGTCATTTCTGTTGGTTGGGGGATTGGTTCTTCCTCGACTGAATAGTTGGTTGAGAAATACTCGTTGAAAAGATTTGCTATTTGGTTGTCATTTGTTATTACTTTTCCTTGGTCAGCATGATTTGGGGGCCTTGTTTTTGATGATTATTTATTTGTTTCCTGAAGATTTGGGCTGTCCCTTCTGGGGACTCGATTGCCCGATGTTCTGCTGCTATCGTCTTATTTGTTTCAATGTTCTGGGCTAACTCGTGAATTTCTGTAATGCGTCTGAGCGTAGATAGATAACTAATACATGGGTCGTGGAGTTGTTTTTTAAGTTTTTTTAGCCGTTTGGAAAGGAAGTTTGGGATAAGTGATTTCTAACATGGGGATCTCTCGTCAATTAGGGTTTCTCGAATTCAATTAAGGGTGGCATATAATATGTTTACAGCTTCTAGCGGGGATGCTGTTAGGAGGAAAGAGCTCCAATCCAATGACCTAATGTAGTTATTCATGGATTCAATGTCAAGATTTTTGGGGTTTATAGAAGTGGAACTAGGATCAGGTCTTATTTTAATGTTAAGAGGGAGCACTGCTATTATTGTCCTTTGATCACTATCAAAGGTTAAGCTGTCGTAGTGCGTATATAAGGGCCAGATATCATTGGTGAGAATAACATCGAGTATATTGTTTCCTTTGGTTGGTTTTCTTATTATTTGCGTCCAGTTATAAAACACAATTGATGATACTAATTCATCATGTCTGGATGGGGCTGATAGTTCTGTCCAGTTTATTTCTGGACGGTTTAAGTCTCCTGCAATTATCTTATATTCGGTTTGGATATTTGATAGAATATCTAGTAGATTTGTAAGACCAGTGTCATCATTACTATATTCCGGAGGGGTGTACAAACATCCAATTAGAATGCTTTTAAGGGTCTTGGATGTTATTATAGCGAAGCACGCTTCGCCATTGAACGTCTCCTGAAGAACCTCAAAGCCACTCTGTTCTATGGTAGATCTAATGTAGATCATACAACCTCCTCCTCGTTTATTAGCACGGTCCTGTCTATAGAAGGTGTAGTTTGCTATAAAAAGTGAAGCATTGGAGGTTGAGTCGTTTACCCATGTTTCTGTTAAAAAGACTATATCGGGAATGTGTGTGTCAATAAAAGTCCTAAGTCGTGGAACTTTGTTTACTATCGATCAAGCATTAATAAGAGCAACACTTATGGTGTCGAATACAAAAGCTGGAATCTGTTGTGAAAAAATGGATTCCTATTACTTGTTTGATTGTGTTGAGGGCTCATGTGTAGAAATTGTGTGATTGGTGGATAATATGGTGGTGTTGGACTATTTGTGGCGAATTGTGCATTATTGGGAAAAATTGGTGATGAGAGTGGTGGAATTCGATGGTATTGTCTAACTATCGGAGGGCATGGTGTTGTGCGAGGTGGGATTTGATTGTGTGTGTTATATTGAAAGGGTTGGGTGTGTGGTGGTCGTCTTGTGTATGGGCTAGGATACATGGGTTGAGAGAAGGGGTTTGTTGTCATTTGAGGGTGTGCATTTAAATACGGATATTCGTTTTGATATGTAATTCTTTCTGGGAATGGTGGTCTATTCTGGGTTGTTCGGGGGAGATAATCTAACACTGGTTTACTACTTTGGTTCGTTGAGTTAGGACTGGTATTGCTATTCATGGACATGTTTAGACGTGTGTTGTGATTTATCAGTGTATCTTGATTAGATCCAGCATAAGTGTTGTTCATGTCTAATGGGGTTGTACTATTTCGGGGTCTTTTTGTTTGAACCTTATTCTTTCCCTTAATTGCTTCGAGAGGTTTATTATTTGCTTTC
Source organism: Ligula intestinalis (assembly GCA_036362985.1). NCBI lineage: Eukaryota > Metazoa > Platyhelminthes > Cestoda > Diphyllobothriidea > Diphyllobothriidae > Ligula > Ligula intestinalis. The sequence continues at coordinate 13,131,455 of JAYGXS010000001.1, read as the reverse complement.
GGTTTGTCATTATTATAATAAGAAGAAGTCGCTCTCAAGTCACCTAGGCTGATGCTACGTTGATAGTTTTCATTTTCCTTCCCAGAGGAGGAGGAACTCGTTAATCGGTTTGTTTTTACTTCGCGAATTTAGTCTTTTGATAGACACTATGCCTATACTTATCCCACATTGTTGAAAAACGTTTTGTATTGCTACCATTGGATTAGTCGTTTGAGAAAAGTTGCGGAAGATTATATTACAGCTACGTTTTGATCTATCTGAAACTTCTGTTGATACTAAATGCACCACAGACTCAATCTGAGGTAAATTCGTGAGATTTCTTTCCAATGAATTTGAGCCTAGAAGTGAATTAAGAATCTTCAATACAGGTTCATACTTTTCAATAAAGTTTGTTAAATTTAAGAGGGCTGACAGATCGATTTGATCCACAACAACTTTCGCGTCAGTCATTGTTTCTAATAAAAATGCTAAATATATGTCTGAGTAATGTGTTTTTGACAAATAAACTATAAAATACTAGAAGTACAAAACAAATGATTTATACAGCGTTCTATGAAACAGAGGACAATATCTGACCGAATCAACGAAGGAGTTTGGTAGCAGATTTTGGCTAAGATAGTCAACTGTTACTTACTGATAATTTATTTAAGAAAACCAAAGACTTTGAGTCGTTTCTTCTCTTATATAAATCAATTTATATAAAGCTTCACTTATCTTCGAATTTGATTCATGTAACGCACACAAGGTTGTTCTTACAGTTAATATGCAGTCGGGGGAGCAAATATGATATCATGACAGAATTTCGAGTGAATTTTCACGGAAAAGAATGAAAACGGTCTATAGCCAGAAAAATTGTTCACAGTGCTGGCAGTAGGAAATCGTGTTCAAAAGTCACCTTTTGTCAAATAAAATCACATCGAGTCTTCTTTTAAATTCCGCCGTCTCGCTTGGTAGCAAGTTCCAAGACCGGACCACGCGTTGACTAAAGAAATATTTTCGGAGGTCTAATCGGGTGCGCTCGATTGTGACCTTGTAAGGATGGCCACGCAGGTGAGTAGTGTTTGTCGTTATGTCAGAATCCCTTGAGGTTTTTAAACGAAAGTTTGATCAGTATAGCAGTGCGCGCTACAATATGAAATGACCACCTCCAAAAATTTGCACATATAATACTAATTTGTAGATTTAAATATTATTTGTTTGATAGCGTAATGCTTTATTGTAAGGAGTTTTCCCCTTCAAACAAACATCTATTCACGGCAAAAACGCAAAGCTATAATACTACTAGCTATATTTCAGGAATATTTATAGATACTTTTTACATATGAAAACCGATTGCTTACGCTCTCCCACCATTAATCCTATCCGATGGTCTCCGCGGTCTTCCCTGTTTGGCTATCGGCATACCGTGACGACACCATCAGCGATCGAATCAGCTGAAGCTGGTGGCCTAAACGCTTTCCTTTGGTTCGATCCGTAGTGGACTGTCGATGATCTGGACGGATATTTCTGTGTTTACAAACTTGCCGGTGGTCTCTGCAATCAGCAAGGAAGCATCAGGCCGCATCTTCCGCACTCGATGATGATCCCGGTGAACTCTGAACCCATTGGCTACTTCCCCCAACGGCGAAAGATTTTTCTCCTAAAAATCCCAAGGAGTTTTGTTTCACTGTCTGCTCTTTATGAAATCTAGGTTCCATCACGTGGCTCAGGCAATTGGCCTCGCCAACAAACTGAGGTGCTATTTTCTTCTACCCACAGCGCACTTGTACAGCTGGGGAACTCAAAGCCAACCCACTTACATATCCCTCACATAAACTGGTGAATATAAGTTTCTACAATTTAATATATTTTGATCATTTCTAACGCAGTTAAATATACATTTACACTTGCTAACTAAGAAATGCATATTTTACCACAAATTACGTTGGAAAATGGGTGGGGAAATAGATATTTGGGTGACCGTATAAGACATTTTGCCAAAAGCTTCGTATAACAACTTATATCTTGAAAAAGAGCTTTGCTTAGGTATTCCGATGTCAAATATCTGCATACAAACCTTTTGTTTTTCGAAGATTACGTCAACAAAAATGGTCAAGTGTGACTGTTTTTTGACTTCCCTGAGAATTAGGAACAAATCTTCTACGTAAAGGGAAATAACTCACCTTCCTGTGTAAACTGGAGCAGTAACGTTGTGAAGCAATGTTTTTAGTACGCTATTAAAGCCCAAAAAGATTCTTATATTCAAAACACACACGTGTATGTATCCCGCGTGGAATTCAAGCTGAACCTGCAAAAATAGTCTGCACATCGTTGGCGAGGTAGATTGCCGTCTGTTCTTAGAGGACTTTTGCAGGTCATTCACAGGCGCTGTAAAAGCATGGTGTTAGAGGCGGCTTTACCAACGGACGGGTAAAACCGTATGCCTGGATGCATAATACAAAAGTAAATAATGAGGTGGAGAAAAGTGAGGATGTCGAAAGGTAGTTGTGTCGCCATCAGAAGGTTCCAAAATCAAGACTCAGGTAAGGCAGAGCTGACAGGAAGAGCTTTACTGCACAGGAAAGGGATTTACAGCAGGCGATGCCAAGTTATCACAAACGCTGCTTTCAAAGGCTAGTTGAGTCCGCGAAAGTGTGTGGGTGTGCGCCTTTGCGCGCAAGATGAGAGACACGCCTATCCATTCCTATGTCGCCTCAGCCAATCAGGAAAAGATACACAGTAATTAGCATCAAACTCGCTAGGCGAAAGGGCCAATATGTGGACATTACCTGACCGAAAGACAGGCAAGAGCGTGTGATGGACACCCACGCGTGCCGATACTTGGGCAACTGCTGACATGGCGAACGAAGAGATGATGTGCCAGCGCAGTAGTACTGAGAGTAGGCTACAAGAAGGGTTGTGAGTATCGCAAATATTTGCGTCGACAAGCAGTAGATTCCCCCATATTACAAGTCCAGCAACACAGTGTTGGTGGACAGAAGTGAACTGCCGGAAAGTGGATTGATAAAAAGGCTTTGTTTTACGCCAGAGCTAACTGAGAGTGCTCGCCAAGTCAGTCTGCGAAGTTGTGTTTGGTGCCGTGAAGGCTTGAATGCCGAATGCTGTTATTGGACGGTGCAACCAGCCAGGCAGACAGGCGCGCATCAATTGGCTGGAAATGACATGCGCATTAAACAGCAAGCAAATAGGGAGAGCATAAAGCCGTCAGGACATAACGGGCATCTCGCAGCGGTTGACAGAGTGCGTGGGGGTTAAGCGGGCACAAGTAGACAGTGAGCTTGCGCGGTTTGGCAAAAAAGGCCGGGTGAGTCAGCTCAGCAGTTTTCCACATGTATAGGCTTACAAATAGGGTAAAGGTTCGATTTGGGGTAAAGAATTGAATTTAATAAACAGCTCTATTGTCAGCGCCCGGAGGGCCCTATCAAAACGGTATTGGGATTAAGAAAGGGGTTTGGGAGTTAACCTTTACTTGGCACTGAAATTATGTCATCGTTTAAACTTAAGCACAATAGTAGCCCGAAGCCTTACAGCAAAACCTCAAAAATAAACAAAATCCGAAGCCTAAAGACTGACCCATTGTGAAAGCAAAAATCGAAATACTTCTTTCAATTATGTGCGGCCCAGTCACGACTGAACTTCAGTGCATCATTTACTAAAATAAATCTGACAAATTTGAATCTCGAAGGATAAACTGGCGAACATACGGGCGGAAAACAAAATACCAAAGAGCTCAATCACTAAGCACTTAGTGGATACTGGCCATATAGTTGACCAAAAGACCGCGTTTAAAGTCGAACTTCGGGCTGCGACCGGACGTCTCCTACGATTTGCCGAGGCCGCTGCGATACGCAGAGGAAAACCAGAACTCTGTAAACAGCTGGATCATGTGATCAACCTCGCATTGCCATGGTGATGATCCCCCTCCCCCCACTATGATCGACTGCTGCCCTGTTCTTTGCCCCCCTTTTAATTACATTTCACAGGCTTTCACTGTTACCTGAACCGCCTTACTGTGATAATTACCTGCCCCCTCCTCTAACCCTCACTATGCACCCACATTTTTGGCGTGTGTTTCACACCCTATTTACCTATTAAGCTTCATTCTTCTAATTGTACAGTTAATTTACTATATTAATAGGCAATGACCGTTTGCAGCTAATAATAATAATAATATGTTTATTATGCCAGTTTACAGGCAATTGTAAAGAGTTGGTAATGCACCTCTTGGGCGCCTTCCAACACCTCGAAGACCGGAAAAACCTAAAACAAACTCCCTATGTTGCGGCCAGTATTGGTTTCGTTTCAGGTTTTTTGTTTTGTCAATACTGGGCGAGATAGGGAGTTTGTTTCAAGTGAAAAAAAACCTGCCTTCAAAGGTATGATACAAACGGAATAAATGTACAGTTGTAAGCTGAGTTTACTCATCAGCAGGAGAACTGTTTCATATCGTTTAAAAACACTAGTTCCAGACGGAGAGAGTTGGCACAAGAACGCAGTGTTCTCAGTCTTCCTTCAATGGTTGTCGGCAAAAGTTGCACGCTATCGGCTGAAGGGTTAGCAGACTGCGGGCTGCTGCTTCAGCAGTATTATCTTCAGCATGAAGCCTGGCGGAGTTCAAAGTCCACGAACGCCATCAGAGTGAAAGATAGATTCCACCGAGTCAGCACCCAAAATTCGTTAAAGTTGCCCTGAGTGTAGAAAATTAGTTATAGCTCTCTTAAATATAGGGTAGTTTTGCTGGGTTTTAATACTTTTGGGCAGCTTATTCCAGATTCATATGGCATTTACTGAAAAGAATTGCCGGTACTTAACTGTACGTGCCATAGGAAGAAATAAAAATACGTCTCGATGAATGGCGCGTCGAGAGTGCTCAAGCTGCCTTATTGTACTAAGGGGATTAAAGGTTTGACCATTCAAAAGTTTAAACTGTAAAAAAAGACCCTTCTGCAATCGACGAAGCCATAGGTGATCCAGCTTTATAAGTTCGCACCTTTGTTGGTAGGTTAAGTTACGGTGTTCTGTAGTGAAAACTCTTCTAGTGAAGAAGTGCTGCACCGATTCTATTTTCTTCCGTTCACAAGTGCGCAGAAGACTGAATAGAGGCGAGCAGTATTCAAGACTAGGTCTCACGTACATATTATAAAGGCTAGTTCTAACCTTGATAGTCTTAAAATTTCTAAGGATAAATCCGGTGGTTCGGCGTGCTTTCAAGACTATCAGGGCACAGTGCTCTGACAAATTGAGACTATTTGAGTAGGATATGCCCAAATCCTTGATAACTCCTGGGACATTTAATACGTGGCCGTCAATGCTTAATTCCGGTTGATGATCGTCGCCGACAACCATAACGGAACATTTGTCCCATGAAAGGGTGAGGCGCCATGTGCAACACCACTGGGCGAAGGCCTGAAGATCCTTTTTTATCAGTTCGAGCACGATGTTGCGATCTGCCGGTTTATATCGATAAGCGACTTTTAAATCATCAGCGTACATGAAGGGTCTGCCATACTGAAAACAATCTGAAACGTCGTTGACAAACAGGCAAAATAGGAGCGGACCCAGTACACTACCCTGTATAACTCCACTCCTCACATGCGTGGGGTTGGAGATAACATTGGATATTTTTACACGTTGTGTGCGAGCACCCAAATAGGAAGATATGAAGTTCAGTGGCTTGCTACCTATGCCGAAGGAGGCCAGTTTCAGAAGGAGGAGGTTATGATTGACCCGATCAAAGGCCTTAGTAAAATCAAAATAGACGCTATAAGTGGCAAAACCGCTGTCTCTAGATTGCAGCACATAATCAAAGAAAGAGAGCTGACAGGTGTCACAAGATCGTTTCTCGATGAAGCCATGTTGAGCTGTATTGAGCAAGTTGTTCTCTGTCAAGTGACGCGTCACCTTTTCTTTTATTAAGGTCTCCAAGATCTTCGAGGCTGCGGGAAGTGTATTTATTGGCCTAAAGTTGTCGAATGACGTCGATCGGCCATGCTTGCGAATAGGCATTATGTGCGATTCCTTCCACAATGAAGGAAAGGTTTCGCTCTCAAGAGCAAGATTAAATACCTTACAAAGAATAGACGGAAAGATATCATTCGCTTCAGCTTTTAGAAGGCTAACTGGGACGCCATCTGGTCCTGGACTATAGGATTGACGATAACGACGAATGGCTACAGTCACATCCCAGACGGTAAAACTTATGGTTTCGAGTATGGCACCCGTCCAAGCCCGGATAACCGGAGGTGCAGCGAATGAGCTTTCACTAAACGTTTTGGATAGGAACGCATTGAAGCTATCGGCGGTCAACTTAGCGTCAGCTATGGGGTTTCCTAAAGCATCTTGAAGTATGGGGTGTTGCGTTTTCCTCTGCGCTTTTACTGTACGCGAAAAGAGTTTCGCAACATTAAGGGAAGGGTTTTCAGCGAAGTGGATCTCATCGGCCATCTGCTTTTCTTCGGAGAGCTTCTTGGCCTGATCAAAGATCAGTGTGATCAAGGGCAGAACGGAAGTGTCGTTCTGCCGATGCAAACGACGAGAGAGTTTACGCAGCCTACGACGGAAAGACACAGGAAGGTACACTTCATCCTTGACATGTATTACTTTCTTACGGGGGACAAAGTGGAGGATGAGTGGATCCAACACTTTGTACAGTGCATCGGTACAAACATTTACATCCAAACATTGGAAAATCTCAGACCAGTCGAGAGCGTTTAGATGTGCCAGTAGGTCAGCCGTGTTTGCTGATCGGAAGTCATGATAAAAACTATACTTTTGGGAAAATGTTTCATCCGCCTCCAGTTCTAGTTCACTAACAACTGTAAGATGGTCTGAACTCCCAAGTGCGTCTAAGGATGACGCTGAAAGTGGTTCGCATCCCCTACAAAAAATAAGGTCGAGTATGTTTGCTCCTCGAGTGGGAAAATCGACTACCTGATCCCACATGCCAATATCTATTGCCTCAAATAAGTTCTCAAACTTTGAAGGACCGGATGGTAGAAACCATTGCACGTCAGGAAGGTTAAAATGGCCTGCAATCAAGCAATACTTAAGATTCAAGTCAGCTGTGGCATGAAATGCCTGCGAGAGACAAAGATCGTAGTCTGTATTGGCATTAGGTGGGCGATAAACTCAGCCAACAAGTAAGGAGTATTTGTTTTTTAGAACAACTCGTAGCCAGCAGCTCTCCTCCTCCACCGCTGTGAATTGTGGATAGTCCAACGGGAGAAATGCAAGTGGCTGCTTAATATAGATGCAGCTTCCTCCGCCAAGGCCATTGTTTCGATCGTTCCGAACGCATTCATAGCCAAGAACAGAGAGTTCTGTGTCAGCTACAGAGGCCGATGCCGATGTCTCAGTTACCATAAAAATATCTGGGCGGTTGACGAAAACCACAGTCTGGAGCAGAGGCATTTTATTAATCAGTGATCTGGCATTTAAAACTGCCAATTTAAGAGGGCATATCTGAGGTTTCGGTGGCGAGACAGCTAGGCCGTCACTGTTACCGGCTTCGACCAGAGCGATGTCCTTTTGACCTGAACTATTTCTCCCTCTCTTATTTTGAGATTTGTCTCGCCATTGGTTCTCCGTTTTTCCAGCTCTATTATAAGCTGTCTCATCTTTCTCCGCTCTTTCAACTCGTAATCCGGCTGAAAAAAACTTGCGAATGAAGACTCCGTAAGGATGGTTTGCGCTCTAGCAAGAGTTTCGCCTGTGCTTCAGTTTCTAGAATAACTTTTAGAGGTCGTGGCCGAAAAATTGATTCTGGAGCTGTTGGAGCCTTCCCTATTCGAAATGCCTTAAGAATGCGGAAAGACTCGCCTGGTTTTAGCAACGGCTTGGCGTAAACTCGCATAAGACACATGTCATGGTCAATTCGTTCTTGTGCAATTGACGACTCTGACTCTGGGGCCCCCTTTACAACTATTTTCTGCTTGCGACTCAATGGGGCATGTGTTGCAAGCTCACGTGTTTCAGCCGAGGGAGCAATTGTATCCGGTACACGCGGTTCTGATGAACTGGCTATTGGGTAAGCTGAATGCAAACCCGTGAACCGTTTGGCTTTCTTAGGCTTATGCCTCTTTTGAGTTATGATCTTGTCAAACTCTTGGTTATCACTTTCTTGTGCAGAGTCGAGCAACGATGTGGTGCTAGGATGCAAATCCCGATAATTGCTACTGTCGCTTAAGCCGAGTGACGATGATGTAGCCCGTGGGCTTGACACATGGTCCGATATGCAGGTTTCAGGCGTGTCGAGAGACATGTCCAAATCTAAGTCAATATCAGCGTCAACTCGTTCTTGTGCAATTGTTGACGCTATCTCTAGAGCCCCTTTTACAACTATATTCTGCTTGTGACTCACTGGTGCATCCGTTGCGAGCTCACGACTTCCGACCAAGCGGCCATCTGTATCCGGTATTAAAGGTTTGATGGGTCCAGAGGTGCCGGTTTTTGGGTTAGCTGACTGCGCATTCCTGGCCCATTTAGACTTTCGAGCCTTTCAAGCCCTATGCTTTTTTGGCTTCATGATCTTATCGACCTCTGTATCGTCACTTTCTAGTGCAGCATCAAGCAACGATGTGACGCTAGGACGCAAATGCAGATCATTTTTAGTGCTGCCTGAGCAGAGTAACAATGGCGTAAACTGCGGATTGATTTTAGATTCTTTGCGATCGAGTGAGACGCCCGCTGGTTTACTTAGACGCCCGCTGGTGAATTAGAGGTCGCGAAATTGTATGACGTCAATACATTCTGCTCAACTTGTGATCTTCGCCCTTTTCGAACATACGTTTGCTTTCGATTGATCATCCTCAGGCCTGTACAGTCATGGTGATGAAATAAATAATCTATGCTGGTTGGTGGGCAGATGCCGTATTGTAGTTGTCAGAGGCAATGGGGAGTGAGGGGAATTGGGGTCGAAATTTCCGTTTATCGGCAGACCGGCGGCCAAGACGAGTGATAAGGGGCGCGCGGTTGAATGGGGAACTTGTCCGTCTCTGGGATCCCAGTTCCGAGGCTGGTGATAAACAGCTGGCGAAAGTCGCTAATACAACAGCACATGGCTTCCAAACTATCACATTGCGCTGAAGCCGCAGCTTAAAAGTCTGCTAAATGATGACATACCTCGTCCCTCCTCCACGAACGGACACTCAGGTCGCAATGTCTGCCTCCTTACATGACTTCTATGACATTGTCCTTCAGGTGGGACCCGAGCCGTGTGTTTCTTGTTTATATGAAAACATGATCTAATGTACGCGGATCGCGGTAAAAGAAGGCGGGCTGTTTGTTTTTGTTAGATACTGCGCCCGGTCCCGCCACTGGTCTCCTTGACTTTATCCTGAAAATTGGCTCCGGGGGATGAGGGGGGAGAGAGTGCGGTAAATACCGCGCAGGTCTACTATCACAATAAATTAATTAATGCACACGTCACCATCCCTGCCCAAGCAGTAGACATGATTTACGAAGCCTAAACTGCCAAGTTTGCCAAGGTTCCCTCACAAGTAATTTATATCAATTTTCCGGCAGGTGTCTAAAGAGAAGTTTTAAAACGGTGAATATGCTTACTAACCGCTTACTTACAAATTGTAAGTAGGTTGAATTTTCCACAAAATCCAATTTTTCGCAACTCAGCCATTGGTCAATTAGGGATTGGATGATGATATTGAACTGCAGACGGGCCCTCGGAAAGCCATCGTGTACAATAACCACTTAAGTCAGTTTATTAAAGGGCTTTTTAAATTAACCATAGGAATAACCGGTTACTTACAAATTTTAATCAGGGTGAATTTCCACAATCTTCCAACTTTTTCACTAGTTCACAGGTATTCTACTCGGGGTTAGTGATACTATTAAAAATGTACTTCAATGACCTAGCCCAAGGTCAGCGAACACCCCACGCCATATATGCACTCGCCATTGGTCTAGTAGAGGGTAAGCCATGATATTAAAATGTACCTTAGCGTCCTCGCCCAAGGTCAGCGCACATCCCTAACTTACCCACGTAAGTTTTTTTAATTTACATGATTGTTGCGCACTGAATTATTCCCCGATACGCCCCACTCAGTCTACCTCCTTAAACCCAGGTGCCCGTATTGAAGCGGAGTACGCTTCGCGCGCACTGTGGGGAGCCCACTATGGATCCTTACCCATTTTCCTAATTATATGCAGCCACTGGGAGACATAACAAAAGGAGACGTGACGGATCTGTTAGTATTGTCTCTCCTTGGGGTCATTTCACGCCGAATAAAAGTGCATACATGGACTCGAATAAAAACCAGGATGGAATGCACACCTCGACAGCTTAAAGAACCTATTCTTCAAAATAGGAGACAAACACAAGACCCATCAATCGATTACCATTGGCGATATTCAGTGCATACACAGAACGACGTGAAAAATTCCCATTAGATAATGAAAACGTACAAGAACGACGCATGGAGCGAGCAGACTTAAGTTTACATAGAATTTCCTAACAGTGGTGGGGGATCGAAACAACAGTCTTCATAACATCCCTAGCTAGTTGGTGCAAAACTGTATCAAACAAAAAATAAAACGGAAATCTCGAAAAAAATTACTCTTTGAACAATAAAAATATTAGCACGGCGCTCAAAAACGTAGAGGGTAGCAAAAGTGCCCAAAACAGACAAGTAAATCATTGAACAGAGGAAAGTATGGACTGTCCAAAGAACCGACGCAAGTCCACTTTTCGCGTGTTTGGCACATGGCGAATAGTGACGGAGATTCGGTTTTCACGGGTAAGCGACCCATTCGACAACTGAAGAAGAGGAGAGCTCAGAAGGTTAAAAATGTGCTTCTTGAGATCTCTTTCCTCCACAGCTTCGAGCTTTGATTCTTGTGTAGGCGCGGAGTCACCAGCAGCATCGGTGAAGAGAAGATCAGATTGGCGTTCCTCGATGCCATGCAAATAGTGTGTGTAGAGCAGGTCACCGACCATGTTCAGACTGCGAGGCATTAGGAGGGCAGAGCCCACATACCGATCGGAGAGTGCAGCACTCTACAGGAAAGGTAAAGCAAGCGTCGAGTAGAATAGATCTTTTGTTTACATCAATATTGACGCCATTAAAAATTTCATTACGCAAATGCATCGAAAGTGCAGAATGCTGTTATTTTGCAAATGCTTAATTATTTTTTTACTATTCTTATTTCATTACTTGTAGGCCTTTTGCATACTAATGCAAACTGCAACAATTTTACAACTTAACTACTTTTTAATGCATACCTATACCGTGTTGATTGAGTTTTAGGGGTTTTGTCATTTACTCCAAATAAACTGACTGAAGGCCACGGGAACCACAGCAGACGCGTCTACGAATCGCGTTCCCACCCGCCCTCCCGGCGGCCAAAATCTGCTACACCCATCTCCTTACGTTGTATCAACTCTCCCCTCCGCCCAATCCGTGTTTTTGATGACGGAACAGACCCTCCCGGTCACGCTGCTCCGACTCCTCCTCCTCGCCGCCGGAATCGAGGCCAACCCTGGACCTCTCTGGTACCGCTCGTTCTGCCTAGACCGTCTGGGCCGCCGCGACTTGTCTGTACGTTGAGGCTCCTGCAATGGCTGGTCCAGTCCTGAACCCAAATCCTCTGGTCTTCAACTTTGCCTCACCACCTGGTCTTAAAATCTTGCAATTCAACGCCAACGGCCTCCTTGGGAAGCTTGACCAGCTCCTGGCCCTCATGCGCTCGCACAGCATAGCTGTGGCGGCTATCCAAGAGACAAAGTGGTCTAACTCCACTAAGGTCCCTTCCTGTGCCGATTACACGATTGTCCGTCGCGGCCGCGGCCGCAACAAAGGCGGAGGTTTGGCCTTCCTGGTGGACAAATCCATTGCCCATCACCAGCTTCCCCTGCTTGGATCTGATCCCACGGAAGTACCGGCGATTTCCCTTGACATTGGCCCGGCGCCGCTAACCGTCGTGAACGTGTACATCCCTCCAACTTCCAGTTGTTCTCCCGGTTTCACCGCCTCTATCGCTCCCTACTTACCTTCTGGAGACAGTCTGTTGCTAGGTGACTTCAATGCTCACCATGACCTGTGGTGCTCTAACTTGGCAGCCGACCCCCGAGGAGAAGCTCTGGCTGATGAAATAGAACACGCCCCCTTTGCCGTTCTCAACGAGAACAGCCAAACGCGGCTCCCAACCAACGGCGCCTCCAGCTCGCTCGATGTTTCCCTCGCCAGTCTCAGTCTGGTAGCCTCCACCATGTGGAACACAGAAATCAGCCTGGGTAGCGACCACCTCCCCATTGTGCTCGAATTGGCCACCGCCGCCGAGCGTATCAAGGCCCCCAACCGGCACTTCATTAATTTCAAGAAAGCCAATTGGGCAGCGTTCACGACCGAATGCGAAGCCAAGATCGATAGCCTACCGCCTCCCACCTGTGTCCACATGGCGGAGCGAGCCCTTCATCGACTACTCCTGGCAGCAGCAAGTCACCACATCCCTAACGGCCGCATTCCCCTTCTCCGTCCTAACTATCCGCCCGAAGCCTCCCGCCTGGAACGAGAGAGAGACGAAATACGAGCGCGTGACGCCAGTGACCCGCGCGTTGGCGAACTGAATGGTTTAATCACTAAGACTATCAACGATGGCAAACGCCAACGCTGGCATTAACTAGTTTCAGACTGCGATTTCAGCGGCAACTCAGCTGCCACTTGGAAGCTTTTACGCAACCTGACCAAACCCCGGGCTGATACATCAAACCAGTCTATTAGCTTTGGGGACGGCAGGTTCATTTCCAACAACGGCAAGATCGCCGCGAAGATGAACAAGCTGTTCTCGCCCCACCCAGCGCCCAGTCCCAAAAGCCAGCGCCCCCTTCTTCGCCTCCTCCATAAAGCCCCGCCCCCAGACATTTCCTTTTCAGACGATGCCATCCTCACCGCCGTCAAGAAAATGAGAGCTTCGAAAGCCTTAGGACCAGATGGTCTGGCGCACATCCATGTGCGCCACATCGGCCCGAAGGTGGCTGCCTACCTTGCCGACCTCTTAAACCTTTCACTGGGAACTTCAATCATCCCTGATTGCTAGCGCCAGTCGATTATTATCCCCCTGGTCAAAGCGGGTAAGGACCCCTGCCTAGCGACCTCTTATCGTCCAATTGCCCTCCTCAGTCCATTGGCGAAGATCCTGGAACGGCTCATCCACCCAATTCTGACGTCTGTGACGGAGCTATCTTGCCACCAACATGGTTTCCGATCGGGTCGTGGAACTACAACGGCGCTTTTCGAGCTCAGCGATGCTATCCTCGAGGGCTTCAATCAACAGAAGCCCGCTTCGTGGACCGTGGCAGTCTCAATTGACCTTTCAAGAGCCTTTGACTGCATCCGCCACGATCAGCTCCTGCAGGACTTGGTCTCGCTGAACGTCCCGACTGGCCTGGTCCGATAGTTGGCGGCTAACATCCGTGGCCATCATTATCGTGTCCTCTTTCGGAGCGCTCTCTCTAAGCCCCGTAAGCAGACCTGTAGCGTCCCTCAAGGCTCTGTGCTCAGCCCGAAACTCTTTAACATCTACATGCGAGAGCTCCCACTTCCCCGGGCACTTGTGCAAGTGGTATCCTATGCGGACGATGTTACGTTCTTTTGCCGGCACCATGAAATCGATCAGGCTGCACAGCTCCTCACGGAGTTCATGCCTGTTGTCGAAAACTTCCTCACCCAGCGCGAAATGACGATCTCAGCAGCCAAGTCGTCCGCAACTGTTTTTACGCTTGATCCGAAGGAGTTTAATCGTCACCCGGTCATCACCGTCAATGGGGCGTCCTTACCGCTCGTCCGCAAGCCCAAACTCCTTGGTGTGCGTTTTGATCCGCTCTTCACGTTCGCAGACCATGCCAGGGAGACCGCAAGCAAAGTAAGCCGCTGCACCAAGGTCCTCAAGGCTCTAGCAGGCACATCCTGGGGCTGCGCGAAAGAGACTCTGTCGACTGCTTTCAAGGCGCTGGCCAAGCCGCACCTCACTTATGTGGCATCAATCTGGTCTCCTACGATGAGCTCCTCCAGCCTCCGCCGCCTCCAGTCAGCCCAAAACGCTGCCCTCCGCACGATCACGGGTTGCTATAAAATGTCGCTTATAGATCCTCTTCATGCGGAGGCTTCTGTTCTACCGGTCGCCCATCACAACACTCTCCTTAACCAGCAGTTCTGGTGGAGGTGTTCGCAACCCGGCCATCCCAATCATCACCGTTGCACCGCTCCCGAGCCCTGCCGCAACGTCCGGCCGTCTATTCGAGCACTCCACAAGGAAGCTGTTGTCTCGTTTCTTGCGGATCTACCTGTTGATAGCTCTACCACCAAGACAGGCTTCCAGCATCTCCACCAGAGGTCGTTGTCGAGGAGAAACGAGGTTACCGTCCCCCGGTCCTATTGGGTGGCTATCCACCTCCGATTGCGGCCTCGGAACGACACCTCCCAAGGGTCACTCGCTGTACTCTGACGCAGCTACGCAGTGACTACTGCATGCTCCTTCGCCAGTACCAGCACCGGCTTGACCCATTCATACCTGACTGCGGCGTCTCGCCGCATGACTGCCGTCATCTGTTCGCCTGCAGCTCTCGGCCAGGCACCCACCTCACTTCCGCGGACCTGTGGCTCAAGCCGGTCGAGGTCACGGCTTTTCTCCGTCTCCCAAATACTCCCAGTTTGGATTCCGGCGGGGATTCCTGATCCAACTATGGGCTACGACACACACACACACACCGAAGGCCACGGATAGTTGACGCCAGAAGCCATTACAGGACACTCATAAAGACAAACAATAACGCTGTTCTGCGATTGTTGAATATCTTCTAATAGGGAGTATTCAAGCATTATATGTCCCAACGTGTACGTAACAGCAGATCACACCAACCTAAGTCATGGGGCATGTTTTCACACAGGAAAACTTACTTAGACTAGGCTTAAAGTAGTGATCAGCAAAGAACATAACAAAACTTCATTTCCTTCATGATCACACGCTAACTTACAGTCAAAAAGAATCCAAGCATTGTGAAGAAAAAAATATACCGTTCTAGCAAAAAGTATAGTTTTCTGAGAACAGAGTGAAACCAAACTTCGGGGTGCTTAACGGTGTATATGACAGCGCCGACTGATTGCTAGTCAGCTGTTTGTGGGCTGCGTGGAATGGGCAACATTACCGCGGCAGTCCATCTTCCACAAGCGAAAACTCCAGTTCAAGGAAGGTTTTACACGAAGAGGACATAGGTCACGAAGGGAAGAATTTCATTCACCTGACAAAGAGAGTGATACATTGACGTTGTAATTTACCATACTAACAGCCTAGGTACTTGCTAAAAGGCCCAGACACGTGTTTCGCCGGTATTTTGCCGCTGCTTGACACAGCTGCGAGGGCTCCGGCTTATTAGTGGGTCGCCCAGCTTTCCCTATCTGCTTTCTGGTTGATACACCGGTTTTTAAAGTTCAGCTTTTTAATCTCCAGAGAAATTAATTTCTGATCGCGGTATATATCAGTGTAGTTAAGGTCTATAGGCGTAGACCGAAATTGTAAGTGTATATTCGTGTTGAAACCCGTCAACCCCTAAGAAATATACACATACTGCCATCAGAGTGATACGTATACAGAGTGTAGTAATCATATGATACAAAATAATATGCCTCGTAAGAGTGTTAGACTCTGTATTCATGGCGAAAGACCACTCATAGGGCGATCATGGCTTAGTCATTCGCACCCGAGATGTCAATTGCTGCGGCTTACTATCAATATCAGTAGAGATAGTTTTTAAATGTCTGTGCGCCATGCGCCTAGATCGGATGTGGCTTTTGCGAAAGAAACCACCTCGAAGACACAGGAAGATTGACAGTTCAATCGTGATAAAAGACTTGCTGCATCCAAAGCACCTCCTCTGGTTCCCCTCACCCCTATAAGTACGAGGGCATGAAAGAATAAAGTAGACCGAAAAATAACACTAGACACAGATGAGCGAACACGTAACAGCAGTAGGAACAAAGCAAAGCCTCAAACCGCAGTTCACAAGACGAGACCCTTTCACCGGCCCAAAATCGACGAAGATTATATCCACGCGGAAGTCGAAAACAACTACTACGATTTTATCCTCCTTATTCAGCATTAAGCCTTCGGTCGGGAGGTAAATGCGTCTAAAAAGCAACCGCATTAAGTATCGTACAGGTAGCATGGATTCGCTCCTTGCTTCTGTACTACATTCGATGCACATAAGTTAGTAAATGTATCCAAATCTCCACAAAACTAATCGTATAGTCCTCTTCCTAGCCTTTCTAGAATACTGGAATAGAGTCCAGTTGTAATTGTACACTTTCTAAGCTGCCGGAAGTCAGGATTACCCTTTAGCTTAGTCGCTGGATGGCCAATATTGAATCAGTCTTCCGCGAGGTCAACTGCAAAGTAATCGGGTTCCCTGGTATGACGAATAAGCAGTCGCAGAGCAATAGCGACAGCGCTACCAGGGCACGGATGAATTAGGCCCGTTATGCGCAAAGCCCGATGACGGAAATATGGTATGACAACAGGGAATCTTCATTACAGCTTGTTTGCTACCACAATCTTGCAGTTAGGCTATTGAGCCAAAGCGTTAGAAGAGGTAATCTTGAACAAACAACCTGAGCGACTTTTGGGACCCCACCCATACCCTAAAAAGTCAGCAGAAAGACCATAGACTTGCTCGCCAAAATAGCGGGAGTGAGGCCCAGCGACGAGGATTCATTAGGTCAGCTCCGGAAAAAGACTAAATAAAGCAGTTAAGCTGAAGAAGCGAAAACGTATTTGCCAGGTTTGGGTGTGACCATTACTGACAAAGCGAGAGGTTGAGAACTGGCATGCATACACTGAACGCCAACGCGGAGATTTCCACCCTCCTCCTGTCTGCGTAGCATGACAGAAAGCAATAACGAGACTGTTGAGGAAGGTGCCGGCAGCAGACGGCATCTCCGTTGAAGTCTACAAGTATTGCGGCAGCAATGGCGTCCTGGCTCTCTGGGCACAAGTGCAAAACCTTTAACCAGCAATACAAAATTGCAGATATGGGACTGCAAAAAGAGCTCAAGAGAAGCCCATGTAAGCTCAAACTATTTTGGATGATTAGTAAACCACCATGCTCTACTCAAATAGGCGACTTATAAAGTACGTAAGTTATATACCAAAAGTTCGCAGGTGACTACCAACGAATTAATGTTGACCATGTTCTACGGCAACATACAGGATATTCTACCGAGCTTCGAAAAGTTAAATAAGATTGGAAAAAGAACGACATCTGAGTTCTAATGAATAAAATTGTCAAGCTGACATCGTAAATAAACAAATGGATTCTTTGCAAATAATAATCTCAATTCGATTACCTTTCGAAAAAAATTAATGGCTTAAAACCGGAGTGTGGGGAAAAACTTAGATCATATATAAAAACATCAAAAGCGAAACTATCAGACAAAGCAGCTAATGCGGTGGTCTATTCACCATTGTTATTCTGAGGTAGCATTGGTGGTTTGCAGGTAAGATGGACTACAGTGAGGAGAAATTCTGCGGGATTGTCCTTACTCTGTCGCTCTAATCCAACCTGCATCACATACAATGCAGACGAGTTTTTAAAAGCACGCCTAGCTAACTAGAAAAGAAATAAGGTCCAGGTCCGAGTCAGGCCGACTGCAGGCGAATTCAGCCAGAGTGACTGATGTATGTATGAAGAGAGTTCCGTCTACGCGTGCCACGCACGCGCCGGCAAAATTAGTTGGTTTAACGATATAGATATACAATTAACAAGCACGGTTTGATATCCCATCAATATAATGATGGCGAGTTAACGAAAGAAATCAGATATTGCACTTGATTTCCCTACTTCCAAGTGATAAACAAAAATAAAATTTCCACATGTAGTCACGAGCAGAATACCTAAAATTGCAGGTGCTATTAGAATTTCAAATGCCCCAGTTCAAGTTTTACTTTTACGTAAACCATGAATGCTAGGGCATCGCGGAGAAAGGTAGCCGATAGTTAAATCACTTTCTGTTATTGGTGACTGCTACATGCCTGTTGTTGGAGAAGAATTAGGGATAGGTCGTGACCGGAAAATGTACCAATGGCAAACTCACTAAAAGTTGGGCTGCACATATTCAGACCCGACGGAGTACGTTCTTTTTCAGCGACGAAATAAGAGCATTGAAATAGGCAAACGGAAAAAATAAACACATCTGATTCACTCACCTGTTCTCCTTCTATTGGATTATAGAAGTCCAGGACGCTGTGGCCACCAAGATTCACCGTGGTGACGACCGGGTAGTACAGGGAGCCGTCGTGATGCGGCTAAATCATTCCTAGTAAGATCAGAAAAGGGAATACGTTAGGCATACCATTATTCCCTGACCGGGTCTGTATTCATTGATGAGCACATGATTAGCTCGGTAGGGTCCAAAGACGCCCAAGTCAGATATCCGGTCCATGAGTGAATGCAACCACTAAATAAGGCGGGAGGGCACAATAATTTGTTGTTTGGAGACAAAAAGTACCTTGGGGATTTCTTCAGCAATCATGCCCTTGACGTGTGGCGTTCCGCCCCAGATCTGCAGTCGTCTGTTGCCGAGACGTTGCCAGCGACGTTCAGGGACTGAGTAGATGTTGCGTAGGAGGTCAGCTTCCATTTCAGCATCAATAAAGTCCGGCATATAAACAAAAGTTGCCGGCGCACTGGGGACAATGTACGGCCTAACAGGCTCTGGCCATGCGACTTCCTCGCCCACGCCTTTAAATAGAGAAGAGCAGGAAGAAGAGGTTCTAACTGGTGAATGGGCGGCAGAATACAACTTTTAAAAAGGCCAGATTAAATAACTAACGATTTGGAGACATCTTTGTAGACCAGAATTCGCGCAGTAATGGAATGGGAGTTAGCACTGAGCATGGTGATTATGTTTACGGATATACAGGCTGATCCGCTTATCTACCAGCAAGGATTTCCGGCGAACAGAATCGAACGTTGAAACTCAGAGGGCCACCAGTTGCGTTACAAAAAAATTTAGTAGTGGGAATATTAAGCAAAGACGCCTAAGCAGTGTAGACCAAAGTTTTGCGAGATTTCCACGAATGATGGGAAACATTTGAGTTAACAAATTACAACTTTATTAAACGGTACTGTATTTTCAATACACATTCGACTGGAATGGTTAACAACCGCGACAGAGGAGAAGCGAAAAAAACTCCAAGTATATGGACAACGCAACTTGTGTAAAAAACTCATCCGTGGAGTACGCGCTTCTTATGAATTTACGCAAAACCTAGAGTATTCACCACACTAACCAGAATTAACAGAAATAACCGTGGTCATTCCACAACCAAAAAAGAACCAGATTTATGGGAATGGACTTAAAAGCCGAGCTTTTTCGGAATCGCGGAATTACTTCTCCAGCCCTAGCTTCTGTCACAGTTCGCCAAAATCCCACTTATAAACACAATATTAATTAGACCGCAGCTAGTTTTAGCAGAGTTCAAAAAGTTGGATCTGACCGAGTAATCTGGACCGGATAATATTCCAAGCGTACTCCTACGTCAATTAGCTAAAGAATCTGGATAACCATTCCGTATTATCTTCCAAAAAGGTCAAAGGCCATGAATAACGGACATCCAAAAGAGGTCACTGAATTCGACTGCGGTAAGGTGTATGAGCGCGTTTCACATAATCAATTCCTTCAAAAGATGCTAGACTTAGCGATACGGGGAAACCTTCTGAACCAGAATCAACATTTTTAAAGGATCTTCGACAGAAAATTACTGCGGGCGGTTACTTTTCAGAATAGACGCCTGTTAAAGGTGGAGACACCCAAGGATCGGTTCTTGGGGCACTCCTACAAAAAGTGAAAGCAGATAAAACATTATTTGCCGATGATCGTAAACTTCGGAGGGTGCTAACCGATGAAAGAGAATTTTAGATAATACAAGAAGATATAGAGGAGCTGAATGCATGGAGCAGGAATTGGGGCTTGAAATCTTATGTCATAAGGTGTGTGCTAATGCACATAATATAAGCAAGAGGAAGAACAAATGCTTTCTAGCGACAGTATACTTCGGATAATTAACCACTTGGAACCGCAATTATACAAAAACTCTGCGTGTTCATTAAAGACGATAGCTGACAGCTCCAAAATCGCAGCGCGGGCATTGTCAACTAGGAGCACGCTACGAAAACGTTGATTAATTCTAATACTGGTATCTTCACTAAGGTATATTCAGAACTTGTGCGGCCACATTTGGAATATATGGTACACGCTTGACGAACATAGCGTCAGAAAGATATGTTTAAAACATTTTCCCCAAGTATAAGTTTGAAGCAGGCAAAAACGGCAGAATTTATTTGTTGCATGGATGACAAAAGAATTTGAGAACACATAATTTTTAATTTTCACAGGATCGATAAAAGCAAAGTTATTGCAACGTGGCGAATGGTCGATAAATATGCCAACTTTAAACTTGGGAAGAACGCGCCCGACTGCCTTGAATCTCTAACACTTCCACCATAGACAGGACAGAGGTGACCTTAGAGCAACGTTTAATATGATAAGGAGGCTTGATTTTGATGTGAATTGGGATAATCGTTTTGCAATGGCACCAAAGAATAATTTTAGACAACACGACTGCCAAACGAAATGTGCTACCTCAGCAAGCGCTCCTTATTTTCATCACAAAGACACGCGTCAGTGGAATTTGTTACGACAGATGTTGTGCATTCCTCCACTGTGTGTGTCTCGTCCGTGCCTCGTAAACGGGCCGCGTGGTAGATGCGCTGGATCAACGCGGGGGCCAGATCCGGGCACAGCAGGTGTTATTCGGGTTGCGCTCATAGAAGGTTGATGAAGCTTATGCAACAGCCATGAGCACACTGATTTATATCTCCCTTCGTGCATATAGACACAAGAATGCTCGAGTCCTAGTCATCGGAAACAATATTATCTCTCCACGTTTGTCAAATTACCACATTGAGCCAGGAGGCCCGACTGTCAACATTTAATTTGCCGATTTATGTGAGAACAGCGTACTATCAAGGTGCCTTGTCCTATAAAACTTAACTTATTTCGCCCTAATAGGATAGGACCCCATGACACTCGAATGTCGGAAAATAGAAGTCAGATATTGCGAGGGACGACGTGATGGTTTGATCACCAAAGTATTTTAGGATGCCTCAAGTTTCCATGTCAGCGCTCGTCCCTAACAGATGACGAGAGGATAGGCATGCCAATTAGCCGCGTCACACGCTCACAAAAAATGTGCTGTTGTTCAGCCTTCCGTTTGTCCGCTTTGCCCTCCGCCCAACCCGTCCTTAGGGCACTTTTTCGCCTTGCTGGACGTTCGGGTGTGTCGATTAATGAGCCAGTAGGCATATTGATAAGTTGCAATCATGGCAAAGGCCACGATCAGGAGGCGTGTGGTTAAGTTAGTATTTCTTGCCGAAGTAGTTGGCACGGCACAGCAGTCCTACGGATGGAAAGAAAGGCAAAGTACAGGACTGGACATGCATGGGCTTATGAACTGCAGGAATAATCAGAGGCAGTTGGAAGTGGTAGGGTGGTTATACTGGTGAACTATCACAGGCTGCATCACAGCCAATTATAATGCCACACCACTGACACCAGATTTCCGCTGCTTATCCGCACAGTGCGCATCCATTTTGCTAACAGAGTACTCATTTACTGGTACCGTTTTGCACAAGAACTAGGATATTCTTGACCGTCATCGACCTTAAATTAAATTTTAAAAAAACTAATGAAATCTGCCTAGTTAAGCTATATTATTGGCAAGGCGGTAACACGGCCGAGATTTCCGCACATTTAAAAGATCACGACCCAGAGGTTGTATCAAACATAACTGAATTACACAGCGATGTTGACGTTGCTCATTTGGGGTATTGCGATATCTAAAACTACTAGAATTCGAATGAAAGTAGTCACAGAGCACTGTTATCAGGGAGCTGGATAGTATTTACTTACAAAAAGTGGTTGCACACGCTGAGCTCAAATGACCCGGCCAAGAAGACATCTTAAGGAACTCTTGCGTTGGGAATCACAAACAACCCAAGTCGATTAGACTACGAAAGGTTTATCTGAGGGGGGGGCGGGGTACCCACTCAGATTGTACCACGTGGTACAATCTGAGTGGCCCTGTTAAGCATAAGTGCAATTTCATGGGCATTTACGCAGGTATAGACACAACTAAGAAGCTCAGACGCATGATACCATTAAGGCCAATTAAGTTATCCAATATTACGCAACCATGCATCCTAGCCCTCTCGACGGAAGAAACTCCGGCATTGCGTTAACGATATCAAGCGATTTAAAATGGTCAGAGAAAGACAAGGCGCACTGAAAAAATTGCAATATAATTACAGACAAACTTTAAAGGAAAAAGTTAGACAGATGACGATGGACCACGAAAGGACGTACCCATACGGAAATGTTTCACAACAAATGATGTTCCGATCCAAATTAAGAGCACAATCCAAACACCACACAACTTAAATGCACAGCCGCTGCACGTCCAAGAAGATAACTAAGCGATTGGACACAACACAGTGTTTGCTGTTAAGGAAGAACTTATATGGCGATTAACTTATAATAATTGGCTAAAAAAGATGTTGTTTTGCCAGAACCGTCTACATAAATTCTCATGTCACCTATATGGAAAATATAAACTGCTGCAACGATCAAGGTGTTATTCGGCAATGCACTGAACAACATTTTTCCAATCTCAAAAGACGACGTTTTGTTGTACTATAAGCTTGTTTATTGAATAAGTAATAAGATTTAAGTTAAATAACTGACAGCAAAACGCAAATGGTTTTATTTTTGTTCAGATTATGCAGCTTTACATTACCGTTAATTATATTTTCTCGTTCTGTTGGGTCATATCTCGCTCCATTATACAGGGTGTCCCAAAAAAATCTAAACGAATTTCACATAATTGTAAAATTGATGTGTATCATGCAGTTACTTTAAAAAAAAGTATTAATGTTTCAAAGTATTATTTTTATATTATTTTTCACTGAATATTCTTAAACTGATGTCCATTTTGATCATTTCACCACTGACACCGCGAAGCAATGAAGCCGCACGCACCATAACACATTTCACTTGGTATTCGTGTGCATTCATGTTCAATGGCTTTTATATATCAATTCAGCCACTGTTGCAACAACCAAAAGGCAGTGAAAAAGTAATAAAATGATGCTTGTAAATACCCTGCTAGCACAATCCCCCTTCTCCCCCGTCGAGCGGCGGGGGAAAACGGGGCAGAACGGGGCTATACCCCCGCCGTTGACGGGGCTGAGGGCGGGGATATCAACCCGTTTTCCCCCGTCGCCGAAAAAAATTTGGCAGCACGACGCGTTAGCATGCTCATTTAAGCCCCTCCCCTCTCCCCAACGCCCCCTTCCCATTGCGTAAAATGCCCCCCCCCCACCACCCCGGTCCCCTTAACCTTCCAAAGGTCCCCCAAAACCTGCCCATTGATGCTTTTGGGTAAAGGACAAGTCCTAATGAAATAGAAATTATGTTATATGAGTAGATAAGGAAGATATTAGAAAATTTGTACAAACGTAAGTCAATGTTAAATTCAATATATAAAGGTTTGTCAATGTTCAGGGGTGGCATAACTTGTGGACGGCAGGACAGCTGGCTCCTATAATAGAAAAAACGTGAATTATAAGGCTGTTTATATGTTAGCAAGAATAAAGTTATAAATTGTAACTAAAAGTACATTCTTGGCAAAAGGTAACCAATAGGACCATTTGTATGCAATGGCACCTACAGTGTCATCTGACTGAAAGTATGAGGCCATCACATTGCCCGCTGCGGTCTCTGTTCGCTTTTCTCGTATGCCTCCATACCGATCCCGCGAACCATGGAACCACTCAATGGCGGTTTTCTTTATGACGTCCTGTTTGACGTTATGTAGCCCCGGGTGTCGGCGTGTGGTCTCTGAAGATTCTAAAGATGCTTGCAACCTACCCGCAAAAATAGTATAGAGTGTACTCCCTATGAATGACTTCTTATTCTTCTGCGTGGAACCTTGCCACGTAAAAGTGGTGCAGAGTGGCGGTCCGAGAAGTTGGGCTAAGATGTGCCGTATTATCTCTTTGGGGCTGCGGCCGCCAACCGAGAGGAGGAATTTAACCTAAAAGTCAAAAGTGTTAAATTAATTCGACCGTTATCATACGCTATCCTGCAAAATTGTTTCTTCTTTTTCAAAGCGTTTGAGATACAACCGGAGGGCCTCGTCTGTGCATAGTGGCAGACCAGACCCCGTGGCTGCCTCACCGCTAACCAGTGTGCGGCGAGTGTCAGAAGTAGCGGCCTCAATTTGCTCTAATTTTGTTAGTATCATGCTGCGGTCCACTGCTTTCTTTTCTTCTCGTTTACTAAATTTAAGATAAAAATGTGAAGAAGACCAATCTTACCGATTCCAATCTGTGTCATGTTGATACACTTCCCTAAAGTCAATGTTTACTTTCTACGGAAAATTTAATGAGCCATAATGAGCGGTCTTACCTTGACTTCTCAATAAGTTGCCTGACCAATGTAAACTCCTGCCGCATAAGCGACTCCAGAGTTTCAAAACGAGAGTACATCTCAGATCTGAGAGCACTTATGCTCGCCTCCAAAGACGTTTGGCGCTGCTCGTCTGAGCGCGGCACTGCTGTAATCGTCTGCGCAGGCGCAAGAGTGGGCGAAGTGTACGTGGAAGTCACCCTAAAATAATCGTACGTAAAATATATTCCTGAGTAATTGTGGGCCAGCCCAATAAGCTTTTCGAGGGCGGCGTGGGAGTCCGCGGTGGGATATTCTCCACATCGCCGTAATAGATGAAAGTTCACACGGCATATCGCCGATTAGAACCACATTATCAGGCGACTTTGTTGATAAGACGTAATTATTATGTAAAATGGCGTCTGAGCCGCTGCGTAAATGAAGAGGTCAGGAAACACCCTCATCGTCATTCAAGGACAAATTGCATGCTTATGACTCACTCTGCAGCTTTTCAAAATGACGGCGGTACACCTGGGCGGCAACATATGTGGAACCACTAATTTTTTCTTTAAAACGCCCTAAGAAAGACTCAAAAAGAATGCGGAAAAATTATCTAACACTCCGAAATGACTTACATTATCCGGAAGATGGAGGAGGGAATGTACATTGTAAATAACATGGATGCGACCATACAAAAGAGGGTAATCATGTACAAAATTATTGAACAAACTCCTAGCTAACAGACTATGCTGTGTGTGCAATTTAGGGTGACAAAAAATGTAAATAGCGGTAGAAAGAATCAAAAAATGGTAGTACTTGTCAGAACGTAGGAAAGAGGGTAAAACAACGGGACCTATGTACAATAAAAATTGTCGGTACTCAGTGGCCTTCCAAAAATTAAGGTGCTCCAGGGATCTGCACTTACGTGCAAACTCAACTGGATTACAGCGACTGCAAATATCAATGCGGCTATTCAGTTCACTGAGTCGCCCACGCCATTTCCACGTATGCAACAGTTTTTTCATTACACCCAGGCACTCCAGATGCATGTAATCTAGTGGAAAACATTGAATCATGTCGATGGGTAGGTCTTCAAAGGGAGACCTCCCTTTGTGATGGAACTTCTGACGGCGGGCTCGAAAGGATGAATTATCCCGCAACGTGCCACTAGACGTCGGAAATATCATACGTCTGTTGAAGCTCACACCTTGGGGGCAACACCTGTAAGGTTGGCTATAAAGAATAGGTGAAAGCATACCTGTCGCATCCAAAAGTGCCATTGTGAGCTGTAACTTGTTTCACGTATGCACGAGCTGGGGAGTCACAGACAATCTGATCCAGAATGACAGTCACAACGCCATGACTTAGTCCAGTAGACAGGCCATGCGCGAAGAGTTCCTCGAGATCCGTAACACAGTCTTCAAGGTACCTGTCAATAGGGTCAGGTTTACCCCAACCTGCGAAGACACCAACAACAAAAGGGCTGGAAACAAAGCGCTTCACAATGCGGCACAATATTGGCCAGACACATCGACCTGACGCTTTAAAAAGCCGCATTCCATCGATGTGAAGTTGCAGCCACACCTGACGAATTGCAGTCCTCTGACGAGTATGCAGTTCCTTCAGTAGTCCTTCACGAAAGCCGACGTGGACATAGTCACCATTACTCAGTGACTTTGTAAGGCACGGTCGAGGCGTCTCCATTATTGTCTTTGCGCTCCTCGGTACATCTGGGATAGTGGTCCCCTTAAAAGCACGGACCGTATCAAAGAG
This sequence comes from Ligula intestinalis, assembly GCA_036362985.1. Taxonomy (NCBI): domain Eukaryota; kingdom Metazoa; phylum Platyhelminthes; class Cestoda; order Diphyllobothriidea; family Diphyllobothriidae; genus Ligula; species Ligula intestinalis. The sequence continues at coordinate 13,105,170 of JAYGXS010000001.1, read as the reverse complement.
CTCCTTAATAGCAGTATGGCACAACGACCGATGCACGCAAAAATCTCGGAGAGCTTCAACGAATGAGTAATTAGATGCGATAGTGGTGTCATCAGCTTCCCACACGGCTCTATCTAGTACGCTGTTAGAAACCCTTACTAAATACCGGAAGGAATTTCTGGCGTGAGTACAGGCATCTCAACTTCGGTGTCTTCAGTTTCAGCAGCATTGGAGGTTGACGGACGCATTGCAACTTCATCTCGAAAAGCCTCCATATATGCCCGCTTTCGGCGCTGTATGCGCTTATATATAGTGCTCCGGTGTAATCCGTAGTATGATCGCTGCATATTCACTATCAACCTATGCTAAACAACAATATTACTCAGGTATTTCTGCACACATCATTCACAGACTGCTTCAGGAACCTAACCAGCGCGTTACAATAGGCCGGCTGTTATAGTAAATAATTAAACAATAATATTATGAGAAACGTAAATAATTTTTTTAAAAAAAACATTCGTACCTGGACAAACAATGATAGATTTGATCGCAAAATCAAAAAGTTAGTTATCACACGAGGGAACGCACGACAGGTCAGGGCTAAGAATGACCGCTTTCTTGGGCAGTTAAAACAAAACCTTTAGTTTATTAAACGTCTATGGGATCGATGTATTCTTTCAAATAATATTTTACAAACCTACTTATTTTTAATTTTAACATCTTTTTTACATAAAATTATACCTAAAAATGACTTAAATTTCGTTTCTTTCATGACCGATGAAAAGACACAGCAATGACAAAAGTTAAGGTACCTGACTAATTTATATGCCTTCATCTTCCCCCCGACCGCCCCGTATTCCCCCGTCGCCAACCCCGTCCAATCCGGGGATTGTGCTAGCAGGGTATTTTCACCTCTTTGAAATAATAAAATTGTGATAAACTCCAAGTTTACGATTAGTCAAAATGTGTATGCATTTATTTGAGACACCCTGTATAACCACACACAAGTCCGTATATACGGTATATCATGTATGTATAACATGCAACGTAGTGCAGTCAAGTCCCTTCTTTTGCTGTGCAAGTGTGCTAAAAGAAAGCAACCTGTACCCAAGTTATCATGTAGCGCAGCTAAACTTCACAGTTCAGGGCTAAATTAGCACACCGGAGCAACTTATGATAATCTGTTAGCTTTCATGTCCTTCTGTCCCCATCATCCAGATTGTTGTGACGCTTTCGATACCGTTCATGGGACATGTTGGCCTAGGCAGATATTTAACGAAATAATTTTCTTATAACTGAAGCAGGCATAAAAATTCAGAAATATAGTCCTATTGTCTATATTGGACAATTATTAGCAGATAGTGTATTGTAGAACGTTGTGCTCCTTTAATTCTCTCCTTAATCCGTTGTTAAACATACTACAGTGGACTATTTCATTTTGGTGTATGCAAATGGAATGGCAAAATAGATTTCAGTGAGTTCTGTCGGGAAAATTTAAAAAAAAACATTCTTCGCCACATTACATTACATAATTATTAATAAAAAAGAAAATGTGGTTTCCAGGTGGTCAGTCAGAAGAAGAAAGAAAATGGTGACACGAGGGCAGATGCAGCAGAACGGACTGCGACGATACATGTGACATTGAGATACGAGCCACACGCAGCCTATAGGCCAGTATCGGTAGGCTATGCTAATGGAAGAGGGCGGTATATAACGACAATCGCTGATTTGTTTTTTCTCCAGATGGGTCGAACACGCTCATAGCCGAAACCGCAGACATCTAATATACCTTTCCAGTTAATTCCCCCCCTTCTTTTGACTGATGGACTTTATGGTGTTAATTCAGAACACAATTTTGGCGAGCGAACGCTTTCAGTAACTTCTCATCAGGCCAAACAGTTACAAAGGAGGTTTAAATTAAAATCGATGGTTTGTCTTTCTTATCATGCAGGGTCCAGTCAGAGCGCGAAAATGTGCTTCGAGAGAACGGATATCCACACTGATTCATCATAAAGAATATGATGAACAAAGGAACAAAGCCCTCCACACACACGGTGGAAAAGAAGACGCTATTCCTCAAAGTCCCTTTGCAAGGGGATGCAGCAAGCTAACTCTTAAGCTGACGCCTCAAGCAAGCCGTAGTACAAACCTTCCCAGCAGCGAAAATTCAGGTGTTATTTTCAACCAACCCGATATTGCACGGTGAGGGTAAGGATAAGCTGCCAACTCAGACCACTTCTATGTGTATTTACTCATTTACTTGCTCCCGTGGAGCTGGATATATCGGTCGCACGAGTAGGCGCTTATCTAAAAGAATACGGCAACAACAACCGGCATGGCTAGCCAAAGGCGAGACCAAAAGCATAAACAGTTCTATCCTCGCACACATGTTTGATACCGGACATCGTGTGGACCCAAGCGAAGCCTGTAAGGGAATTTACAAGGTCCCACCAAACTACCCAAAGTCCCTGGGTCAATGTCTGCTAGCAACAGCAGAAGTAACCGCAATCCGATTGAGAAAACCGGTTTTGTGTGCACAAAAGTATCTCGTGCAAGCTCCCAACTTGGCATGGCCAACGATTACCTAACTGGCTGCACATTTCCGCGCTCTGATTGGACCCTACATGTTAAGAAAGACAAACTATCGATTTTAAACTTCAAACCTCCTTTGTAACTGTTTGGCTTGATGAGAAGATACTGAAAGCGTTCGCTCGCCAAAATTATGTTTGGAATTATCTAATGGGAATTTTTGCAACTTTATGGTATTAGTTTACTGGCTGCTGTAGTGTTAAGGTTGTGCCGGTGTTTTTTCTTTTCTCGATGTTATTTTTAATTAAAAATAGGGTATTCCATCTACACTTTTCAAGAATTATTTTATGAAATTTTTCTGATTTGGACGTGTATTAGCCTTTTAGTTTCTTTGCTACCAGTGATAAATATGCAAGTTCTTGTCGTTTACGCTTAGGCTTCTTTAGATTATCTTAATTTACTCGTCCTTGTCCGGGTATGTGATCATATTGAACTAATTTAGCGACGAAGGACAAAGACTGCGTTAGGTTGGATTGGTGTGGATTACTCTGGGTGGATTATTTTTCAAAAAATTTATCTAAAACCTGGTTATGCATGCCCCTCCGGTAGGGAATAAGCACACGGGACAGGAATCAAAGAAAGTGGGTGCGATTAAGGACACTTTGCGGGGAACAAAGGCCATGGAAAAATGGTTAATAAGGACACGGGAATGAAGGTCGCAGTGTGTCAACGAATGGGAAGGCAGTTAACGAGGTCAAGGTGTCAGGACATTGGAAACAAAGCACGTGGGCACAGGGTGGGACAAAGGACATGGGCCATCAAAGGATGACTAAACGGGCTTAAGGACACATGCCTCGGCCAAATTGGCCAAGTCCTAATACGCAGACAGTAGCGAAAAAATCAAAATATGACTTACATGATGAATGTCAAACTCATAATGTGTGAAACCTAAAACACGGGAAGGTGTGTTTCCGGTGTTCCCATCTGTACTGGGCGTGTTCTGTCCTATCCGTTGAATAACTAGTCTGTAGTGCATGGTAAGACGTGGGGGTACTGATAATGAGTGCGGGGAAGCAGGACGGTCTGCGATGAGGATAGTTACGTGCGAATGGCTAGGCGGAGTGCGCCTACTTACAGGTTTAAGGCAATCACAAGACCCTTTGCAGTGTAACCATCTAAGTTAGTCAGGTTGTTTTATAAGCTTACCTGAGACAACGAATATATAGTCGCGAGTGTAAAAAGATATATAATATAAACCTTCTTATATTCTTAAACTTAAGCCATATTTTCATTAGTAATATTAGGATATAATAAGGCTGAAGATAATACAACAAAATGGACAAGCGAATGATCCGCCTAGATAGGTGTATAGGGTTAGGGAGTGTAACACTGTTGGCAACTGTTTTTTAAAATGAACTCGAAACTTCACAGAAGTGCACATTTCGCCGTTCTTGTGAAGACCCCCTAACATTTCATTTAGACGATAGGTCAGCGACCAGCAGCACTTACCTCATTCTATTCAATTTGATGGTCTTTGGGGCGATGTATTTAAGTAGCTGCACGAGTGATCATCTTAAGGGCTTTTCAACCTGATAAAATTTGTGGAAACTCACTCCTGAAACGCTCTATCTCGTATTAGTCGACAGGATTATGCACCAGATAATTTGATGTCGTAACTTTTACCAGCATCAAAAAACTCCGGCCGCTAGAACAGAACTCCGGTTGTAAGATGCGTCCCAGATGGAATCGAAGCACAAAATAACGTATTTGTTGTTGAAGTCAGTCTCTTGCCTGGCAGTCGAGAACTACCTCCTCCAATAATTTCTTTCGGATCGTTGGTATTACCTGTCAAACCCTACTTCTTTCTAACTTTGCAACCAAACATCTACTCCTTCGTAAAATACTCCGCAAATTATTAGGTCGGGCCTCCAACATAGACAGCACTTGAAAGCTATGTTATTTTATCTTTCACATTAGCGGTAACTTTCGCTCCCCGAAAGATTTCTAAAAGAAGATGTCGAGTTTTTAACCGAAAGCCGGTTGCTGACTTGTACACTTCAACTTCGCCTATCGAAGACATTTCCCAAGTGTCGATTCCGTGAAGCATAGGAAAGGCAAAGATAAGCTGAAGTCTGTCCCTATAACTAGGGAATGAAAAACTGAAACCTACTGCGATGCCACATTCGTTGAGCTTTCTAGAAATGTTTTCAGCGCCGTCATCTTGGGATGAGTCCTTAATTAAAGGAGTCAAAGTTGTAGATGCATATTTTGCTAAAGTTTTAATGCTCTTACAGTCGGCTAACCACAGTTAGAATTTCGACGGTAGTGTGCTTCTCTTTCATTTTGTGTTTTTGCCTGGGCTTGTATCCTGCTAATATATGATTAATGGCTGTAAAGTGAGCCGTCTCTCTGAGAGTGCCTTTTTTCAAATTTCTTTATCGGGAAAATATTTTTGACGGATATCGATTTGCAGACATCGTAGCAATGGTGTATTCTGATCCATTTCCTCGACTCCATCTGCATTTATAGCGACAAGATAACGCAAATAGTGTGGAATGCTCAAGCTATTTGAGTAAAGGACTTTGGGTTAATTCCAGTGCAAATCGTAAAGGGGGGAGGATGTGGAGATCATAGCTGTTGCCTGAGATACAGGATCCCTTTTCAACAGGGGCTTAAGCGCATAATGTCTCTATGCTGCCTCACGTGAGACAGTTTAAGTAGTAGCTTTGGTTTATGCGTAGAAGGAATATCATTGATTCCGGTAAATCATTCATGCTCCTAGCCGTACCAAGGGCAAATCAAAAGCCCATGTTCTCCAACAAATTTCATTTTTGAGACCCATTTTTGGAACGGCAGAGAATAATACGTCGCGCAGATATATTGAAGTAGTCGGTACGTCAAGCGTCGCTGGAGGTATCGAGCACCTCGATAGCAGACGCGTCTTCACAGCAGACGCATCTTCGACCGCGTTCCCACCCGCCCTCATGGCGGCCAAGGTCTGCTACACCAAACCTCCCTATGGTGGATCTATGTCCCCTCTTCTCTGTGTTTTTTATGACGGAGCTGTCCTTCCCGACCATGCTGCTCTGACTTCTCCTCGCCGCCGGGATTGAGGCCCGCCCGGCGGGGCTCCTGATCTAACAAGGGCTACTAGCCAGCCAGCCAGCAGCTCGACTCGCGGACGTTTTTTTTTCAAGTAAACGAACGCGCTTTGAACTCTCATGATATACAAAGGCAGTTTGAAAATTTGGTTCTGCTTTGACAAAGAGATTGTGCTGTCTGGTTTCCTTTAGCAGTAAGCACCATGATTACTCCTATAGATGAGGGATTCGATGCATAATTTACAGTCTAGTTCAATGCTGTACGGACCGTCCAATGTGTACAACACCCAAATGTAAATTTAACCTCGTCAGCTACGTAGACCATGCCTCTATCCGGTATTTCGAATTTCGTCCTATTTTTTGTCCACACTGTGCGCGCGACGAGAGTGTGAAGTAAATGTTGTTGTAAATATAGCCAAAGCTGCGATATCGCCGTCTACATTACGCGTTATGTGAGTCCCCAAGAAAGAACATAAAAAGAAGAGCGGACAAGTAGAACTCTTAGAACAAGCCTATTACAGCATACTTAAGGCAAGCGAACGCGTTTACAAGCCATGTCCAATCGGACCAATCATATTTTGGGCTCAATCAAGGCGCGACTTCATCGGCTTCGTGATTCATGCAGTTGGCGCGTTAGAGTCGGGCGCCCGGCTGCAGCTGCGCGGCGTCATGTGCATATTGTGTGTGAGCGAACCAGTCGTTTGCCTTGGGAACGACTCATCAGCGCGGCGTGCACTCGCACTTAAGCCTAGCCCTAAAAAACGCAGTTAAGATTTTCCTAACTATAGGTCAAATTTCCACTGTAATCCCTCCAAAACAGTGTCACTTTCTTTAGATGTACCATGAATGATAAATATACGCTGTTCGTTTTCCGGTAGGCCTGATAACCAGGTTTATATTTTCTACTTAACGAATAAATTAGTTTTTCTTCCGTAGAATCTCTGAACTTTTTCCTCGTGGGACAGTCCTGATGCAAAAATCGCTCCCCAAAGAGAAGGTTGTCCAAGTTTACGAAAAGTTTTTTCTCGTAAGTTTGTCCACTCCGGTTGTCTATACCTTTTTCTAGGGTCAGGACATTACACAGGGAAGGGCGGATTTTTGGGGTGAATTTTTTCTGCTTAAGGTTAGTCCAGTATTCAGCAGTTGAAACCTAATCTCTGCCGTATAGGTAAACATCAAGGTATTATGCTCCTTCTTCGAACGCCTTTCTCGCGATCAACTGACCGACTTGAAAGTGAGTTTTTTTTAATAAAGCATTTGCACTCACCTGTCTTCCATCCTATTTGCCGAGCGTGTGTGTGTGCCAATTAGAATATTATCGACAGGATGTAAGTCCGTTATAAGAGAGTCGTTGACTGGCTGGGATTAACATTCTAGACGACTTAGTGCATGGCTGACTGACGAAGGCAGATATGCCAGAAATGGTGATATCGGCAAGACCGATTATTGCATGTGTCTCTGGCGGGACAACTAAGTGGGCTTCTCCCAAACCCAGGTATTCTGCTCTCGGGTTCTCTTGTTAGTCAATTAAAACTAGTAGCTCATTTGGTTTCGGTGGTCAATTTTGAACGACAGTGCTCCTAATGTACTGCATTTTGAAACCATCGGCCGGAAATGCACAGATTTTCGATTTTAATAGCGGGGAAATTAGCAAACTTTGGTCATTCATTTAGCTCAGTCGCGAGCCTTGGAACCAGGACAGCAATGGGAGGAGGGCTTAGGTACAGTCAACGCTCCAGCTACGACTCCCCACCGAGAAATTCTCGTTTAAGCACACTTGGGTCCAGTTACCCACACATCCTACCATCTGCTGATGAACGCTCACCGATCGCTAAAGAAACTCACTCATCCGTTCTGTCTTGGGGCTCACTCTCGAGCTCCGCCAGCAGCCGAAATGCTGCTAGTCGTGTAGGCAGATGCACGTAACCTGAACTGAATTCTCCGTTGTTCTCTCGGACCTTCATTTTATCTTGAACGTTTTCTATTACTTGCTTTACTTCTGAACCAAATGCTAGTAGTCCATAACTGTACTCCAATAGGAGCACTACCCAACGCTTGGTAACTTGTGTTTCACTACTATCCTGCAAGTGCATCGTCAAAATTCGAGGAGTTCGATTCACCAGAGGGTCCGTCGATGTGTCCTCATATTGGGTACTGATATGTATAGCGATTTTCGAATTTCAATTCTGTTTATTTGACAAAAAGTATACTTGCATCGAAATTTTAACTATCGGTTGCAACAGCCGTTCCATTCTGTTAACTCCTCAGCGCTGTTTAGCCACTTGACATGCCTCCCTTGGCACCTACTGAAAGAGCAAAGATGCGCTCAAGGTCCATTTTTATTTCAATTTCAGTCGAAAATCAGGGCCGAATTCCAACTAGATAACGTCCCAATCGGATGTACTTTCAGATCGGCGCAGTAAATAGCCCAACGATCAAATTATTCGTTTAAATTGAATGTATTTCACTCCTCATCTTCCTGGGGTGCTCCTTTACATTCGTTCTACAGGCTCGAGACAAATTAAGAAAATCACGCGCGCGAGTATGCTCGATTGAATGTAACCAGGTAATGGAAAACTTCTGAGTTCAACAACCATCTCTCACTTCCGCCTAGAAAGGTTTTTTTGGTGGAACTCATCCGTATTCATAACCTGATCTCCCACCTCATGTCAGGTCGACTCCATAGATTTTACTGACGGTGTTTGCGTGCCTACAGTTCTTCTGATGTTCGCTGTTTTCTCTTTTCTGTCCCCTCTGTTTGGAAGAGAATAGCCTCTGTCTCGATAGCAGCCCCGTCTACCATGATCGAGTCGATACTTTTCATCTCAAGGCTAAGGGTTGTTATAACCTTGTGTTCCTGCGTCAACATCGGTTATGTCCCCCAGTTACGTGTTAGAAAGAGGAGGCAGAACAGGATAGCAGATAGTACTTTACTGTCACTAGTTCTGCTTGTACATCAGCGTTGTCTTCTGTGCGCCCTTCAGCAGCGTGTCCTGGCAGCAGAGTCCCCTGTCTCCCAGCAGCAGACTGCCCTTCTGCTCGCAGCCCCGCTATTTAAGGGCCAGCAGTCATTGTTCCCTATTGGCCCTCCGTCGTGCCTCAGCCATCGTGTCCTCAGGTGACAATTGGCTCGCGCGCTTTGTCCCTAGCCAGGCATGAACTCACGGATGGCAGATCCCGGCCCGTTATTGACCCTTCGTGCCCGCGTGTTGGTCTTTCAAGGTCGCTCTCGGTGGTCCGTCCGATTCCTTGGTTCTAGTGCCCTCAGGGTAGCCCGAGTTATGACTCGCGTCTTGAGCCCTCGTAACAGGGTGGTAATCTTTGCTTTCGTGCGTGCATCTGGGATACAATGCATCGTATTTCAGAAAACGAGCTCTCCGGTATTGCAACGTACTGGGGGTAATTTAGTTCTTCGATACAGGGACAGTGACTTTTTCTAACGCCGGGAGTTGTCTGCCTGTGCATTCTAAATAACCCAGGCTTTCGAATAATTGGGTAGAGTCTTGTGAAAAAAAGGCAGTTCTGCCAAACGCTTGAGGGGACATCAGAGGCCTCACTTTCCTCACTATTCGCAGGCTTTTGTCCTTGTATCGAAATTGAATTGAATAGCGAGTTATTTGAGCGTTAGGCCATCGTTAAAGCAAGATCGACCACTGCTGAACTCAATGATGCAGAAACCACGAGATGGTCAACAGTGTGCTTGCATCAGTAGGAGCGGTATTCAGGGCTTCAGCGAAGTAAGAAATGTTGATCAACACACACCTGCCCGCACTGAATGTCCTACTGATGTCTTCTTGTCGATAGAAGCGAATATGTGAGTTCTAGGAGGCAGTTCAAAAGTAGAAGATCCGATCACTGGAACAAGAAGTATATTTGCCTGGCGTTTCAGATTCTGTCTAGAACCCTTCATCAGACGTAACCATAGTGCACAGATTAGGGTCCGTGCATCTATCACACTATTTTACGGTTACTTATGATTAAGGGTTCTCGACAGAATCCCAGACGTTAGGCAAATGAACTTCTCGTTCCAGCGATCGCATCTTTGACTTCTGAACTGCTTCCTGAAACTCGCATATTCGCTTCTATCGCCGATATCTTTGGGCACGATGCGCCCCATCAGCTTGACGGTTGAAAACATTTGCCCTTCGTCTACTTATGCGCAGATTCGATTTTTGCACAGTTTTCTCGACAATAACGTGTTCGTACAGCCCCCCGGTTAATACAGAATTGGCGACACGCCTAGAATTTCAGCAGGGCAGAGGTATGATCCGAGTGATTTCTTTTTGTTTGTTCTAGAAACGAAAGAGCTGGGAGGAAGAGGAGGGCAAGAGGGCGGTTGCATTTGTCGTACTTTTTGTAGGTTGGCATAGTGCCAAGCAACTTGTTGCTGCGGTCTCTGCTTCTTAGGTTAGGGTCGGAAGGCCGTGTCATTGACCAGCCTGGACCGTTAAGCAGTACTCGTAGATTTTCAGCGCTGAACAGTCCTTACCGGGTCCAGGTAGTAGAACGTGGGATTGGGTGGTCAACTGGATTCGAACGTTAATACCGCAGTTTTTCCGACGCGGAACCATGTAAATCACACACGATACGGCAGCATATAATTCCTAAATGGTCTTTAAAAATCCTCCTTGTCATTGTTGGAAATATAGCATTATTACCGGTTTCAACTGACTTGTTGAATTCCCTTAAAAAAGGAGTCTGAATACTTGAGATCTTTAATGTATCTTTTCTAGCACAGTCACTGGCTGGAGTCTTCACATTCGTATGGCACCTTTTACCCCATGTCCATTTGTACATTACCATGTATCGAGGACATCTCCATAAAAAATAAATCTTTTGGATGTTTCCGTTGGTAAGGAGTCATTGCAGTTTGGGCGGTCGTTCGAAGAAAAAGTGTGCTTCTTACTTCAATACGGTGGTAGCTCTGATCGAATTGTTTTTTGTTTTGAGTAGGCACAAAACCATTTTTAGGGCTCAGCCCCATTCTACATAAAACTACAACTGGCCGCGCGTTGACCACTCACAATACTTCCTGCAAAGGTTTAGTCGAGAAGTATGCAGGAAAATAGGTGGGTTCGTCGCAAATCGGGATTGGCTTAGGACTGACTCTACACGGCCCACCTTCTCCTTTGGGGTCACGTTAATTCGCTCTTGCTTTCATCCTCCTCCCTTCACCTACGCGCGTCTGTGATCACCCCCCACCTCTCCCATCGTGACTTTCCTATCGCACCCACACTTCTTCCTAAGGTGTAATCGGAGCTGACTCCGACTTTTTGGCCCCCCCCCCCTCCGTGCATTCTTAGGTCTCTTTTTGAGTCAAACGTGCTTCATTCTTCCCGTGTGGTTACCTACTAACCCATTACCTCGCAATTTTGTTTCCTTAGCCCCATCTGAACCGCCTCTACGGTCAGTGTCTCTCCCAGGCCGGCGACAACTCCCATTGGCTGCGAGTCGCCAACTCGCTGCAGACAGCTGACTGCCTCCTCCTCGGCGTCTTCACCTCAAAAGATGTTACCGTCCCACCCGAGGCCAGGCTCGATCTGTTGCTGCCCTTAGAAAACCTGCAGTTGGCCAAAAAGGTAAGTTTACCCAAGTAGTCTTGCACTAGAATACTGCAACCTTTCGCTTGCACTTCTTCGTCTAGTCAGAAAGGGGTTTTCTGTTGCTTCTCTCTCCTCCGAAGCAAACCTCCTCTTTACAAACACAGTTACGTACCATGGGCTCAGATTCGCAAGTAATACTAGTTAGCATTTAGGACAGCAGTGATTACCCGTTAGTTTCTAATCGAACAGGCTGTTGCTAGCGCCATTCACCCGTAGCTGCACCCCGTTTCAGGACACTCATCCTCGCTAAACGCCCGAGCATCGGCGTTCGTTTTGTAATTTTCCCTTTCTAGTCCTCTTTTTTGTCGCACGTAGCCCATCCACCCCGGGAGGACGAGGGGAGCTGGGAGAATGAAACATTTTCAGGTGACAAGCAGTTGCAACCAATTTGCTAATCGCCGCTGTTACTGCTGCTCCTTATTCTGGGAGTGCTTGTTGGCGCATCTCGTATTTATTAACCCGCCATTGTAACTCCGCCGGCCGGCCCGGGCGGAGGGAGGGGGGGATGATCCCGTGGCGTGACGCTTTGCTCGCCTCCTTTTCAAAAAAGCTGGTTCCGTGTTGGGTTACTTCCCACTTCCAACAGTTTGGACTGCTGACACGGGGGCATACCGCTGTCAACGATGGGCGGCATCAGCACCCAACCAACCCTCAGCTAGTGGCGTAGCTATGTTTTCTCTCGCTCTCGCTCGCCCATCTTTCCCACCTCGGCCGTGACTAGAGACGATTGCATGCACACCCATTTTGGGTTTACGCTGCTCCTCTTCGTGAACACAAGTAGCACAGCGGATGTAAAAACCGATGTACCCTTGATGAGCCCGAGTGCGGGCTCAGATGCATGCAGTGGTTCCTTTTGGAGCAGGACATCGATCCTGTCAGCGTTTCCTAGGTTCAGTCTAAGTCCGCGGACCATAGTTTCACAGTAGTTAAAACCACCCGTTAAGTCGTGGGTCTGTGGAGTATGGTCGCGCAGAGGGACTAGACGAAGACGGGGTTTTCTGCAGTCCTGTGGGGTCTATATACCTTCGGACACAATAAATGAAATAATTTGACCCACTTGTGAAAACAATCGGCGGCCTCGCCGGTTTGCAACGCCAGAAGCCTATAAAATTTCGCAAAGCCTGACGACGGCACTGTGACATGGCGACCGTGAACCGCCATTAAGTAAGTTTGTTTGCCACAGCTGCCTTGTAGTTAGGTTATTGAACCAAAGCGCTAGAGGAGCGCTGTTGAGTACCCGCCCGTACTCACAATTCGCAAGAAACCTCGTTAAAATTATGTCCGATAACATCGTCTCAAATGATACAGTCTGCACTGGCTGCGACAACATCGCAAGGCTTTTCAAGAATGGTGACTGGGATGTTTCGGACACGTTCTTCGTCGTCAAACTCATTGGCTCTGTGTTACTGCCATCGATCCGACGCTATTACCTAATTGGAGACGTCGAAGGGAGGGGGGGGGGTCAGTTAAAATCCTCGCTCGAATCAGTCTTTCAAGACGTGGAAGTGGTTATTGGGCCTTCGGCATCCGGCGTTGAAAACTATTGATTAGATTGAACTGTCCAGGTGTGCTGCCACGGCTCGTCATTCGTGGAGGAGTACCATTCGGGACATAATCGAGACCGGCTAGATCAGTCCTGGTCGCAGCCTTAACATGGGGTGATCCAGAGAAGCCTTCTGACATCGTGTTCTGTAGTTGGTGTGGATTTCGTCCCGCTTCCGTTTGGTGGCAACTCTCAACCGTTCGTTCGGTCGGTTCGCCGGTCCTCCGCATCAGTCGGTGTTGGCAGTTTATGCTGTTCATGAATAGCCGATTTTAACCAATCATCTTGTCGCCACGACCACACACGCACACACACACCGACCACCAGCACGAGCAGCTCCGGAACTTTTCGATACTCTGTCTGCTTGTGGGAGTGTTTTCGGCGTTTCTTTGGATCTGTGCAATTGGTCCAGTCACTGGCAATGTGTATGTGGCCACCGCTAATGACCGACCAGTTTATGTTGTCCGCAATAGACGTGGAGACTGAACGTAATTTGTGCGCGTAGTTCTAGTACCCCTTGGCAGAATGTTACTCCAAAACTGCGCATGGATCAAACAACTCCCTCTTTTACCCCTTTACCTCAAAGTTCCACATTCATAGGTCAGGATTTATCCCGCGAGACTCCGCGAACGTAGATCCTGGGTTTCCCTCTTCTTCAGAACTGGTGGGAAAGTGGGGATGTGTAAAGGTTTCTGACCGTCTCTATCCTGGACGCCGCTGCTTCGCACGTGACTCCCCTGCTTCAAGCTCTCCACAAGGAAGCTGTCGCCTCGTCTCTCTTGGATCTACCCGTTGATATCTCTGTCACCAAGACAGGCTCTCAAAGTCTCCACCAAAGAGCCGTTATCGAGGAGAAACGATATTACCGCTCCCCGGTCCTTTTGGGTGCCTATCCACCCAAAACAACATCTTCCGAGAGTCACTCGCTGTACTCTGGCTCAACTGCGCAGTGGCTACTCAATGGTCCTTTGTCAGTACCAACACCGGCTCGACCAGTTCACACCTGGCTTCTGTCCCGACTGCGGCGCTTCTCCGCATGGCTGTCAGCATCTGTTAGCCTGCAGCTCTTGGCCATGCGCCCATCTCTTTCCCGCGGAACTTTGGCTTAAGCCGGTCAAAGTCTGGGCTTCTCTCCGTCTTCCGACTACTTCCAGTTTGGATTCCGGCTGGGATTCCTGATCCAACAATGGGCTACAACACACGCACACGACTCCCCCTTCCACTTCAAGACTATCTGAGAGCAAAGACGTATTGGATGCCACTTCCTCCACCACGCGTTCTTTTTCACTTTGCCCACAAACCGTACGTTAAGTAACTTACTAAAACACGAGACGACGCAATAAAAATGACGCCAAGCCCCGACCTTATCCGTCACAGTATGTCACACGACGATGGGCGTCATCGATAGCTTGCTAGCCGGGTGGTCATCGTTTAACCTTGTCGCTTTTTTAAATTTGCACGGGACCTGGTGTAAATCAACTCAATTCCAGGGCTCTAAGCACAACCGGGAAGTCAATATGAATATTTGGGCCGAAGTCAATCTACTACAGTGTTCTAAGTACGTAATAGTCATTGAACTTACAATAAGTTACTAGCATTTTATTTAAAGTTGACCCGATTGTGAAAAAACTCGCGGCGTTTGGCAGGATTTGAACCCGCATAGTAAGGAAAACCTTAACGCGAAGCCAATGCTCTACCAGTTGAGCTACAAACGCCACGCCTTGCGCCGTGAACTTAATCACACTTCGATCGATTTTACCCGCGCAACTTTACCGCCCATATGGAATCCACCAGTACGGAACAGCAAGCTGACTGCCTAAGCAGGATTTCCTAAGCAATCATCTAGAATTCACCAGAATGACTACTAGGCTGACTTAATTATTTTGGGGTTTTGGCAGATTCGCGGGTTCAAATTCCGCCGAATGCCGCCATTTTTTTCACATTTGGGTCAACTTAAATCAAGCAAATCTGTCAAACCGCCTTAATGGCATTTTATAATTGGGATTACACAATACGTCATGCTCGCTTTTAACTAGTACTTCTGCTGTCAGTGTAATGTATTTGGTATCCCCAACTATTTGACCTAAGTGCTCTCCGATGCTAGAGATTTAAGTGCAGTACCTTACCCGACCCGACCTCAAGCCTCCGGTACTCCAGGTCCGGACGGCACAGAAACCAGAGACGACAATTTTGCTATCTGATAGTCGTTGATGAACCTTCATCGACCACTAGCGGAGCTCACTTGCTCCACTCTCTGCCTTGGGCCTCATTCCTTGTGCCCCACTAGCAGCTGCGCAGCTGATAGTAGTCTAGGCAGTAACATTGCCGGTAGTATATATTTTATTTATCGGCGGGCTTCTGCGTCCTCAAATTTCTCTCAAAGCCTATTACTCTATTTTGTGGTTTTTGCGTTTTCGTGCTTTCTCTGGCAACGCACACCACCTTTCTGTCGTCCATTGCTTGCTGCAAAAGCAAATTTTGACGTTTTCTCATCGGTTTTCAAAGCCTTCCTTTTTCCAACTAAGCAGTCTTTAAAAGCATAGATCATTTTTGTTCACCGGACTGCGTTTCCTTTTCTGCTGACGTTTCGGACAGCTTGGTTGGCTGCCCTTTGTCAAAGCGAGAAGTGATAAGCTAGAGTCCGGTGAGCAAACGTGATCTATGATTCTAAGTCCTGAATTCTTACTTTTAAAACTTCATCTTTAAAAGAATGAATTTGTCTGTTTTTTCTCCTCTGCAGAGCTTTGTAGAGCTTTTATCACGTAGCATCTCCGAGAACTGGCCAGACCTCTTGCAAGAAATTATCCTCAATTCGATGACTGTCCTGACTGTGGTACGTTTCCCCTGTCCTGCATTTTTGCCAGCACATTTTGCTATTCTCCCCGCGATTCGCTTCTCGTACTTATTTTGAGAAAATTTTCCGCTTTGTTCGGATATTAAGTTCGGCGAGGAACCTTCCGGGCTTTTTTGTGTTTCAAATGGTTGGGTTTGACCTCAATGGTAGCTGGTGTGCACTGGTTAATTTTGCAGAAAGCTCTTGTTTGTGCATTTACACACACAAATTCGCCGGCCCTGGTTTCGCCAGTCGGCTGCGGCCGTTTTGTGCAGTCAAGCAGGGGTTTATCGAGTTGGAGTGACACCTTGCTGCTAGCCATTTTATAAGCCCAACTACCTGCCCGTGGACATCCAATCTACTTATGTGTATGGGAATGTGGGCCTTTTAAAAATATTTTGGGTACATGCTTTCTCAGTCGGCTTGCCCAGTTGAGTTCACACACACACACACAGGACGCTATTGGCGGATAGCTGTTTTGCGTATCATTCAGAAATTCTCAATAATATACAATGTGTACATTTCCACCTAGTATATACCGATAGTGCGACCGTCGATTTTGACGAAATCCATTGCGAGCTTCAGCGAGTTGAAGCACGCGGTGACTGTGGCCGATTATAGTGAAGGTAAACTCGCCGGGTCTATCCCATTCTCTGACCACCCCCGCATCGGAAACCGGTGTTAAAACAGAGTCAAGAAGGTTGGAGAGGCGGGAGGGCGCAGACGGCTGGCGCGACAAACACTCAACGCGTGTACCCAACAGCACTTCTCGCTAGGTAGGCTCCCGCATGGGAGCGCCATAAAGGCCGCATTAAGAAGGAACCATTGAATCTTACTCTCAGCCCGGAGACAGCCACACCACACAACAAGACACACTGGACCGACTGTGGTGTCCGAGTAAACCCGCCAGCTGACAACCCTCCAAGTCACGGCTTTTAGCGCACCGCAATGAATTCAAGTGCATCGGATTTATTATAGTGAGGAAACAAACGCGCCGAGGGTTATCCTGGCTCTCTCCCCCGCCGTCAGCAACAGGAAACCGCATAGCTGTCAGCCGCCTGAGGTGGGATGGGCGTAACTCTTGCGGCGGAGAATATTCAGGGACTGCTAAGGCTTAAGGTCTCTTACCAACTATCCACTGGCTCACAAACAGAGCCGTGTGCGAACGGCTATTCAAAGGGCTTTAGACTGACGCCAGTCGGGCCGCAGCCGTTTTTTGCCGTTAGGCCGGTTTATCGAGTTGGAATGACAGCCTCCTGCTACTACCCGTGTTATGAGTCTAACTACCCACCCCCTGGGCATCCTACACACATGGGCATATGGGGCCTTTTTTAATATTTCGGGTACATGCTTTGTCAGTCGGCTTGCCCAGTTGAGTTCACACAGGACGCTATTGGCAGATGGTTGTATTGCGTATTAAATAAAACTATTAAATGATATACAATATGCATATTTTTGCCTAGTATATAAATGGTATGTCAACGTACATAATTTCAGTGAACCTTACTTAATAGCACAGAAAGTATGAAGGGTCTATTTGGCGAACGTATGTTTTCGACAATTAATCATCGGGCCTGTACAGTTGCATTGATGTTGAAAATAGGGAGTTGGACAGGGTTAATGAATACCTTATGATTAAAACTCATAGTTTCGCACCTGCCGCATGGCTCAATCGAGATGTACAGGTCTTTGAACCAGGGAAGAGGGGAGAAATAGGATGTGCTGTGAGTATTCGTCATGGGTCGAGTACGCGGAGTGTAAATCATTGTTACGTGCATAGAGTGAACTGCTGTCACCAGGGGGAGTGGAAGCGGCATGCGATCACCATATGGCGTCGGCGTCAGCCACGGAAGAGTGAGAGCCTGTATTAGCGCCGCATTCGCAGAACTTAGGATGTGAAGAGTTTACACCTTCTAAATATGTGGGACATATACTAAAATAACCATTTAAGTATCTGGTTTTTATTTCCGGATTTCCAACTTTCGCGGGGAGAGGAGAGGGAGTCTGGAACGCAACCTCCTCGACCAAGAAGAAATCACCGCATCCCAGATCTTCACCGACATGACGAGAGCTCGTTGGCACAATGTGGACGGCGTGTCTCGATGATAGATTGGCTGGGGGGGGGTCGAATCTCGACTGTGCAGCCTGGCGCAGGGAGGGGAGGGGGTTCGGAATATTATCCGTTGATGACACTAAAATGTTCATTAATAGTCGTTCCAATGACTCTGACTCTGTTGGTAAAACCTGTCAGTCGACCCCCAGTCCCAAGGTAAAAAGAACGAAAATTATCAGCTGCCCACCCTGAGGTTGGGCTAGATCAGCGCACGCCACTCTCATATGACTAAGTCTTATATCCGACTGCCTGACGCAGCGCGTTGTAGCCCACTTTCATATCGGCAAAGCTTTCATTCACACCACTGGTTAAACAGGAGTATTTTGAGAACATACCTTTTGGCTTGATATGCAACCTCCAAGCCGATGCAACCCGCAGGAATCTGATACAAACTTTGTACACTGCTTCTCACACCCCTCAGGCTGGACCTCTTAGGGAGTTACTAGCCGCCTCCTTGAACGTATGGTGCGGCTGTGAGGTTTTCGAACCTTCAGCTAGGCTCTCCTCCCACCCACCCCCTCCTTGTGTCTTCTGTCATGACATCTGAGGGCCTCAGCGCAACGGCCCATATAAAAGTGCAGTTCGAACAGGATACTTTTTGTTATAGCCTAGTTTATTCTGAACCTGACTAATAGGCAGAAGAAGCCAAGAGAGCGGTTCTGATAGGCAATGGCTGTATTCAACACTACACAAAGACTGTGTGGCGTGTGGGGTCTGCTGAGTCGTCAGCCTCGTCCTTTGGCTTGTCCACTCCAGCATATCTATATGGCTCCGGGCTTTCCAGAATATTCGTAGAGTATAGTGTGCGAGCGGAAATTTTATACTCATCCGGATTATTACCACTGCGCCCGGTATGTGGGCGGTTGTCTGGTTTGCTCGACGCACTGCGCGGGTGGCATGCATGTGGGCGTGACGCACCGGGGGAGCCTGGACTGCGGGCATGACACAGTTGGTCTGTCCTTTTCGGTGACTGCCGTGAGTGCATGGTGGATCCCACCTCCGTAACACTTTCCTTTCCCAATCATCACGACCTTGTGAAGTTCTGAGTGGTGTTGTCCCAATTAATAACCTTCAATCCACGTGACGCCTCATTCATACCACGGGCTATCTATGACTAATTTACGAACATGCCCCTCGGGTTTTTGAAGGAGCGACCCTCGAACTCAGGCTCCTTCTTTATACGACTGTGATCATGTCTGATCTAGCCGGCCCCGCTGATGTCACAAATTGTACCTCTCCATGTGTGACGATTTACGGTAGCGGATCTGGGTAAACTAAAACCGTTAGCCTAGCCGTTGGCTACCTGGCGCGTGCATCCACATGTTGTTGATGGTAAAACAGCCTTCAGTTAAGGTTGCCTGCGAAATAAGCAGGCTCTTGGGTTTGGCAAATAAGTAGCGGCAATGCTACCATGACGCTGAAAACTGACACCTGGCACACCGACTGCCTGATAAAATATCGAAGGTTGCGATGACGACGGTGTGGCATGGCGACAGTGAACCGCCATTCAATAAATTTGCTTGCCACAGCTGCATCATGGTTAGGTTATCAAGCCAAATCGCCAGAGGAGACCATATCGAACAAATAATCCCAGTGGCTGTTGGGAACCCGCCTGTATTCAAAAAATTCCCAAGAAACCTTATGTAAAAATGTCCACTTACAGTGGTACTTCTTTTAACGGGGGCACTTTGTGGTGTCACCGTCGAATTACGCCCTTCGGAATCCCCAAGGAAGAACACAATAAGAAGGGCGTAACTTTCAAATCCACCCGCAGGAGAGTTTATTGTGTACAAAAGCCGGGGTTGTTGTCTCGGGTGGCAGTTGCCGCTGGTCGATCTCCAAACCCGCTTTGGGGCTATGCCTGAAAATGAGGCAGTGGACTGAAAATCCGGTGTGCAACTTCACCGTCTGCGATGCGATAATGGCTTATAAATGACTGCCAAGCGCGTTCGCTTGTGGCTTCATTTGGCGCTTGGGATAAAGTCACCTGCCGTGGCGAACCTAAGTGGCCCTTCAGGAACTGCGATCAGTTGGCACGCGCGTAGGCTTGCGTGCGTCTGTAACCTCTCCAGAGGTTTAGGTCATCGCGTGGGCACAACCACTGCGAAGGCATATTACCTTGAAGGCGGTCCTCTGTTGACAAAGGAATCATTGTGGCAGTTTGCGGCAGGCACCGCGCCTCAGGACAGCCTGCAAGGTTGCTAGCATTTGATCAGGCTAGACTCCTAACAGTACTCATGCTTCTCACTCTCACACCCTTCCCCCTCCCTTGTCCCATTTCCACGCAAACCGCGAATGGTGTTCAAAATATAATTGTCCTTACTCTGACAGAGGCACTAATTCTACGCACGGTCGTGCGTTCCTTTGGCGGTATCAGGAAGTTTTTAAGGCCTTAGGCCTTCTTTTCTCGTGGCCTTTGTAGGTTTGATTACACTTGGAGTATTTGCTTTCCCACTCAGTCTACGCCAGCCATCGCCTGAATTATACATCGAGAAAGTCACTCCAACCTGTACGGAGATCAGACTAGCCTTTGAGTCTGCTGTCTGTTTGCTAATTTAACAGTTAAAATCCTGTAGGTGTGGTTGACTTGAGGCTGAGGGGTGAAAATGTCGAAAACTTACATGCCCCAGATGATGGGAATAAACCTGTTGTCTCATCCCCTCCCGTTGAGTACTCCCCTAATCCCCCTCCCCTGTCTATTTTATCGCTTTTGAGCTCATCAGAGGCCATCCTCTAGGCAATCGTTGATTGACCAGTTTTGTTGACAGTGTGGTAAACTATTAGATTGGCGTTTTGCCGCGCACACTGGCCATTTTTTAGAGATGGTACTGCATTCCTCCGGACGACTTCTTTTCACCTAACAAATGCACAATCTCTATGGTCTCCTAACACAGTCTTTTTTCCCAAAGTGTCTACTATGGTACCTTTTGTGGTTGGACTGGCTTACAACAAACTCTTCTTTCCCTGAAATAGTCCGCCAGACTGCTTTTGTTACGGGGTTTTTAGATCGCGTCTAACAAGATACTAAATAAATAACAGCTAAACGGTGTAAAGAATGTGGTATCGGTCGTTTCGGTCATGCTGGACTTATCAGAAAGCCTTGCTCTTAGCTACAGAATAGAATGCGAAATTATCCTGCGTCCGGCTTACAAATGCCCTCCTCTCTTCCCGGTATAGTTCTCTAAACCACCCTCAATACCAGTGGTTTTAAGTTGCCTCATTTCCTCACAGTTTTATCGCTTGACACTCTTACAAATTGAATTTTGCCTCTTATCTCCTTACCGCCTTATCCTGGTTATTTTATGGTGCATCTCATTTTAATTATTAGTAGACCAGTGAGATTGCATGACAGTTCGATTCTTGAAAACGAAGACGGCTATTGCAGCGCAGCGGGCGCAGGGACTGTGATTTGCGCGTGTATTACTTTATAAGGATAGCGGACTTACAAGCATTTACCACACTACCGCCTACATTAGTTGCCTGCGTCCAATGTCAAAACAGAGTCGACACTCTCGCCCGGTTCGTGGACAGAAAACAAGGGGAGTGGGGGGACTCGGATCACAATTGAGAATGCCAGTACAATAAAGAAGAAACCATTGCAAACAGACGCTTCACTCTAAGAGAACCGACTTAGCCTGTCTGTTTTCGGTCTCGTAAGCCACAACATTGAGCGCGTTGTGCTAGTTTCAAAGCGCGTCATATTGAGTGTGCTGAAGAGTCGTAGGGTTGCAGCCTTCAGGGTCGACCCCCCCCCCTTCTCCCTCTGGCTGGCCGAGCCGGCCAACCATTTGATGCTGGCTGAGTTAGGCGCAAGTGACTGACGCGTCGTGATTCTGCGCCTTGGCATGCCACCACCCCCTCCCCGCTCTATGTGTCATTTTTTATGGAAGGTCCGGGTTCCGTACAGCCAGATCTGTTGAAGTCCGCGCGCCCATCGCCGCTGCGCTGACTCATGTTGTCTTCGTTTGCCGAGCCTTGCACGTTGTGCGCACTTGCCCATTCGTACGCTCGCCGTTGACCCGCCGCGCGTACGCTTGCAGCTAATCGATACGCCCGCTTCAATTGATTGGCTGCCGCAGGCACAGCTACACAACGGCACACAACTTGGCGGACACACCTGACGTGCAGGCGCAGCTGGCAGTTGGCTTGTAACACAGCCTTTGTACCGTTCACTTTCCGGCAGTAACTTTAACTTTTGATCGAACGGATCCTTAGGATGAGACGTACTGCCTGCAAGATAGTGAAACTGGGAGCTCGCGCGTCCAGCGCCTCTGCGCTGACTCATGCTGTCTTCGTTCGCCAAGTCTTGCACGCTGCGGGTTCTTGTCCTTTCTCGCGCTCGCTGTCGACTCGCCGCGCGTGCGCTCGAAGCTAATCGATACTCCCGCTCCATCTGATTGGCTGTGCAGACGACAGAGCATTCATCCCGCAGTCAAGGTCTCACAACAAACACAACATCATGGACGCACCTGGCGTGCAGACAGAGCTGGCAACTGGCGCGTGACGCTGCCTTTCTACAGTTCATTGTGCCGCAGTAAAGCTGTTCCTGTTTACTCCGTCTTCCCTAACTTGTGATTCGAGGACACCAGCAACTTTCGACAGACTAACAAACCGACTACAGCTGAGACAACGCATGCCACGACCCAGTGTTTTCCCCTTATCACTTAAGCCCAACAAGTAGCATTCAGCACTAGGGGAGCTGAGGTTAACTAGAAGGCTGACCATCTCCGCATTTCAACTCAGTCTCTCCTCAGGGGCGAGAGGTGCTCTTCTGTTTTTGTACTTAACGCGGCTGCTTTTGTATTTTTTTGAGCACTACTGACTGCAGATCTTTTTTCTCAATGCCGTGGCTACTTCTCTTCCCCCCCACGCAATACCCGTCAGTTTCTTTTTCCTTGTTTTCCCCTGCAAGGCTTCTGATGACATTACTGACAACCCCTTTTATGAGTGGCTACTGGATGACAGTGTCTACCAGCTGCTCACTTCGCTCATAACTACCCCGACGCTTCGCTTCCGGCTCGGCCCCTATGCCTGTCATCTCCTTGGTCTTCTAGCCCAGCGACACTCCGAAGGTGGGGTGAGTTAAGTTTGTCACACTCTCCCTTTTTCTGGATTTTCCTCTCATCTATTTTTGGCTAAATTTTGTCCTGACACCAGGCTATTACGCCCCTAGCTTCCGTTACAACTCTTGATTTGTGTGTCGGCAGTTGTCGAGCCTGAGATTGTTAGACATTTCTGGTATGCCATTCTCTCACTCAGCACAGCTTCAGAGTCAATTACATGCCGAAGGAGACGAAAGTGTGCCATGTAGTAGTCGTCACATGGTTCTCCACCTCATTGTTTACTTTACTTGTCCTTCGGCACGCTCCTCTGCCTTGTCCAGTGGCGGCTTGCCAACCGACCCTTTATCGTTCGCGTTTTTGATCCTTTGCAGCTGAGCTTATTCATGGCTGCTTGTGGAGCCAATGCCTTTGCGAAGTTGGTGGCTTCAATAGATTGTAGCTCAAATTAACCCAAACGTGAACAGCTCCAGTCTCTCGGTCGGAACCTCATAACTCATTCTTAGTCTTTCTCGACTCTTCTGACTCTGTATCCAGCAGTCACGCGTACGTCAAACTCAATAATAAAAACTATCAAGGCAGTACGGTACTATTAAGCAAAATTGTAAAGGATAAACAATGTACGAACCTTAATAATGGATACAGAAACTCAAAAACGGAGGAAGTCGGCCACATTGCCTGACTCTATAGAAGGGAACAACACAGGTACAACCGCCACGCAAGGCAAAACCAGTCTTGGAGAGAGAGTGTGTATGTTAATGAAAGAGGGGCGTGGCTCTGCTTTTATATGATTTGAGTAGGCAATTCATGTAGCATCAGGATTGACCTGGAACGCCAGCACTAAAGGGGGTTCGTATACATAGGCGATACTGCGCCGACAAGAAGAATGGTTTTAGTGGTTCTCGGATCAGTCGAAGCTAGAAGAGGAGGGAGCGCACAGCTGGCTCTCCGTCACAAAGTCACTTCATGGGCCTTCATCTTGGCTGGTCGAAACAGTTGTCTGGTGAGGAAGTGGGGGAGCGAAAGCATTGTGGGAAACGGTGATGAAAAAACAAGGAGGCCGAACGAAGGGTGAGGAGAGTGTTCAAGTACCGATTGGCCGGGGGGCTGATTTCGGCATCAGTGTGCATTCGACTGGAAACAAAAGGTCAACAGGTGAGGGTGGCAGCATTCCTGGAAGAAGGGGCATGGGCACGGGACTCAGAGGAAGGCGAAAAATTGATATGCAGGTTGAGTAGGATTTTCGCTGGAGAAAGGACTTGGAGATTTTCAAACTTTTTCAGCCCCAAATAACAACTCAGACAGTTACAGGTGTTTTGAGGCGGGTTTGAACCCCATTAATATCGCAGAGTTTTTCGCCATTGCTTGGTTTGTTTGCATCATTTAGATTTCCAATACCTTGGTCAATGCAATCGATTAGGTAGTGCACATAAATAAGCGAATTTTGTTCAGAAGGTTAAGGCTGAAGCCTTGTATATTTTCTCGCGCCCCCCCCCCCGCCTCCCTCCTTGACCACCATACAAACGCCTTGTTCTATTTTTTTTTCAGAACAAAAACTTGTTTGCCGCAAGGCTGGCCCTCATCGACGATGAACTCCTCCTAAATGTATGTCAGCGCATTCGTTTTCTTAATTCTGTCCACCCCTGTAGGCCATCTCCGCCGTGACCTCCTTTGTCCTCTCAACCTCCTGTCGGTAGGTTCCACATTGTCTCTGTCTTTGCGCCTTTATGCCCATTTGTCCAAGCTAGAAGAAGAGCACATTTCCATTCTGCAGTCTTTAAAGGGGCAGTGGGTTGTGTAGTTTCCCCAGTCAGACAAGACACCCGTCAGTGGTTTTTTCCCTCGACAGCGGGGCAGCGCTCTGTGTATTCTCTTTGGGGGGACTGTTCGGTCAACTCCAGGAGGTAGCTAGTTCTACAGACGCGGGGAGGGAGGAGGTAAGAGCGGAGCGCTATCGTGGCCACACTGAACTCTCAAGTGAACTGCATCCCCGCCTCCCGTCCCATTAGACTGACTTGAGCGGTCGCTCGAATTGCAGCAAATTACCCCAGCTGGGCTGCTGGCAGTAGTTTAGCAAGATTTCTTCCTAATTTGTCCTCGTGCGAAACTTTCCCATCCAGGGTAGGTTTTGTCTATCGAACATCACTTTAAATATCAGTATCGTCCCGGAATGAAATTGCTAACTGGTGGTGAATTGGCCACAAGACCAAGTACAGAAGAATCAACGAGGGTATGTTGGGCTTCTGATGGAGTGTATCGCCCCGGGGGTCTGACGTACCCGCGTCAAGATGCTGCAGTGTCACAACAGTGTGCTTTCATCTGTGGGAGGCATACGTATAAAGATGAGTGTGTCGTTTGTGTGGCACGCGTAGATGGGACGTCAAGCTTTGTCAGTCGCGCCCACTTTCCATCGAATTGACTTTGGAGCAGGGTGGGTCTGCAAGAGCGGAGAGTGTGCGGTCATTGCAGTGTAACTCCGTGTCACGATAAACTAGCTTCAACCCAGGGCACACTAGTGCTGAGCCCACACAGTAAAGCACACTGCGAACGTCATCACTCGTGTTGATTAAACTGTTACATGTAGAAAGGCGAAAGAGATGCAGTATCCTTCCAGGGGAACGTTCTTTGGCCCTCAAACAACGCATGCTTTTTCGACCGTGGTCACTTCGCATCTCAGGACACTCCTGTGCTTTCATCTTAAAGATAATTTTACTTTCACCTACCGGATGGATGTTGGATACAGCTTTTACAATGTAAAGAAGACGAAGACGCGATCTCTGGAACAATAGTTTTATTCTGAGCTTTCGGCTCCACACGAGAAGCCATCGTCAGAGTAAATGAGAGAAGCAAGCGTCAGCTACGCATAAATGGGGTTGGTAAGGGAGGGGGTGGTGGTGGCAATTATTGATTGGTCTTTGTCCACGCCAATTCCATTCTCACCCTATCTTATCGCGTCTCCGAAGCGCGTCCCTGGAGTAACGGCATGTGACCTTGAGGTAGTGGCCTGCGTGCTTGTAGAGGAACTGGGCCCTGGTTTCTGTTCACGGGCACGGCCACGCATTTGACTTCTCGAAAACACGGATAATGGCACGGGCCGG
>JAYGXS010000001.1:13062569-13079301 GCA_036362985.1 Ligula intestinalis | reverse complement strand
CTTTACAACAAGAACCTGGGGCACGCATATTCGCTGCTATTCGTGAGCTTTTACAATGTCTACTCTAGCTCGCCGCGATAGTACTGTGAATCCTACCTCTCAACGCGCATAATTATCAGCGGCAGTATATTTGCAGAGCTTGATTTCTTCTCGTAGTCGATAGATGTCACATGTTAAAGGCTTACATCTAGTAAGGCTTTCATTTTAACGCTCCTTTGCTGCCTCTAGACAGCCAGCGAAGTCGTCGACGATAGGGGGCACCAGCACTAATCTCATGAAAGTTCGACCGCTGGTTTCGACTCTATCCACCACCTGCTTCATCAAACTGAAAGCAAACGCAACAAATTACATTTGAGTTAGTTTGAAGTGATGGTAGACTTGCGCTGCATCTATCGCACTCCCTTCCTTCACCTACATGTTCCTGATGTCAAGACAGAGCCAAGAAGACCGAAGGCTGGATCAGGCGCAAATGGCTGGCGAGGCCAAATCCGCCCCTTTACCTGTCACAACGCCCTCCCCACCTCCATGTTCGAAATTTCTTGTGGGAGCCTGACCCGAATGACGCCTGCTGTACCCTGATCTGCCCTCTCTGTTGGTCCAGCTCATCTACCATGTGTTTCGTTTAGGGGGAAGATGATCTCATAGGATGGAAAACGCAAAGCATGTCCAAACTACCCTGTCACCTTAACTTGCAGATGGCTAGAGGAGTCCTCTCGATGTTTTTGCAAATGGGTACCGATTTCAGGTCAAGGGAAGTTACACTGACTGCGGGAGGTTCACGACGAAGAACGTATCGAAACCAGAATTTCTTTACATAAATCGAACGCAATATTCGTAAGGTTTCTTAAGATTTGTGAGTATGGGCAGGTCTTCAACTGCTGCTTGGATTATTTATTCGAGGTTGTCTCCTCTAGGAGTTTGGTTCTAGAGTCTAACCACAAGGCAGCGGTAGCAAACAAACCTATTTACTGGCGGTTAACACCTGCCATGTCGCAGTATCATCTTTGGACTTGCGGCATTTTATAAGGCAGTTGGTGCGCTAGAACTCAGCCCTCCGTGCGCTGGTAACGCCGTCGCTACTGGTACGCAACTGCTTATTCGCCAGACCGGAGCGTCTGCTTGTGTCGCTGTTAACCTTCGCTGAAGGCCGTTCCACTATCCGCCACTTATGGACGCACCGGGTAGCCCGCAACTATGCTAACGGGCAACCTGCCTTCCCGGACCATTTACGGTGGCCTCTACCCACGTAGCAAGCAATACGGTGTTTTCCAGATTGCTTCCAACTAACCTTCTTCATAATAGGCTAATGTTTTATGATATTCGCTCATTACATTGTTTATTATTATTGTTCATCCTTCAGGAAGTACAGCGAGCAGATGCAAGCGGGCAATGGAATACTCTCCTCCATTTCCAATCTTGTACGTCTCCTTTTCTTACCTCCGACATGTCTAGATTCGCATTTCTGTATATTCAAATCACATCGTTCGTTTTTTAATGTATGTACAACTAACCGCATGCCAACTTTATTGGGTCATACAGTTGACTTGTTAAAGCTGGTGGTGCGTTTTCTGGGAGGAACAGGTTTCTCCCTATGTCGACCGCTTCCGTAATATCGTCTGCTTCATGAAAAATTTACAAATGCAAGTCGAGATTTCGTTATGTTATGTCGCCAAAGTGGAATCGGATGTAAATGTTAGCTCAATCTCTTCCTATTTGCTCTACCCTTGTTGAACTTGCCAATAGAGGTGAATATACGAGTTCCTGGAAGCAGTTTAGAAGGAGTTGCGACCACAGGAACAAAAGCTTAATTGTCCTGATGTTTCTGATTCATTCAGGAATCCTAAATCATAGGTAATATTAAAATATTCTGAGTCATGTGCAGACAGGGGTGAAACGTGCACAGATTGCACGATATTAATAGTTTGTAGCAGTTATCCGCATGCGTACTGTAATTACCCACGATCGGCTGTCCGCTCATCCCACTTGGAGTTGGAGTTGCGCACAGGCCAGGAGCAACCATCAGGCGCCGCGTCATGAGACCGAAAGACCCACTGCCACGGCACGAAACGGCTGGAGTCTTTTACCTGATCTGGTGCAGTTATGGACAAACAACTACGTTGGAGAAACCCGAAGATCACTCCGGGCGTGAATGACTGATCATGCAGCGGCGGTGAGGAAAAAGGATGCCAACCCCCCAGGTTGCAGCTCACTCGACGGGACCCGGCCATATTTTCAAGCTTGATGAGGCCGAAATCCTCGCAAGAGGTGACTAACTTGTGATATGCGAGCTGCTCGAGTCATGGTTCTCAGGCTCCCAGTCCATCAACAAGCGCAACGATTTGGCGTTTCCCTGCTGTGTACTGAGACATTGCCTAAGCGAAAGAATCAGTCACGTCGGAAGAGCCACGCGCGTCAACAACTCTGACGACAGCGAACATAATTGTCGCGCAATTACCAAGCCTGCATCCGACACGGAAAAGGAAATTGCGGCAATTACTGAGTCGAATGCGAAGTGACAGGCCATCAGCGCACCATTTAAGACCCAAACAGCGGCTATAAAAGTGAATAATTACATAACGTACGTGGGTGACCGCTACAAACTATAAATACCGTGCAATCTGCGCATGATACATACCTATCTGCGCATGGCTCAGACTATCCTACCAGTACGTATGATTAAGGGTTCCCGATGGAATCCGAAACGTCAGGAGAATAAAACTCTTGTTCCAGTGGTCGCATCTCCTGACCTTGTTGAGCTTGTTCTAAATTTTGTCACCTTTGGGAATTTAACATACATTTTCATGTTTGTAGTTGGGAAACCTCAAAGTCGGCGATGGCCAACGTCAGTCTTTCGGGTGAGCCTTTTTTTAAATCTGTACATTTACGTCCGGCCCCCGCCCTCAATGTGTATTTACATGCCTACATCTGATTCTTCAGACATTAACCCGCATGAAAATACACACTGATAAAAATGTATGTCTTACCTGATTGGTCCAGCCGTCCTTCTTTTGACGTCGGCAACACTGACTCTTTTTGCTTGTTGGCCTGCTTCATGTATGTGTGTGTGTGGGGTGAATACTGTTAGCCGTCGTTTTCTAATGTCCTGCTTAGCTGCGTAAGGTCAATCGCCTAAGTAGTTCTGAGAAGATTGCTTGCTCAAAAAAATAAACACCCACAATACGCTGGGCTGCAATCGGCTTCGTGATCTGGTGTGGAATTCTCTGCCCTATAGATCAGTTGAAAAAGTCCTTCCTCAGTCCTCTTTCACATCGCACAACAGCAAATACTGACTGGGATGAAATCGAAAAGTCTGTATTACCTAGAGGACAACATCTCATCCATCTGTTCGCTGACTGGCGCCGAGAAGTTGGCTTATCGCAGTGGCCTAAGTTAATGCATCAAGCGATCTTCAGGCGCGTTTCCGTGTGAAAAGAGAAGGAATGAGACACCTGAAGAGTGTTTTCTCTAGCTGATCTGTGTACACCTATCTGCCGCTGTATATTCCCTATCAAAATCCGACAAGACAGCGATTCCGTGGCGCAATGGTTAGCACGTTGGACTAGCAAGGTCACAAGTTCAAAACTCGAGCGGGGCGCCCATTTCTGGGGCAACACTTGGGTCTGTGTATGACTAGCTGACGATAGCTAATGAGCCAGAAATGGCCATGGTAGTCTCCTTTGTCTCTGTCGGTAATGTCCTTCTGTCTATACCATTAGCCGCCTTGCAGCGTAGGCTAGACTGTGAGTTCGAAAGGTATCATGGACGGGCGAATGTCTTTTCTAACTGATCGGCGTACGCCTATTTGCCATAGTGTATTCTTTGCAAAAACAGCAAAGAATAGGTTGGAGAACGTTGGCTATCGGACGAGCGTGCGTCCGCACGCCCGAGACAGACAGTGTTCGAAGCATGTAAGCGTGGCAGTCATCATAGTGTGGTCCTGTGTGAGTCAGCCAGAGGGAGGTGCTTGGCCAGACAGGGATTAACAGACGCAGGTGCATATGCACTTGCTAGCAGCCGCGCGAGGCGAACTTTCGCATGGAGTTGGGTCACGACAGGCCCACGTAGTGCCCCTTCGGATAGATATGTATTCCCGATTTGATGTTGGAGTTTTTAGTGCACAAGGGTCAGGTCAACTCCTTGCAATCTTGCCGAGCAGATTGATACGAAGCAAATGAAGTCAGAACTGTTACCTCTCAGCTCATAGTCTTTCTAGCCAACAGTAGTGACCAATTAATTGGCCCGCACTGATCCCCTCGAGTTACCTGTTTCACAGCAAGTCAATTTTGTTGCCGTTCATATACGAGAGCCTGCAGATAGGTGTGCAGAAAATCGTTGTTCGCAGCCTCCCCCAGGCCACTTGTTGTTGTTGTCGTGTAACTGTGCTGCACGCGGGATTACAGGAGTCGGGGATGTTTCCTTTGTTGCCTGCAACCAGTCAGGGCATGGAGCACACTGATTGGCTCCGAGCTCTCGAGGCTGTGACTCAACCATGAGGCAGACGAGAGGACGACCCGGATGCGCAAGGCATCGTAGGCGAAGGCACGATGAGTCAGTACACTGACGCTGAGCGCAACTGAAAGAGCCTGCCCACATAGTTTAGGTAGCAGAACATTTGAATCGAAGATATCCAAAGACCGACCAACTGGAGCTCTAAATGCAGGTCTGCTTGTACTTGTACTTGTTACGGCTGCGATCATGACTGATTTAGCTGGCCTCAATTATGTCCCGTATTGTGTTTCTCCACGCGCGACGATCCGTGGCCGCAGACCTGGACAGTTCGACCCATTCTCTTCGCCAGCGCCGGAGACCGAATACCGTAGGTCCAAGAACCACTTCCATGTCCTGACGGACTGAGTCGAGCCAGGTTTTGAGATGACTTCCTCTTCGACGTTTCCAATTAGGCAACGGTTTCAAGTCAAGGGCAGTAGCACTGATTTCTTGAGGTTGGCGACGAAGAACGTGTCCAAACCACCTCAGCCGTCTTGCCTGAATGGCAAGATGATCCTCAGACAGTAGCGGTCAAAGACTTCCAGTCTCTGTTCATCCCCCACGCGTATAGCCCAACATTCGCATCCGTATAGGAGAACGGACCGCACAGATGCACGGTACACGCGGATCTTTGTTGATATAGAAATATCGCGCCGGGTCCATAGGCACTTCCGAAGGCTGGAGAACACTCGTCATCCCGCGTCAATTCGGGAGACAATGTCATCCTTACTTTTTCCATTCGGCAGCAACCTTGCTCCCAAGTATTTAAAACTATCGACTTCTGCAAGTTGACAGCCACTAATCTCGAGAGGTGCCTTCTCTTCGGCAGGGTCTGATTGGGCTGAGCTTGAATCTGTTAGGGACCCAGTCTAACCGAATGCCAGCATAGTTTTGCAGGCTGTCCTGACGCGTGGCGTCGCTTCTGTGGACGACTGCCAAAAGTGATTCCTTTGTCAATGCGGACTGCCTCAAGGTCCTCTGTCTCAGCTGTCACTGTCCCCACGCAATGGTCCTAAACCGCTGGACCAGACATTTACTCGCACGCACACACGCGTGCGCACACGACCGTGGGCCCACGCGCGTGCCCAACTAGTTGCAGTTCCTCAAGAGCCACTTAGGAGATTTCGGGTTAATGACTCACGAGACTCGGAGCTCATCATACCGCACGACAGGACTGGAGACGAGGCATATCGCAGAAGACAAGGCGGCATGCATCGTATTCTATCTATGTACAGACTACTTTGCCGCCAAAGGCACTATTTAGTTACTGTTTGTGGTCAAATGTGCAGGTCCCCGGGCCTGTCGGATAATAAGTAGTAGACCGTGCAGTAGCGCCATCTTCAGGCGTCGTTTTGAGGCGACCTGTAAACTCGATGTGCTACAAGTAAACTGTACATTGTGATGATGATGATGATGATGAATTCGTTATTTGCGGGTAAAAAGTGCTATCATTGCTCCCAAGGGGACGCGGTGATGCTTTGCGCGTGGATCAGTCTTCCTCATTCCATGCGTTCACGACAAAGCAGAGTCATGACAGCTAGATGGTAGTGTAAGTGGGGAGATCGGCGAATGTGCACCGACGTCTACGCGTAACACGCGTGTGCCGGTGAATGTCGCCGTCGTCTAATAAGGCTTCGTCCAGAGTTTTGGTACAAAGCTGAGACTACACTGGGCGGTCGTGGACATGGATAGCAATGCCCGCCTTTAGATCGGTCTGGAATTATCCTACCCGAGGCAATCGCTCTCCAACCAATCAAGACTCCAAACAGTCCTTTAGAGGGTCTGAAATTTGTTAGGGTTCAACTTAACCGACACAAGAGCACGCAGCCCTGAAGAGTCGCTCCCACGCCAGACCACTGGTCCGCTCACACACAGTGCACGAGCCACAAAGCCAATGCAGTCGCTCCTCACTTGAAACCACAATCTGGTTGGCTTATTCTTGTACGCTTTACTTGTCATAAATACACTGTACTAGATATGCTAAAAGACTTCTACTTTTGCGCCCTTGTCCTGTTCTTCCTTTGGCACTCAAACAAGACATAATTAGACGGTGATATCTCAGCTTTGGCTAACATGGCAACGAAAGGGATTGCGCGTGTACTCCTATTGAATATGGTCGGAGCCAGGTCTCGAATGCAGTCGCTTTTCAGTCTCGATAGTGTGCTCGTTTATACTACTGTTGATTCCATCGTTTTTTGTCCTAGACGCACCCCTAAATTCTCTCTCTCTCCCCAGCTTCAACAGCGAGTCAGAACACGTTTTAGTTTAGGTTCTCCTTGTCGTGTCAATTTTAATGTCTCGCCCGTTGTATAGCTTTCGCGCGTAAATTTAATTTCATCTGCTGTTTTCTCTCTGTGCAGCCTCCATGACGGCCTCCTGCTATATCTTAATGAGATCCTACATGCCAATCCGCGCTTCCCAGCTCTCTTTACCTGTTCGCACACTCACAGTGATCCTTCTCTTGCCTCTGACACTCTTTCACGTGCGTTTATATATGTATACATATATGCGTCGGTTTTCATTATGTGCTTATATCCAGCATGGCGAGCGCTGCAAGAAACATTTTGAAATTTGAAAAAGACCGGTAGCCATTCACAAACCAACATTTAGTAGGGTTGCAATACTGTTTAGCATGCAGTCCAATTTCAATTTTTTTCAGCTAGCTAGGGTACCAACTCTGTGATGAGCTCTCTTCTGACCGCTAAGAAAAAGTTGATTCTGTAAAAATGGCTACTTTAATAGTATGCATTTTATCATTGATTTTGACTCTTTTATAAATTCAAATATATTTTATGGAAAGTGGGCACGAAAAAAACCTCTCTTGTGCTTATTTGATAGCGAATTACGTCTTCCTTAAAATTTAGTGTTAAAGGAAGGATTTCCATTGGTTTTAAAAAAAATTTCTACCTTTGCGTTTTTTACAATTGTGAGGTGTTTATTCATAATCCATCGTATCCGTCAATTTATTAATGGCTCCAATGATATATACAGCATGATCCATGTCTATTGTAAAATTCTATGAGAGCTATGCAGCCACTTTCTTAGACCGTAGGCAAGAAAGCACTTTTCTTTTAACCGAACGAACACAGCATTCAGTTTGTAAAACTTGAATTCAGTTCTAGCAGTCTGTAGGTTTAACAATCTTTCGAAAATTTAGAAACTTTTTAAAACCGAAGGAAACCCTTCCTTTACGAATAAAATTTTAAAAAGGCGTAATTTTCATTCAAGAGAAGATTTTCTCGTGCATGTTTTCCATGAAATATATCTGAATTTATAAAGGCAGTCAAAATCAATGATGAAAATGCATACTATTTAAGTAGTAATTTTGTACAGAATAAACTTTTTCGTTCACCACAGAGTCGGTACCCTAGCGTGACTGAAAAAAATTGAAATTGGACTGCATGCTAAACAGCACTGCTGCAACCATACTCAATGTTGGTTTGTAAGTGATGACCGCTCTTTTTCAAATTGTGGAAGGATTCTTGCAGCACTCGTCATACTGTGTGTGTGTGTGCATGCGTGTTTGTTGATTTTAGCCTGCCGTGCCCTGAGGCTCTTTCTCTCGAGCCCGGTCAACAGCCGCACATCGGCTAATGATATAGACTTGATTTGATTACCTACCAAGAAAAAGGATTCCATGTTTGCGAGCACGAAGACCAGATTTTATCGCTCGCAGATCATGTTTAGACGAGATTTGTCACACATGCGATGCACCAGGCCGCTGTAAGTGCAGGTCGGGTGCCCTAGAGGCTACGGTCTGATTCTCAGTCAGACTGCAGCTCACCGATTTGCAGCCTTCCAAGCCACGGTTTTTGGTGCGTTGTAATACATTCCAGCATGCGAGGTTGAGTATAGTGAGCAGTCACGTGCCGTGGAGATGGATTCCCCAAGTTCACCCCTCCCCCTCACCAATGCATCGATAAACGTTTCCAGCCTCTCACACAACGTGTCACGCGTAAGTATGGCTAGTACAGGCCCACAGGGTTTCGACACAATCTGAGCCAGTCCGAGACCGATTCCGTGCCGGAGCACCTACAACTCAACCCGTTTTTGGGGGCCACTTTAACCATCTCGTATTTACCTATGTGAGGAAGCCCAAAACAGCAAATCAACGGCGTTTAAGAAAGACTTTTGGAGATGCTCTCTTCTATGAGGTACGGTAGAAGTTCACATTTTACGGACACCATAAGTACAGCGATCTTTACCTGACTGTGTTTATTTTGTTCAGCAAGCAGCGTTAAAGGGTTAGGTCTCATAGAAGTACCAGACAAAGGGAAGGAAAGGGGAGGGTAAACGGTGTTATTTTTCAGCAAGCACGCATCTGACTAGTGGCAACGAGACGAGCACCACGGTCAAGGGCGTTCTTTCGCACTCGGTTGGCGATAGAGCGAGAGAGAAAACTTTATTTTCAGCCGTGGACACGTGATCACCTCCCACGTTAGCACAGACGAAAACGAGCGGCTGCAAATAGCGACTCGATCTAACAATCCTGACAGGTAAAAGACGACTCGATCGCTGTGACAATATGTTTATTCGCCTGACATTTCGATATCCGTCGCGGAGTCATCACCAGTGACATACTCGCAGAACAGAACAGACACACAAATTGTTTCTGCTGCTGTTATGTGAGTATGTCTTTGATGATAAATCCGCGACGGATTTCGAAACTTCAGGCGAATAAACATAGCGTCCCAGCGATTGAGTTACTCTTCCACTTCTCAATTACTTCCTGGGTCTTGCATGTTTGCTTGTATTAGCAATCCTGACAGGCCTCGTGATAGCTTGCAGAGCATTAGTCCAACGGATATATAAACGTCAGGCGAATACAAGTGTTTTCCCAGCGATCAACTGTTTTTTCCCAACCGCACTTAATGACCGATGCAATGTAATCTAGGCAGATAGCATTGCCGGCTAATGCAGGGGAGACTGGAATGGTCACTTCCACCTTAGTAGCCGTCGTCAGCTTTATTCATACCCAACTCCAAGTGGTGCACTTCTCAATGTTGTCTCCGTGTAGACCTCAAGTCGAGTAAAATACCTCACTGAGCAGACCTGGACACAGAAAATGCGATAGAAACGCTCGTAGCTGCCTTGATTATAGTGGTGTGTCATATCACACAATCAATGGAGCCGTATTTCAGTGTTTGGGAGTCGAACAGGAAGACGACAGAACCCAAGTTCAGACTCAGATTAGCCAGAGGTGATCTCTGAGGCGTCTTTTTCAGCAAACCCGTCAGAGAAAAACATGACTCCAGCTTACGTCAGAGGCTCCCGCCATCAGTCCAGCTGCCTGATTAGACAGTAACACCAGTAAAAAAGAGGAAGACGCGATCTCTGGAACATTAGTTGTATTCTGAGCTTTATGCTCCACACGAGAAGCCATCGTCAGTGTAAATGAAAACAGCAAACGTCAGCTACGCATAAATGGGGTTGGTAAGGGAGAGGGGAGGTAGTGACAATTATTGATTTGTCTCTGTCCATGCTACATCCATTCTCACGCTATCTTATCGTGTTCCCGACGCACGCCCCTGGAGTAGCGGCGTGTGACCTTGAGGTGGTGGTCTGTATGCTTGTAGAGGAGCTGGGCCCTAGTTTCTGGTCGCGGGCACGGATGGCAAAATAACAAGGCGTTATATCCACATGCCTGTTTATGGAGTTGTCATCTGACACCCAGGCCTCCAGCATTTCACGTCCCGTCCTACTACTGGCTCGTACCATTATCCGTGTATTCGAGAAGTCTAATTTAAGGCCCTCCTTCAGAGTGTGGGTAGCGATCTGGGACTGTGGGTCGCCTTTCCGTACTGCCCGTTTGTGCTCCTTTATTCGCGAGCTAAGTCGCCGCCTGGTTTGCCCTGTATAATGACAAGAACAGTCGCGACATGGCACCTGATAAATGACGCCAGACTGCTCACCAACCTCCAGCAGGTCTTTGGTTTGCATGATTCTTGTACGCATAGTAGCTATCGGGCGATGAGCAATACCCACACCGAGCTCTGCGGCGATGCGCTCGGTTGCTTCTGACACGTTTTTAATGTATGGTAGAGGGTGCCGGAGCGTTGGTGGTCCCCTTTCGTTTGTTCCCCGTGGGCGCGTTCGGAGGCAGCGGTGGATGAAGCTGTTCGGGTATCCATTCCTGGCCAGTTGGTCCCGAAGATGTCGTAACTCTTGCACTCGTCCTTCCGGCTAACTGCAGTGCGTCTTCACCCTCTGAAATAGGGCTCGAATACAGCCACGTTTTAAGCGTTATTGGGCGGTTGCTATGAAAGCTGAGCAGCTGGGTTGTGTTAGTCGCCTTTCTATAAACCGTGGTGTTGAGTTCCCCGTTGGGTCTGCGCGTGACGAGGACATCCATGAGCGGTAGTTGTCCAGCACTCTCTTCCTCCTTTGTGAATCGGATGTCAAGGAAGATACTATTAAGCAGGTTTTGGAAGTCTGCTAGCCTGTGACGTTCGATTATAACGAAAGTGTCTTCCACGTATCTGCGCCAGAATGCAGGCTCAAATTGGTCGAAGACGGCTTTTTCCAGCTCCTGTAAGACCAGTTCGGCGATGACACTGGAAATAGGGGGTCCAATCGGCGTCCCTTTTGTCTGTTCGTATGTTTGACCATTGAATGTGTAAAAATTCCTTTGGTAGAATACGAAGAGTTGCATGAGATGATCAATTTTTACAGGACCCTCGATTCATCGTATTTCTCTTCGAGTCGTTTGCGTAGGACGTCGCGTGCCAGGTCCGGAGGGATGGATGTAAAAAGTGTAGCCACATCAAAAGATACCATGGTTTGATCCGGTTGAATCGTTCTACCCCGAATAGCGGCTAGAAATTGGGAGGCCGAATTGATTGAGGTCGTCGAGCCCTCTCGGAGAAAGTTTAGTTTCCGTGAAATTCATTTAGCTAGGTTGTAAGTAGGGCTGCCTTTCAATACCACGATTCTTTTCAACAAGAACCTGGGGCACGCATATTTTCTTCTATTCGTAGTAACACCAGTCTTAGAAAAAAAAAGCATGCGTCTCGTTTTCGTTTTTTTTTTTGCAGTCGCGCTGATTCTCTGTTTCCTGGCAATGCGTGTAATGTAAGCTGTGTTTGTTTACTTGCCCGATAATTTTCCTTCCAGCGTACTTTTCATCAAGTCATTCCTTCGACGCTACCTTCCCTGACGGAAAGATTTGTCAGCTTACCCATATTGATTGTACACACATGCCTAGAAGGTCGTATTCTTAGCATTTGCCTGAAACATTTTGAATCAAGGTGTGAAGACACTTGGTAGGGCCTGTGTTTGCTTATTCTCAAGGCCAGTGCATGTTAAGTTAGGCACTGCATAATTTGTCTCCAAGTGGAATAGCCCCGCCCCCCCCCCCGCCTTCCTGGTTACCTAGATCTCGAAATATTCATTTTTTCGGTCCCCACTTATCATCTCATCTCACCGGTCAGTAAGGCATATTATTTTTGTTGTTGACGCGTCATCGCACAAAAGGACGCCTGAATGAGCCGCCACGCTACTATTATAGCGCGCACCTGGCTATGGCTATCGATCTATTGTCAGCTCTGATTTGATAAATGTCTCCGACACTTTCATATTAAGCTGATCGATAAATACACGCAGCCTTTTGTGAAAAGGACTTGCTAATTGTTAATATAGAAATCTGCGTTGTTGATTGCCTTGTATTCCTCTCGGACAAGCTTACAGTTTGTGTTAATTACAAGTACCAGACGCGGATCATAGCAATTATTATTTTCGTTGGTTTATTATCGCGGTCCGCGTTCTGCCACACCTCGGTGGCCATGTGTCTAGCCACCAAATGTAACTCTCGTTGGGACTTCCGTGTTATAACTGGCCCAAAATATAATGGGACGATTCTCACGAACGCTGAAGCAACCGGACGGAACTAGACACGACTCCCCTCTCCTTTCCCTCAAAAAAAGCACGAAATAGCTCGAAAACAACGAAATTTGGGCGCATAAGGCATAGGTTCGCCCTTCCAAAAGTAGACTGCTCGCGCTAACTTGCCTAGACGCCGATGATCACGCTCAAAATTCGATTGAAACGCCCCTGCGGGTTCTGCAGCAAAGGAGAATTATGGTGTAGATCCGGCAGGAGGAAATTTGCCACAGTCGAATTTTTAGCCTACC
Organism: Ligula intestinalis; assembly: GCA_036362985.1. Classification (NCBI taxonomy): domain Eukaryota; kingdom Metazoa; phylum Platyhelminthes; class Cestoda; order Diphyllobothriidea; family Diphyllobothriidae; genus Ligula; species Ligula intestinalis. Next base: position 13,066,684 of record JAYGXS010000001.1, on the reverse strand, counting down.
CACCCACTCAGCTGCTCTTTACTACTCGATTCTATACTCAGTTAACTTTAGCTTCAGTTTCTTCGCAGTGGCTTTTGTAATGCAGACCTCAGTCAGCTAGGTAAACAGCGTAGATCTCATTGAACATATTCTATGATATTTGCCAATTAATTTAACCTGGTTGGATATTGCAGCACAAGGAAATGTCAGAGGCCCTACATCCATCGATTTATTTTCGGAATTCAGAGGCTTTCTTTCCTAGTTGGGCTGCCGACGATAAGGTTCAACGCTTCCGTTGGCAATAAGATACGTTTTTAGCCTTCTCTCGTGAATTTTAACAAAGGCCAGTACACATGCGTCCACCAGCATCGATGCAGCACTCAAACAGGAACATGCTGACGATCTACTGACAGTTGATAGAGAAACGAACGGGTGATTTCTTCGACTGCCTCTGATGATGGCTTTAAATGAGAATCCGAAACGTCAGGCAAATAAACTTGTTCTAGCGATCGCATCTTCTTCTGATCCACTGACAGCTATTCAATACTACTTGAAAGGCGCGTTATCTCGCGCAACCGCTGTATGATTGGATTTGTGGTCTTGTTTGTGTTGGCACTAAATTTACACCAGCTACCAGCTATCGATGGCTGTCTGCTTTGTAAACTTCGCCACTGCGTTCGATTCCGTCCACCGGCAGCAATCTGGTCTCCCGCAATCAACTCCTCCAGCCTCCGCCGCCTTCAGTCAGCACAGAACGGTGCCCTCCGCACGGTCACAGGCTGCTATAAAATCTCGCCCGTTGATCATCTTCATGTAGAGGCTTCTGTCCTGCTGGTCGCCGCACACAGCAAACTCCTCGGCCAGCAATTCTGGTGGACCTGTTCACAACCTGGCCATCCGAACCACCATCGTTGCAACGCTCCCGAGCCTAGCCGTAATGTTCGGACGTCTATCCGAGGTCTCCACAAGGCAGCTGTCGCCTCGTCTCTCTCGGATCTACCCGTTGATGGCTCCGCCACTAGGGCAGGCTACCAGCGCCTTCACCAGAGAGTCGTTGTAGACGCTATATCCAGCTTCCATCCCCCGGTCCTTCTGGGTGGCTATCCACCTCCGATTGCCACCTCGGAACGTCATCTCATACGGGTGACTCGCTGTACCCTGGCGCAGCTTCGCAGTGGCTACTGCATGCTCCTTCGCCAGTACCAACACCGGCTGGTCTCGTCTATACCCGACTGTTGTCCCGACTGCGGCGTCTCGCCGCATGACTGCCGTCACCTCTTCGCCTGCAGTTCCCGGCCAGGCACCCTGCTCACCCCCGAGGACCTTTGGCTCAAGCCGGCCGAGGTCGCGGCTTTTCTCCGTCTCCCAACTGCACTCAGTTTGGACTCCGGCGGGAACACCTGATTCAACATGGGCTACCAACCAACCATTCCGTCCACCGTGAGTCATGGTGGCGAATAATGGAACTGAATGGAGTACCGACCGAAAGCATTTTCATGATTAAGACCTACTATCGATCCACCACCGCATGAGTTCTGGTCACAGCAGTCTGTCCCAACCGTTCAATATCAGGTCTGGTGTTGGACAAGGCTGCGTCATGTCGCCCATTCTGTTTGACTACGCCATTTGTTGGATCCTCTGTAAGGCCCTACATGAAGAGGACGGTTTTTCGGCTTGCACACGGGCGCCGGCTGACGATGTTGCTCGCCAGCTTTTCCCAGTCCTCCGAAAGCGTCTATTGATGTGACGTGACATCTAAATCCACACGAAGATTCGTGTATACCATGCATCCATCCGGTCCATCCACCTTTATGGATGTGAATACTGGGCTTTGCGCGCTGAAGATAAGCGAAGACTGGAAGTATCTTACCACCGCTGCCTGAAGACCATCTTACGAGGTAGGTATACCGATTTCAGCTCGAATGAGACAGTCCGCATTCGCTGCAATAGTATCGCGAGGATATATCAGACCATCCAAGTAAGACAACTGAGGTGGCTTGGGTACGTTCTTCTGCCTGAGGAGCTTTCTTATGCTGCCTTCGATCCGGCGCTGCAGCTCATCTAGGAGCGTCGAAGAGGGAGTAAATTCAAGACTTTGGTCGAAACCGTCCGTCAAGACATGAAAGCCGTTCTTGGACCATCTATCTTCGATCTTTGTCGCTGGAGTAGAGTCTGGGTGGAGCTTTTCAGCTCCACTGCCGCTAATCGCCCTGCATGCCAAGGTACCGTCCGTGACCTTTGTGAGGCCGGTTAGATCAGGCAAGATCAAGTATAAGCACTACAACTTGAAAAGTTCCAATTTGACTAAATAGCTGCACTACTAGCTGTCATAAAGTTTATTTTAATCGCCGTCTTTCGATAGCATTACAGTGTCAGCATCATGTCGTGATTCGTCCGAATAAATTTTGACATTGCTCACAAGAGGTTCTCAGCGTCCCGGCTCTGAATGAGTGCAATCTCTGAAAGATGGCTCTCGCCTGTTGCTACACCACAATTCTTGATATTAGTTCCCTTGTGCCGCGTAGGATTGCTTTCGATGAGTCAGGAAAGATGACTTAATTTATGATGCATCAGGTAGGATTTCCCCCGATAAGCACTTTACCGCACAGCACCCACCAGAAACTCAGTTGACCTGCCTCCATGTGATAGATGTTTTCATTATCGGCTTTGAAATGTCCGGTCGATAATTTTTGGGTACTACGTCAACGGAGGCTTGTTGGGTCTCTGTAAACTTTGATTTGCTGACTCCTCTGCTTGCTCATCGAATGCACTGGCTGTCAGTCTGCCTGCATTACGCACACAGCACAAGTTCATGGCTGCGTCCATAACTACTGTTGTACACGAGAGGAACGTGGTTTCTTACCAAGACGTATCTTCGCATGTTATCCATTGTGCCCCAACCAGTTGAATGATAAGCTTAGACTGCTTATTTCCGCATGGAAGAGGGAAAGGAGATTGAAGCCAACACTAAGAAGTCCATTCTCTGCAAATGTGGCGCTCTTGAATCAGTCACAATGCGCCAAGAGTGTTGATTCAGTTGATTGCCAGCTGACGGGACAACTAGGTATTTTTCAAGTTCGACAATCAGACTATTTCGAGCAACTCTTTTTGAATGCCAATTCAGTACAGCCATCGTCTAGAAATATTTCTGGTATCGTTTGCCTATATCAGCTACTCTGTAGTATTCCTGTTACTGCATTCACTTACTGTTTAACCTGAAACTAAATGCTCCAACCTAGCCATTTTACTCTCATTGTCTGGTCTTCGTTCAATTCACCTCAGATTCTAATGTGGCCTTGGATGTAGCCGCCAGTAATGGAGACTCGACAGCACTCGCGCCGGAGCTGCATAATCTCCTCGCTGACCTCATTGAGTATGTTTCAATTGTCATGCAGGACATCAGAGGTGCGTGTTGTGCAAAACGATTTTGATAATAATATTGCTACTTAAACGTTGAAAGTAAAAATATTTAGTATCGCTTTTGTGATACCTTCCTACCTCGAAGCCAGGCAACCATACCGTATCGTTTACCCCTTCCACGTCTGTGATTACATCGTGTCACAGACTAAATAGGGCCTTTGATGTAGTGCTTATGCCTTAGTCGTTTACCACAACTTCCCTACCAGAGATTTTCTGCTTATTACATTTCAGTTTCGAGTACTCCAAGCAACAAACAGAAAATAACGTACAATACATGTACGTTTATATACCCGTGATCATACATAGAGTAAACGTACGCATGCTGACAAGTGTATGAAAGTCTGTAATTATCGTTTCAAGGAAAATATGTACTTTTGAGAGTAGTGCAGTTTAGACGTTTGTTTCCCAGGCCGTCCTTAGGAGTGCACAAAATCTGCAAATGACGACAAGCAGTTAACTCTTTCTTCTTCTTTTGGTTTCCTTTCCAGCTGCAAACGCATTCAACACGTGCAATCTATGCTTCAAAATCATCTCCAACGTGACTAGGGTAATTGCGAAAGGTTTTCCAGTTTTGTTTTAAACTATACATACCTAGTTATTTATATCTTTCTGTTTCCCCGGAGAACGAATATTGGATCTGTCAGACTTTCTGTGATCGTATTTCATATTGGTCAATAAATCGACCGTCTTGAGAGCAATGATGTCCGCCACTGCCA
>JAYGXS010000001.1:12996214-13057569 GCA_036362985.1 Ligula intestinalis | reverse complement strand
AGCATGCGTTTATTTATACAATGCATGATTTCGTAATATGAAGAATAGTGCAGTAAAGACGCCTAAAGGTAGGGCATTCAATATCCAGGCAGTAATACGGATATAGACCAGCGAGACTTGAATGAACATTTTGGATTCTGCCATTATCAGTCAGCCACAAGTTCTAAAATTGTCAGATTCGAACCCTGATTCTTTATCTCTGTCAGTTACGATCAGGTTTACTAACCATAGTGAGATATTTTTAACCAATCAGATTACGAGTCATGTTCTTCTATGTTAACATCGCATAGTGATCAGTAATGATGCAGGAAGAGATGTCGACAAGACAGTGAAGACCGGGATTATCCAAAAATCAGCCAGACAAACCGCGACACCCTATTAGTGAATCAAAAATTCGTGTCTCGTCGGTAATATCTGAGAATATGCTAAGTCGTTATCGTTTCTTCGTTAGCTCATTTTCCATCTCATCCCCTTTTGTCCTTTTTCAGTCATTGTCTGGACACATGCTTTCATCTGCTGTCACATCAAAGGGAGCATAATATTCGTTTAGACTACGACTGGCGACAATTATGGAAAGGTAGGCTTTTGTTCTTTTTCTTATGAAGTTTTTCGCAAGGAGTGTCTATCACAGGAAAATGTTGCCCTCTATTCACTGCTAACTTAGGATGTATGGTTTTTGTTTTGTGGATGATTAATTATTATCACCTTGTGCATGTGCCGGTTAAAGATGGATTTCTCGTTTGACCACCATATGTTACGTTGTTTCCGCCACAGGGAATATTTATGATTTATTGCCCATTGCTGTCCGTCGTCTCTCTGGCTGTGCCTGAAAAGGCATGTTTCGTTTGTAGACAGCTCCAGCGGGTGGTTGGATTGGATTGCCTGCTTTTTCATGATCCCTTTTAAGAAAATGGCCCGAGTATGGAATATCTGTCAAAACAATCATGATGCTTTTATGTCCTTCCCTTTGTGATAGATTGAATGGTTCTGCTCGTAAGGATAGATTACTTTCTAATTGGTCTCTCAGTAGTTGAGATCACCCGGTAATGCGCAGACTTCTGTTACGCGTTCAACTAAGACTATCGTAGAGTTATTTAAATCCATCTCTCTTAGGCCCTATTCACTGTTTCATCTCCCTTTGAACAGGCATGATATTGCTTTAGCACGTGAAAGCATCCTCACCTGTATCGGGTTTTGGGTAAGAAAGTGGGAGACAGGTGACGTCACTTCAATTGCTGTTAGCAATTTGTGGTGAATGTATTCTCTCTTCCTCTTTCTCGGCAAAGCTGTAGGCGTTCATATAGATCATTCAAAAATGGATCAGGTGTTTTATGCAAATGAGCGGTTCTCTGTCTCTTGTAATCCCTGACCGCCGAAGGTGTAGACCGAAACCACTTCAGATGACTCCGTCACCCCGTTTGTAATGACTGATTTCTTCACATTTTCCCAGTCCTAGTTTTAGGTTCACACTTCAGGTATGGCAGTTATTTTTCTTAGCGATAGAGATAAAAGGCGAGTTTATGCTAACCCTTGTTTGTTTAACCTCCCCCCAACGCTCTCCTCTACAGCTCTATTTGACCTCTCACGGTTCGTCGTCAAGATTGCTTGGCCCGCTGACTGCAAACTCAAAGTTCTTGCTCTCCTGCAAAAGGTTAGCCCATCCTCCGTTCCTAACTTTTTTTCTCCACCTCTTTGCTTTGACGCGTTTGACATTATGCGTTGCGCATTATTTTGACAGGAGGGGGGGGGGCAAATTGTCCTATTTTTGATTTACAGTCGCGCCAAACCCCTGACTGCTCCTAGGGCTTATTGCGCTCCAAAACTATGTTAAGTACAACGGCCACACCCCCGGTAAATTATCCGGATGTTGCAAGGGTGGCTAAGATATCTCGACGAGACTGGGAAATTGAGGCAACTGTTCGCATTCCGGGAACGTGTGTATTTTGAAGAAGATGAAGAAGAAGAAGAAGAAGAAGAAGAAGAAGAAGAAGAAGGGGGAGAAAAAGAAGAAGAAGAAGAAGAAGAAGAAGAAGAAGAAGAAGAAGAAGAAGAAGAAGAAGAAGAAGAAGAAGAAGAAGAAGAAGAAGAAGAAGAAGAAGAAGAAGAAGAAGAAGAAGGGGGAGAAAAAGAAGAAGAAGAAGAAGAAGAAGAAGAAGAAGAAGAAGAAGAAGAAGAAGAAGAAGAAGAAGAAGAAGGGGGAGAAAAAGAAGAAGAAGAAGAAGAAGAAGAAGAAGAAGAAGAAGAAGAAGAAGAAGGCTTATCGAACACCGCAATCATTATTTTTATCGTCTGAGCTTTCGGGCTCCTGCAGGAGTCCATCCTCAGAGATGGGAAAACAGCAACAAATGAGGTGGCTAGTTCTGGCAAGTGCCCAAAATAACTAAAATTTGAACGTGTAGAAAATCAATAATTGTGCGGTTCGGCCATCGACTCGCTACTGCTGACTTTATTAGTATGTGCTAGTGGGCGAGATCGGCGTGGTGGGTGGGAATATTTACGGAAATAAAATCGTCAACGAAAACAAGCAATATTATATAGGGGAAGGTCAATCATCAGTCATGGGAAAGGAGGCAGAGAGGGAGGGACATGACCACCAGTGCCGTGAGTCTGAAGATACCTGCGCTGGCCAACATATGAAGGCGCCAGCTCGATGCATCGGGTAACTGAGTTGTCATCTGACGCTTGGGCTTCAGTCAGTTCTCGGCCCGTCTTTAGATATGGTATGCGATACACTACACCCGAACGCTCACTGGGATTTAGTCGGTTGTTGATCTTCATAACCCGGCTGCGCATTATAGCCTTGGGATGATGTGCGATTCCAACGCCTATTCCCGCGGCAATACGCTCGGTCGCTCTTACACGTCCTTGATATATGGCAGCGCATGCCAAATCGTGGGGGGAGTGGTTCTGTTTGTGTCCTGGGAGCATGGACCCGTAGGCATCGGCTTATGAAGGCTTTAGAATAGCAATTCTGCATGAACTGGTCGCGCAGATGTTGGGCCTCACGTGCTCTTTCTTACGGGTCACTGCAGTGAGTCTGGATTCTTTTGAACAGTGCTCTCACACAGTTTCGTTTGTGAGGGTGTGCAACTGGCTTTATTTACAGAAGACGAGTCGGTCTTGATGTGGCACGCGTAGACGAGGCTTCATATGGCACACAAAGGCTGTGCTGTTATGTAGCACGGAAGCCGTAAGAGGTCGTGAGCTAAGGCGGTAGGAAAAGGCGATCAGGAAGTCAAGTCGGCTGCAAGGTGTGTGCGTTAAATCAGCTAACTAATTCACCTACGTTGTGTGTGCCACCAGACAACCGTGGTGTCTGCTCACTAATGTAGCCCCATCACTCACCGCTCGAACCTTCGCAATTTTTGCATGGGACCGTTATCATGCATGGTCAACAGCCGCTCGAAAACCACCACTCCAAGGTTTTGGAAGCTCAGCATAATAAAAAAAGACTGTTCCGTAGCCGGACCAGTCATTACTCGTGCAAACACCTGGAACGCAAACCTTAACATCTATTCGCACTCTAGGAGTCAAATAAATCGGATGAATCTGAACGCATTTGACCTCGTATTACTCCGGTTGCGAGAATAGAGAGGCTCCTTCCCGACATCACTTTTTTGCACTTCCAACTCCTCGTCGGCACATGACATCGGCGAAGTTTGGTTCCTGTGCTTTGAACAACCAGCACGTACCTGATAAACCTGTTAATATTCTTGCATTTGTTTCATGAACAGTTCCTTACTGCGAGCAGCGCACTCTTTCGCGTGGACGCTAAATCACGGATTAATTTCAATATGACCAAGCTAACGAATTTGAAGGGAACCATCCTGCGCAGATGAAATGACGGATCTCCGTCAGCAGGCTAAAATAACATTTAGGGGATATCACTTATATCCAGGTATTAAGGTTATAAAACTGAGTAATTATCTTTAAAGTAGTTCGGTAGGAATACATCGTGGGGCCGCCTGGGGAGCGCGCGAAGCGCGCCTTTCGGTCTTACGGGCTACTGATTTTAGGAGAGAGGATGGTCGGGGCATGTCAGGGAAAAAATCTGATCACGATAATCATGCAAAATATAAAATTTACGACGGTACGTTTGGGGCGCGTACTGAAACCTCGGGCGGGGACACTGAAGTGCGCTCTAATATCATCGCTAACCCCCAACTGGACCAACGGCAAGCGCGTGTATGTCGGGGGGAGAAGTGTGCCCTAACCTCAGGCGAGGTCGAGGCACATTTTCTAGTAGTACCACGAACTCCAACTAGAATAAAGGCGAATGAGTGAAGAGCTTTGGAATATTTTAGAATTCACCCTGTTCAAAGTTTGTAGGTATGCGATTGTTCCCGTTGTTAATTTGAAAATCCGTTTTTGCTGAATATGTAGACTTAAGCGGTTATTGTATGCGATGGCCTTCCGAGGGCCTCTCTGCAGCTCAATGCCATGATCCAATCCCTGTTGGATCGAAGGCTGGTGTGCAGAAAACTTAAAGATTGTGGGTAATTCAAACTACTTAAACTTTGTAAGTAGGTGGTTATAACTCATAAGGACCTTTCTAAGACCCCATGAATAAACCTTATTAGTAGTTCTTATATTGGGGGAGGGGTAATAAGTAATGCCCTGGAAGACACTTTCAAACCGAGTCAATATGCATGTTATTTTGTTTGACAGAGCGCTTTTTGGCTCCCTACCGTGACTTTACCTCCATTGTTGTAGGAGACGTGGCGGTCATTATTTTTGCACGTATGCTCATCTCTGCTCGATTTTACTCTTCGTCAATGATTGTATTCCCTATTCTCTTGTCTGCAATGCATACAAATTGTTTTTGAACTTGTTCAGACCGTGGGCGTTTTCAACTTCTTCATCACCTGTGGAGATGGCTTCCTTCAGGGCCCGGATGTCTATGATGAACTCTATTACGAACTTATCCGCATGGGCTCTGTAGTTGAGGGCATCAACGAATTCAGTAAGTTCTGTTAATCTTTTTTTCGGTAGCTATTCTTATTGACGCCGCCTGCAGGCGGCCCTTTATAATAAAACCTAAAAATTCATCAATTTTCCAAAAAAACATTTGCCCTCTCCCACTTACCTTGCTTGAACATTCTCATTTACAAATCGACCTAACCAATTTGTTTTCGGAGAACAGTTAACAATCCGGCAGGCTGATAGGCCACCGTAGTTGCAACCTTCACCTAGTTAGTTCATTTCACGCAGGGAATATATGGACTGTCCTTGCATCTTGGGGTTCCTTTCTGTCGTCAGGTCTGGTCGGCGACCTTCACTCTTGCTTTTCCTGGAATATATCGGATTGTGACCTACGGGAGCTTTTTTTGTTCATTAATCGACTGATCTCTAGTTCATATCTCGAGTTTTCTCAATATGCGCCTAAACTCTCGGGACATTACTTGGGGGGATTGCTGTATTGCACTTTCCGTCAGACACTCTAACATGTCCTCATATTGCGCAACTTCTTAGTCACTTCAGTAGTATGTACATTTCCTCCTGTGTCGTGAATGTCCACACGTTCTCAAGAAGAGTCAATCTCGCAGAAAAGTACGTGCGCACATCCCTTTGCTGCATGCCATCTCGACAGCTGTTTCCCATTGGCATCGGCCACGGGGTGTTCGTAGAATCTGATTGGTCCATGTCTGCAAGACGTCGCTCGGCTCTTCTTGAAGTCGATTGGACAAAATATTAGGCAATCTGAATGGGATGCTATAAACGCACTGTTTTTGCAGTGAGAATGGCTTGTAGGTTTTAACAATTTTTTTTGTAATGGGTCCTGTTCTGCTGTGTTGGTGTTCGGGAGGAAAATCGAACGTTTATATGTTTCTTCTGACGGCCGGCTCTGTAGTATCACGGGTTAATGAGATTGCTGCGTCGGTTCGCTTGTCTATAAATACCGGACAGACTAAGTCATTCTCGAGCTGCATCCCTGGCCAGGATAAAGCACCTCTAGGAATTAATGGCCATCAACTTGAAGGAGTAGAAGAAGAAGAAGAAAAGGAAAAAGAAGACAGCTTTAAATACATCGGGGTGAGGCTGCTACCGAATGGGAAGAGCATGGACGACATTGTCCCCCGCATTGATGTTGCCCGCTGGGTTTTCTCAATCATTCGAAAGCGCTTATGGATCCGACGCGACATCTCAATTACCACGAAAATTCGTATGTACCATGCATCCATCTGGTCAATCCTCCTCTATGGATGTGAATGCTGAGCTTTTCGCGCTGAAGATTAGCGAAGACTGGAAGTCTTTGACCACCGGTGCCTGAGGACGCTCCTGCGAGTTAGGTATAGTGACTTCATCTCAAATTAGACAGCCCGCAACCGCTGTGATCGTATCATGAGGATATTTCAGGTCATTTAAGAAAGGCGACTGAGGTGGTTTGGACACGTTCTCCGTCGTCCGCCCCACGAGTTTTGTTATGCTGCCCTCGACCCACCACCGCAGCCCACCTGGAAACGTCGAAGAGGAGGGCAACTGAAGACATGGCTCGACACCGTCCGTCAAGACATGGAAGCAGTTCTTAGACCTTCTATCTTCTGTATCTGTCTCTGGAGAAGAGACTGAGTGGAGCTTTCCAGATCCACTGCCGCCAATCGTCACGCGTGGAAGGGTACCATCCGTGACACTGTTGAGGCCGGCTAGATCAGGCATAACTAGCAAGCATTGGGGCAGACCTAGAGAATGAGTTTTGATGGACGGCAGGGTGACGAACTTTATATATCAGGAGCAACATGTGTAGAGCCCTGGTTCTCGGCTGCTACATCGAACGCTTCATCCATGTTGCTGGATGTTGAAATAACAACCACGAGGTCAGTATGCTGAATCCCTACAGCGCTTCTGTGTCAGTAGGGTCTGACATTTTACTTTTTGACGAAGAGACTATGCACATTCCAGGAGCGTTTAAGACGTGGAAGTGTAGCACGGCAAATGTAGCTTATGTAGCCCCACTCATATACCCCTAGGCCCAGCATTTTGTCCTGCAAAAACGGTGGTTATAGAGTTTTGTGGGGTGGGAAAATAGGATAGGCAGAGAAAGAATTTTTTAGAAGTAAGTCAGGTCAAGTTTATTCAAGGAAATATAAGCAAATGCCTTTGAACTCCCTCTTGGTACATAGGATTTAAGAAATGCCTTGGCACAGCTGATCATTCCAAAGAAGTCGTTGCTACAATTGTAGACGACTACTCGCTTGTTGCAAGTAATATGCTCACACTTAGTTCACACGAGCCGGCAGTGTAACTGAGCAAAAAGAGCAGACAGTGAAAAAACTCCTAAGGCTGGCTCATAATTCAAAATGGAATGTCATTTGTGGTTTTAAGGAGAAAAACTGTCGCTCGTGCGAGAAAAGTATGTGAATGTGAATGATAGGAGCATGCTGCTTCTGTGAATGTCGGCGGCAGCCATGGCGTCCATGGCGAATAATATCGACATCCGAAGGACCATGCGAGGAGGAGACCTCGGAGTCACGAGAACGTCCCGAAGAACCGGAGATGCGTCCATGATACGTCTTTGCTATTTCAAGAGCAGAGGAGCCCGCCATGTCGTCAGCAGTCGGTCGATACGAGAAAGGGCGTGACAGGGTCACGTAGTCTAGGGCCATAGGTGCGACCTCAGACGCGATCCGCGCAGTTCGCGTAGTACGCTGAGACGTCGGGTTTAAAAGGGATGTAAAAGGCATTTGATTAAATGATTATAATAGTACTACTTAATTTTCACCATTCGTATATATTTATAGCATTTCAGTGTTTTTGGTTCGGAGCATTCAATCTCGACGTTACTCATGAAATCGGTACTTATCAAGTTTTGTTTTAAAATCATCCACGGAAGGGGACATGACCATCTCCGCAGGAAGGGCATTCCATGCCTGGATTACCCTCGTAGAGGAAAAGAATTTTCTTGAGTCAAGTCTTGCCCCAGTCACACGTAATTTGAGGGGGTGTCCTCGCAGCCTAGTAGTGGTGGCCTGCTCAGAGAAGTCATTTGTTTGGAGGCAGAAATCTTGACCACGCAGCATGCGAAATGCCTGGATTAGGTCCTTGCGTAGCTGCCTGTAATCCAGAGGAAACAAGTCAAGATTTATCAATCAGGTCTCATAAGGGAGGTTCCGTTGACCTCGTACTAATTTTGTTGCGCGTCTTTGTACCCTTTCGAGGGTTTTTTGGTCTTTGGCTGTCCAATGTCTCTAGGCTTGGATGAAAAATTCCAGCTGGGATCGCACGAACGTGCTGAAGACCTAGCCAAATACAACTTTATCAAACTTACTAAAGGCGTGCTTGATTAGATACAAGCTCGACATTGCGGATTTAGCCACTTTCAGGCAGTAGAGTGATGGCTTCAGTGAAGGCGTGAACCACACCCCCAGGTCTTTCTGAGCCTCTACCTCTGGCAGCGGCGTGTGATTCAGGTAATACACCCTCTGAGGCGTAGTGCTGGTTCTCCCGAACCGCATTAAGTTGCAAATTTGCCTGGAGGTTTACTTCATCGTCTTGGTTGCGTATGACCTTCCAAAGTTTCATGTCATCCGCAAACATTGTGATTTCGCAGTCTAGTCCGCTTATGCAGTTCTCAATATATAAGGAAGAGGATAGGGCCAAGAACAGATCCCTATGGAACCCCGCTCTTAACTGCTACCTCCGCCGACCGCTGCTCGCCAATACCTACGATCTGGGTACGGCCAGTCTAAAAGTTTGCGATCCACTGCAAAAGGTTTCCCCTTACCCCTATACGGCTGAATTTGTATAAGAGACGTTGATGACGCACCGTGTCAAACGCCTTCTTGAAGTCTACGAAGATGGTATGCACCATATTTCCTTCATCGATCGCTCGGGTCCATTGTTTTAGACAATAGCGCAGATTGGTCAATCAGGACCTTCCCCTGCGAAATCCGTGCTGTTTGTCAGAAAGAAGTTGATGTTGCTCCAAAAAGTGCATCAGCTCGCGTTTGACTATGCGTTCCATGAGCTTGCAGGATATTGAGGTGAGGCTGACCGGTCTATAGTTATTTGCGATCGCCCGACTCCCACTTTTGTGGATGGCTGAGATCCACGCTGCCTTCCAATCGGGTGTCACTTATCCAGTATTAGGAAAAGCTCGGAAGAGTAGGAACAGGGGTACCGCCAACTCTATGGCTAGCTCTTTTAATGGCTTTGTAGGTATCTCATCTGGACCTGACGACTTCGTTTCTTTGAGTTGTAGAAGTTCTCGCAAAATGGTAGCTTATTTGAGTGCAACCGAGTCTATGGTCTGCATCTCACCCACATTGCAGTTTACAGCGGTGAACTCAGCCTCTCTCGTAAAGACCGACTAAAAGAAGCAGGATAGATGTTCCGCTTTTCTATGTTAAGTGAAAAAATGTAGTCGAAGTTGCTTCCCGCGGCCGCTGGGAGTAAGTTGTTCCGCATGTAAATTGAAGGTGTGCACGGCGCTTTGCGCCGCCGAATTTTCTACTCTAACTCCAGAACGGTAAGTTGGACCACAGGTAAGTTGAAGTAGACGACCTCCTAACCACCATTCCAATTTTTCGTAAAATTCAAGAAACCTGCATTTTAATGATCGAGTTTTTCCGCAATGCGTTAAATGATAACACAAATTAGGAAAATCTACAGATATAAATCAATAGCACTTTTGAATACAGTAAAATAAAAATGCATTTAGCATTTATTAAAGTATATTCCACTGCATGTCCTAATTTCCTGCCCATAAAACCCGTTAACCGCCGTTTTCGTAGGAAAATATGCATGTTGTAGGGATTAATGAGTGGGGCTACATAAGCTACTGTTGCCTGTAGCACAGTTGAGAAGTTATCTTAGCAAACAGGTGTTTTCAGCAATTCTTCGTCAGGCTAATAGAATTGCAGGGATTAAAATGGTCAGTTATATCTAGTTTTTAAATGGTCCTCGGGGTAGGGGGATGGGAGGTATAATTAGTGATCTCGGTGTTCCCTCGTCTCATGCATGCTAGAGGCAGCTAACAGGGGCAGGTTTTTGTTGGATCAAAGAAAGTAAAGTTGAACCTCTGTTGGCTTCCTCTAGGACTTTTGCTTCTGGTTAGTAAGTTACCCAAAAGATTTTTATTCTGCTTTGTTTTAGGTCATCAGACCTCAACGTCCTCAAAGGCTCAGGTGAAGTCGGCGGCAAATGAACTGCTCCTGGATGCTTCAAACATGAGGTTCGTGTTTTTGTCAAATTGAAATGCTTTACCCAGAATTTCAAGGATCAGGTGACCCCGACAGGACATTGACGTTGTAGTGGCTACGTAATGGTTGTGTGTAGAGCACTAAAATCATCAGATTGAATCCCAAGTTATTGTTAAAAGGCAGAAGTCACCAAAATATGGGCTTTATTGTGCACAGAACTCTGAGTTGATATCTCGGGCAGCTCTGGCCGCTGGTGAAGGAGTTGGAATTTTGTGAAGAGCCTGTTCCACATATCAGAAGTAGTTTCGTTTTAACATCCCGTCGGGGTCACCAATTTGTAACGTCTAAGTAGTGGGTTTTTTTCAGAGCACTACACTCGTCAGATTGAATCCCAGGTTGCAGGTTATAGGGGTCTAGGTTATGGTTGTGCCTAGATCAATACAGTCGTCATGTCGAATCCCAGGTTGGAGGTTAAAAAGGTAAGAGTCACCAGAATGAGGGGTTTATTGTATACAGAACTCCCAGTTGCTGACCCAGGTGGCAGGTAGGCAGGCAAGTAGCCCTTGTTGGATCCAGAATCCCGCCGGGTGGGCCTCAATCCCGGCGGCGGGGAGGAGGGGAAGGAGGAGTCGGAGCAGCATAGTCAGGAGAGGCTGCTCTGTCATAAAAAAAGCAGATTGAGAGGAGAAGATATGGATCTACCATAGGGAGGTTTGGTGTAGCAGACCTTGGCCGCCCTGAGTGCGGCCGGGAACGCGGTCGAAGACGCGTCTGCTGTGGTTCCCGTCTCAGGTGGCAGTGGCCATTGGCGATGCCGGAGCTAGTGCTGACTGCGTCCAGCCAGGCCTGAGAGTGTTGACTGTGTGTTGTGTGGCGTGATGACGGCTGCTTTGAAATGACTGGGAAGCGAGTTCAAGTAGTTTTCTATTGGTGTGTTGCAAGTTGCCTGAGGGGATGTCGCCTGCGAAAGTCGTTGCTGCGTCGGCCGATGGGTGTCTTAGTCAAATGGCCCTCAGGCAGGCACGCTTATTTGCTGAATAAGCCGAGATCAACTGTCGGGTCCGCTGACACGCCGAAGAGAAGTGGTGAGTTGATGCAGCTATCATCAGTTAGCCAGAGGCAGTTGCGAGGTCAAGCCTCGGGATGTGGGGGCGCCAGTGGAAGAAAGCATTGGAACAGTTGTTTGTGACAACACGACTTTGGGGCAGCGAGCCTTGGAGAACGAAGGGGGGGGGGGAATGGGGCGTCCGCCACAAGGTAAAGGGTAGAAGTCATCAGAGTGAGAGTTTTATTATGCACAGAATCCTGCATCGCTGTCTCAGGCTGCAGTGACCACTGGCGAAGCCAGGGCTAGTGTTGGTATCGCCTGACAGACATTGCTGTTATGCTTCCTAATTTCAATCTTTCGCCTTTTGAAAGTGCGAAGACTTGCCACCTTTTTAAACGCTTTCAGTCGTCGCCATAGGTCAAGCACAACTTTCAGTTGACTTCTTACTTGGATTGTTCTATGCGGCTACTGGCCTTCTCGTAGAAGGAGCATTCTTGAGTTACCGGTATTCACTATTTCCCTGATTGCACCTTCAGCGCCATCGGAGCTGCTGTCCTCGCGAACCGCTTGAAGTACACCAACGCTTCAGCTGCCCTCGAAACGCTCCCTGAATGTCTTTTCCGTGTCGACTTCATTTTTTCCTCTGCATCATTCACCGTTTGAGTCATCTGCCTAGTCTCTCTATCTCTATCGCCTCGACTAGTTTTGCCTGAGGGATATCGCTGTTTCAGTTACTTATCTTGCTTCGTTTTAGGGCCATTGTCAAGCACTTTGAGGCGAAAATCAATGCTTTTGCCTCTAAAAGCAACCTGACCTCGCTGACTGAAGCTCAGGTAGGCGTCTGCCCTCTAAAACTAAGTGTCTATTCTGTCTTTGTTTTATGATGGCCTAACAACGATCGCAAAGAAAGTGACATGGACGCTGGAGCAAGGGCTTGCTCAGTCTGACGTTTCGGTTTGTCATTTGGATCCATTCTCAGAAAAAATGTCCGATAAGGGGTGGTTAATGACCACTGTTCCTGGTGTCAGTATCAGCGAGGCGAATTTTCCGGCAATTAGCAATGCGACTGCAAGCCATCCTCACGCTGCATGCAAGCACTTGCGATGAGCGTGGGAGCCAATAATGTCGACAGACGCGCTGGCGCACAGCAAGTGTATGCTACAAGAGCAAACAATTATCGCGCCGCGGGCAACTATCCGCGATGCATTCTTGAACTGCCAATTGTGTCAAGCGTGCAATGGCCTAGCTACAACTTCTGGGCGATCTAATATATTCTTATCTCACTTTGTATCTTATGTTGGATTCGAGGAAGACTCCGAAACATCAGACTAGTTAAGCTGTGAGCTCTGGCACCTGAAACTGTCTATTCTCCATTTTTGCAACGACTTTTGTTACGTGCAAATTTCTAGCTCTCCGACGCCCACTGCTTTCCCATTTTTTGCAAATTTGGCAAACGTTATGGTTCCAAGAACATTTTTGCACGCAGGATTGGGAGACGACCGAGAGAAAACCCTTTTGGAGAAGCAGCTAACAGCCGGCTGTACTTGTTGTTATAACCTTGTCGCAAACCATTATGTTCGCCGTCCAACAATGCCTCAATCGAGTCCCCAAAGGGAACTCACTAGGAAGACGGAATATGTGTATTGCCATATACTTACAGTGTACTTTCTAAAGGCATGCACGAGCATCGTCGAGATCGGCCTGAAATCGGGCCGATCAGATAGGGTCCTCAAATGAGTAGTGACTCAAATGGCTTTCTGACTCGCCATGGCACGTGGACGGATCCATAGTGTGGCATGGAAGCGAGTCGGTTAATACGGCTCCTAGCAGAAAGGCTACAGCTCGTTTTAACTAAGCAGCCTCGGATAATTTTTCACTTTCGCTGCATACGCCCACAATCAGGCTTTTTTGGAAGCGATTTGTCGTGCGGTCGAAACCTTCTAATCTCACTGACTTCTAACTCCTGTCGTCTTTTAGCGGGTACATAGTCAAACTGATTACGGAAGCATTTTTTGTGGCCATCACCAGCTCAATGTTGCAAGTCTCAACCTGATGGCGTTTTCCATCAGACGGCGTCAAAGAACCTGGTTCAATTTAGTCTGTATTCGGTCGCTGTTGCTGGAAAACAGAATATGGTAGGACTGTAGCATATGTGATACGTGGAGGTGTAACCGACTAGACCCGACACGCATCAGCACAGTCCTGTTAACGAAAGGTAATCGGTCTTTGTTATGTCCCGCGCCTGGTACTGCTAATTAAGTCGAACGCCGAACCAAAGAGCCCGTAAGAGTGAGACAGCGGAAGACCGATTGGCCAGAAAGAGGGAGTTTACTGAGACAAGCACGTGACAGCCAGTCAGAACAAGTCCTTGAGTGTGTCACAGATACCAACAAATGATGGTGAGCTAGGTCCATTGGGCCAATTAGCTTTTGGCTGCCGGCGTGATTGACTGGGGCTCGGCGGCTGAAATTCAGATTTACTTTTGAATTATCGATTGGATGACTGCGAGTTGTTTTTGCTGCCATCTGGCCGATCGATAGCCAGCTGTGCGCGCGCCGCTTGCGCAGACTATCCATCTGTTAGACGTCTGTTAATAGAGTAAGCATGAGAATGGGGGCATTACTAGCAGTCTTGTAGGTCGACCTCTGTGGCTGTCACATCCGTGTATAGGTGGTCGTTCACTGATCGCGTTATGGAATTGCTCTTCCCGTGTTGAGTCTTGGGGTCCGCCAGCTGCAGCAGAATAGAATTACCGATCAGGGTAGCGAAAATTGGAAATGCTATTGCTGACTTATTAGGTGCCATCGGCCAGCCGCAGATCATCCCTGTGGATTGAGCCCGCGACCTGTTGGCTGCAAAACCAACGTCTGAGACGCGGGCTCGTTGGCCTGTATCTGCTTCTACTTCCTTCGTTTTTATATATTGCAGGTTTACGAAGTAATTCGGGAGAATTATGATGCACTCACACTGCGTGTTTTCGAAGACCTGCACACGCATTTTGATGTACCCTTTCCTGGTGCCGCACAGTCGGAAAAGGACTCTGTAAGTCATTTGCCAGACGGCCAGCTTGACCTCACGCGGTTTTTACTTACCTTTATTTGGCCCCCAAAAAAGGCCTGTCGAGGGTCTGTGACAGCAAATATTTCTGGCTCAGCAATATCCTCCGTCAGCCGTCATCTTGTGGCCTGCTAGTTGTTTGCCATTCCTACCGCGAGTTGGTACATCTGTCTTTATCTCAGACGCTTTGTATGTATGGTAGGCAAGCGCTCACCGACCGGTTGCGGGACTCGTTCTGTCTTGCCTCAGGTCGCACTCTTGAGCCCCACAAGTAGCCGTATATATGCTGGTGTCATAGGCAAAATGGCATTGCCGAAAAAGACAAGCCGCTCTGCCGCTGCTGTTGGCGAGTTTCGAAAGTAAGCCCAGAGGTACGACGGTCTCATGGGCTTGCCAGAGGAAGTTAGTTTAGTATATTGAGGGTAGTAGGCAATGCCTTTGAAGACCCTATTGAAAACAGTTTATATAAAATATGTTGCTATAAAATAGTGAGTAACATATGCACATGTGCAATTTTGTTATCCGTATGTGTGACCAATGCTATCCTGTGCGTATGAACGGTATCTACTGAGTAAATATGCATCCAGGATGCGTTTGAATGCATCTTTCGTGTTCGCCATTGCGACCTCCTCCGGCAGTCCGTTCCAGGCACCGATGATTCGCTGTGAAAACAAATACCTGCGGACATCTAGATGGGATAAGGTTCCCCGCAGTTTGATGGAATTCCCACGGAGGTTGATTGATGTGGCAAATACGAAGGAGTCATCAAACTGCAGGGCACACTCCCGATTTCTCACAAGCCGGTACGTCTGTATGTGGTCACCTCGGGTTTGCCTGTACTCAAGAGGAAAAATGTTAACCGGCCTTCTGTCCCAATTTTATGTTAAATTGCACTGAATACAATGGTTCTTGTTGCCTAAATGTGCGTATCTGCGCCTATTGCAGTCTCTTATGGCTGTTGGAAAAGAGAATGAGTCTTCTCCTCCAGTTTTGAGGCCGCTATTTGTAACTTGTGAAGGACATGCCGCGCGCGATATCAATGGGACTGGCCAACTAGGACATAACTTCAGGTACGAGGAAGGCTTTTGGAAGTAATCAGTTAGCGATGATCGTATCTTTTGTCCTCTGGCTCCCTAAACGCTTCCATGGAGCTAGATATGGTCTATAAGCGTCGGTTCTTTTTTGCCTTTGTCTGCCAATCCCACAAGTTTCAATATCGTCATGCCGTGTTTGCTTTCCTTTGCTGTTCTAGCTTGTGGGAATTATTCAACAGTCGAGGAGATGTTGCCTGGATTCTTCCTTCGCCTTTCAGTCCCGATTTTCCGAACTCTCCGTCATACATTGATCGGCACTGGGTCTCCCTTCTCCCTCCCCTGCCTGGGAGGAATTCTGCTAACAGCCCTCCCTGTATACTTTTCTGTACACAGTCTTTCTTCTTTTCTTGCCTTCTATATTTGCCCGCTTCTTCTCTGTCTCTCCCCGGTTACTTTTTCTACCTTGTTCTTGAATAAATGTTCACTTGTTAATCTTGATCCAGCCTTTTCTTATGATCACTTTGGTAGCGAGTTCGTCATTAGCAGTTTGGTTGCAGCAGGATTACCAACTTAACCCTTCGCTACTCATACTCCCTGGACATTTTTTCTTCAAAATATTAGCGCATTTATTTTCGGTTGACTGCAAATACGTTAAGCGGATATTTTGGTCAGAGAATGTTTCTTTAAACACGGTAACAAGTTGGTTTCCCAGGAAAGTACTTCAAGGAACTTTATTAATATCGAAAATCGCAAAAAGGTAAACCTTGACAATAGTGCATAATACAAACACAGAGTCGCCGGCTATTAAGCCCACCTCGTGCCCAGACCAAATTGGGCTTAATAGGTGGCTGGGCCTATTAACTGTGGGCTTAGTACAGTAGTCGCCGGTTATTAAGCCAAATTTGGGCCCAGACCAAATTGGGCTTAATAGGTGGCTGGGCTTATTAACCGTTGGCTTAATAGCCGGCGACTACTGTATTGACTTAACGTCAGCGATGTGTGGGCCAGTTGCAAACTGCCGCTACTGCCACAATGTTTATAAGATGTACCACAGTCTCTCAGCAAATGAGAATCCCGTTTGCGTTTAAATGTCTCAACAGTTTCCGAGAGGCTGAATTCTCGATGGAGAATATTTTGAAAGCCGGACTTTTTGGAGAAGATTGCAATTTCTTGCCATTTAATGCATCAGTATATTGTATATTTTAAGGGTTAAACGACACAAGTCGGTTGTCCGGGACTGAGAAGATCCTCTGTGGTGTGTTGACTCCTTCTAATCGCCCTTTTGCGGCCCACTTGATGCGTCGAGGTGTGTCACACACTTTTCATGGGCTCTCCCACCCTGAGATCCAAGCCTTGCAAGAGCTTTTTGCGGAAAGGTTCGCCTAACCTTGCATTATTAAGGCCGACAAAGCTTGGGTATGATTATTTTTGCGTTGCCACCGGAATAAAGTTCAGCGTCACTACGAATTTCTCTATACTTTCTTTCCTGACCCCTTTAGTCGTCGCTCAGACTGTTTTCGAAGTTCGATGACCTGAGAATGCGGGTAGCCGACCCTTCTCCTGGTTTTATATCAATATCAGCAACATGGTTTTCACAGATCGTCAGTGATTGCGAAGTAGCATTATCCAAAGAACAAGTATTTAAGAGAGACTAAATAGACCGCCGTGGAGGAGGAATTGCCATAGATATAAAGAGCACCTTAAGTGTGTGTGAGAGAGGACTGAAAAAAATTGCCGATGCTATGGAGGCGATTTGACTGACTATTAAGGCACCAGGATTGCAACTCCTTGGAATCATTACTGTTTACCGACCATCGAGGATAGACACAGGTGCAAATACTTTTTTGCTGGAGCATTTCAAGGAGATCGGCAGTTGACTTGGTGTCGCTGCCATGAGGGACTCCAATGCATCCAGCATTTGATGGATTGATTTGTAGGCGAAGTGCTGAATCAATAAATAAAATTTTTATATTGTAGGCCCAGAGGGCCTCGTTATTCCAAACTTAGTGCTGTGAAAAAAATGCAAAGTGGATAAATTCTGCTCTCTGAGAGCAACCACATAGGCAGCGGGAGTGTTCAGTATGGTAGGCAGATAGATTCATATCCGCCAACATATCGCCATTTTAAAATAATAGTCAACACTTTCTGAAATGAGTGGTGAACTAAGGAAGAAGCAATGAAAAAACTCCTACCATAAAAGCGAGGGCAGACTTCAGCGAACCTCCACTCAAAAAACAAACCGTAGGCGAAAAAAACTGCTTCTATAAAATTAAAGAAGTTGGTTGATAGGATTGTTGTAGTGCAATGAGACAGGACTGTTGATGAAAACGTATGAAGTTTGCAAACGCTTCTTGTCGTTGGAGAAATCATATAGCAGCAGAGGCTGCCGTTCATCACCGCAACACCACCCGACTGGCTTCATGATCAACCAGCATGGAGGTGAGACTGGAGGAGGTCATCGTGGACAACCGGGTCAAAAGGATGAGGGAACGAAAGAGGTCACATGATCATCACCGAAACGTCGGAGATGTGACCATGTTGATTGCAGAGACTAGCGACGAGCTGGCTTAAATAGGAGCACCCCCATGAGCATGACTAGAGACCGTGAATCCCATCGTCAGGGCTGTCAAATGGAGAACCGCAAGAAGGATTGGACAGAGTAGGGGACGAAACATCGCTGCAAATATCACTCTAGAAAATAAAATAGGCATATATGGAAAAAATTTAATGTAAATAGAACCACCTCAAATATCACGGGGTTTCTTTTCAAAGTCCAAAAAATGTGTCTTTGGGAAAGATACGGATGATAAAGACCTTATATCTTCTAAGTAAGCCTTAGATTACCGTCTTTCAAATACAACAGTTAAACCATTTCTCAAACAGCATGTCTTCTTTCCAACTAGAGCACGTGGAGGACAACCAGCCAATTGTTTAGATCTCGCCTTCATAAAACATCATCGCAGTTTAGACGGGGTATATGTTCCACCTCCACTTGGCTGAAGTTATCATGCAGTACTTTCATGGAATTATGGTCTTTATTCTTTACTGTTTAAAGTACACGAACCTAGATGGAGTATGGGGCAAGGAGACTACTGTGAATTGAGAGATGGGACATAACAAACAGACGGGGATCTTCTCTTCAGAGATATCACTGAGGACAGGAATATATTTAAGGGGCGGTTTTTGACCTTATACAGAGATGTTAGATAGCTGGCTTAGCGACGAGTGAACAGCGCGTTACCAGATGGCTGTTCGTGCCCACAACGAGGTCACCCATGTTAGATCTGTGAGACATGCAATCGATACTGCTATCTCATACTAGAAACGCGTCAAGCTAAGCCGAGTCCAATACCCTGGATATGACAAAAGGGACTACCTACCCAGTGCGCCCTTCAAATCCTTATAGCAATTTGTAGACCTGTGTACCCATCAGCTCATATACACACAATATCTCAAACCTAATTGGCTAAAATATCAGCGAAATTATTGGTCAGAACGCCTCAATCTGAATGTGTGCAATTTGATTGGCTACTTCAACTGCTGTGTCTGGCGGCGTGTTTGGACGGCATTCTGTCGTGTCGCACGTGAGCCGCTGAACGTGTAAGTGGGCTTTGATTGTGGTGTCTTTATTTGTTGCGAAAATTATAATATTCTGAATTTTTTGATAGTATGCGGAAGCCTAAATCAAGGACTACCATTGTAAAAGAAGCTAAGCGCGATTATCATGCGCTGCTTCGTAAAGTTGAGGAGGCAGACAGGAAAGCTTGGCCGACGACGTCGGATTCTGATGAAGATTCCTCGTTTAGTGAATCTTCCAGCTGTTCTTCATGCGGAACGTCAGATTACAGCACAGACTTCATCGAGGAGTCGAACTGTCTGAATTTTCCAACGTTTGATGTTCCAATCGAAGGACCAAGTATGCAACAGGCCGTTCAGGAGCCAACTCTACGAGATGCACTGAAGATGTGGGCAGCAAAATGTGACCCACCAATAAGCCATCTCACGGAACTGCTGAGAGTATTGCAACGGTTTCACCCGGAGTTACCGGGCGATGGGCGAACAATTCGGGAACGCTCTAGCAAGCGGACGCCCGCGACGGCAATAGGCAGCGGGCAGTATGTTCATTTAGGACTTCTCAACGGATTTATAACCAGGTAAGTCAACCCACGGTACATATTGAAGGAAATGAGGTAGTTATTTATTTATCTATAGATGGTTTGCCTTTATATAGGAAGCGTAGTTGTGATTTTTGGCCCATTCTCGCTAGAATAATTGAGCATTTTGCAAGTAATATCTTCACAGTAGGTATATACTGTGGAAAAGGCAAACCGTCTGATATTCAGGCGTACTGTAAGCCGTTGCTTAGAGAACTATCTTTCCTGTCAAGAAATGGGTTTTTGTTGAAAGGTTAGACCGAACTCTAAAGTTTAAACTGGGAGCTGTCATTTGCGACGCTCCTGCTAGAGTATTCATTAAGCCTTCAGCCTTCGGCCGCAAATGGAAAGCATGTGCGCTACAACGACTACGCTTTTTAGGCAGCCAGATAACTAAACGCCACCGTCACAGGAGACGAGGTTTTGAAAAACCCTTCTTACAGTACCTAAACCACCTCAACAACTTCATGCTCAGTATCTCTGATTTTCTCGTCAAGATTAACAAGCAGTTGCTGAAAAATCAGATGCTTCTCCTGCAGGCGAGGGAAACAAGGGGCGCAGACGCTTCGAATCCTACCAACACGCATGCCGTCATTTCCTCGCGGGTATTGAACCTGCTGGAATACGACGGCCTCGCCTGTCTCGCCTGTCCGATGTAGAATTCCGACGCCAGTTGGTATGTTATGATTTTCTTCTGATCCGCCTTCACAGAAAAGCCACCTTCTTTCGTTAGGCGGTAGTAGCTTAGAAGACTTTGCGGACAGGGTTTTCAAAGCCCTGTTTTCCGACAGCAATACTGCCGAGGTGAGCTTCACCGGGGCGTATGCCGACAGCCCAAAGAGGGCTTTTGAAAATTCAACGTTGCATCAGCTTCTGACAGGTAAATTTTTATGCATTCCGGTTTATCTGTTAACCGATTTAAATCGGTTTGACTTTTTCGTACTCCAATGGATTAAGTCATTTCGGGATTTCACGCTTTTGGACACTCTCGTGGACTCCAGATATTAAGCATTGGATGCTATTCAACCATCTCGTCATCGTGGAATTTTTTTGTGTCGAAATTCATCAGAAGACGGGATCAAAGTGGAATTTGTTTCTCAAGTCATTGAACTGAAGTCGCAGCCTACAAACAAACAAGCGAAAAGAGCCTGAAAAGACCAAGTTACAAGGATCTCAAGCCTTCTTGAAGATTAGCAGTTATTCAAGACCTCGAAGATCTACAAACGGCAACGACGAGGCCCTCCGGGTCTAAAATACAAAATATATTTATTTATAAACGGCTGAGTCGTTCCTGAATCTCCTGCATATTGTTTATGCATATTTGAAAGTGCTTCTAAGCAATTAGGCGGATTGTTTACTCAGTCTGCTTCAAATATTTGCAATACTCTACATACCGTCGGAAGATTTTCGCTATTTTGAATATCAGTCAACACACTACGTCACATTCACAAAGGCAAATTTAACATTTTTAGTTAAATCGTTTCGTTTGCAACTAAAATGGATAAAGAAACAATTGTTCTCGATAATTCTACAGAGCTGCCAGCGGGGCTTGGAATCGAACCATGGATGCCTTGGGTGGAAGTCGAATGGCTAACCGATGGAGCTATAGAAGCGTTCAGCCGTAGGATCAAATTCAGTCATCAAATACAAAAGATCTGTCACGAAGCTTTTTGAAGAGTCCTCCTGCCAAGCTAACTAATAGTCTTAAAATTTTAAGGGATAGAACTCATAAAGATGAAGCCTGCATATCATATTTTACACTTCTTAACCAATTTGCAAAACTTGAGGAGGTGGTTAGTAGTCTTAGAGTGGAGACGGAGGAACTGAAGAAATTTTCTCAATTTCTCCCTCACAAGGAGGAACTGGTGATACGTGAACTTGAGGGAGACGACCTAGCGTACGCAGCAGCAATATCCCTCGCCGAAGCGTCTACGCACAAAAATGATCAGGCAAGTAACATAATTGGTCAAGTTGTCCTCCAAAAGGAGCACCGTGATCAAGATCCTACAGAAACATATCTAATGGTCTGCAGGACTGATACTCTGCGCCCAATTTCAGCCTATAAGTAAATACCTGACCTTGCAAATCCTCATGGCCATATCACTGAGGCCCGTGCTGGAATCAGCCGGACTATCCAACAAATACCTCGAGACAAAGTTGAGGTGGATAGTACACAGTGCATTATTCTACATGGGCTCCCTGAAATAACTAATGGTAGTCCAAAGAGCAGAATCGATGAGGACATCAAGGCCTTTAGGGAGTGCTTAAAGAACGTCATTATTGAGGATGATAACTTTTTGATACTCAAGCATTTCTGAATAAGCAGTCAGGAAAACTCCAATTCTCAAGGAAGGAAACCCAGACCATTAAAACTTATTTTTGAGAGTAAACTTCAGAGAGATCTCCTGCTAGAGAAAACGGCAGGAGGAATCCCCGGCCATAAGACGGGTTTTTTCAACAAGTGTACACGGTAAATGAGAGGATAAAATGAAGGGCCTTAAAGGCAGACTTAACCATCATGAAAGAAAAGGAGCGAAGGGCCTGGAAATACGCAATGGCCCATTTTTACGACGTCAAAGGCCCTTTCTCTGGAGGTCGCCCGTCATCCTAACAAAAGTCACACGGCCAATCAAGAAACGCAACGTGAAAATATTCACAAAATCAATGAAGGTTGGATCTCGCTATCACGACCAGCAATAAAGGTGACCAAGGCAAGATCGATTGAAGCCAAGAACATGAAAGTATGTACACAAATGTACTGAGTCTATTTAACAAACTGGATGAACTCAAGCTCGCCGTGGACCATGTGCAACCGAACCTGATAGCGCTAACTGAAACATGGTTAACAGAGCAAATAGCAGATGCAGAAGTCGGGCTGTAGGAATTTAGCTTATCCGCATGGCCAGAAACGGATGTAAGTGTGCGGGAATCGCGATGTTCATACGAGCTGGTATCAACTACGTCCCAGATAGTCTGTCATCACACGGAAACAATTCCTGTGAAATAATTAGTTGTAAACTGGGAGTACCTAACCAACCTGACATCCATATTGCTCTGGTGTACAGACCACCAGAACAAAGAACGGAAGCGGATGATGTACTTATCTCTGAGGTAAAAGAGATCTACCGTAGCAAAAATGTCCTTTTACTTGGAGATTTTAACGCTTCGAACATAGATTGGGATTTAATGCACAGCTCGCGATCAGAGAACTCATTCGAACAGAAACTACTTCCCTTGGTAAATGACTAATTTCTTACCCAGCATGTCACAATGGACACGCGTTTTCGAGGTGGCTAACAATCAAGCTGCCTGGATCTCGTCATTAGTACAGACGAAAAGGGTATCCTTGGATTGAATACTCAGACACCTTTTGGCTTAAATGATCACTGTGTTCTTGTCTGGGAGCACAGCCATTTTTCGGTACCCATCGCTCGCGTAATAAGCGAGAGGTATGTATGGAAAGGAGATTATAAGAAAATGAAAGGACAACTTAACGTGACTGACTGGAGCCCTGCATACGTAAATGACCCGAACGACGCCTGGTGCTTCTTCAGGAACTTAGCTCAGCAACTAGTAGAGGACTGTTGCCCGTTAAAGAAAAGCTTGCGCATCTCCCGGCTGGAATGGGTGACACCGAACACAAAAAGGAACTTCAAGAAGAAAAGAATACTGTGGAAAAAAAAGCCCGATATCAACAGCCCCAACACTTCTTAGGATTTAAAAAACAGCGAAATTTATGTCGAAGACTTATTCGCAAAGAAAGAGTGGGTTTTGAGGCAGAACTAGTCAAGGAAATAGCTCATAAACCAAAAAGATTATTTTCGTTTGTGAATAAGGCCAAACGGAATCGAGATCCCATCCCTTGTCTGAAAGATAACCAGGGATACAAGTCTGTGTATAACGAGGAGCCGCCTTTTGACGAGAATGCACAGCAATATATAGTCCCAGTGGTGCATACAATTAGCACGGTATCGTTCGCAACAGACACTGTAAAAAAGCCTTGAGACAGTTAAAGCCCACTAAATCGCCTGGTCCGGGTGGATTATCAACGAAACTTCTAAATGAGCTCGCAGAACAACTGGCCTTCCCGCTTTCCAAGATCTTTGTAAGTTCAATGTAAAAGGGGGCCCTGCCTACTAACTGGAAGCTGGCCAACATAACACCTATTTATAAAGGAGAGAGAACTTCACCTAATAGCTTCAGACCAGTTAGTCTCACAAGCATTTGTTGCAAGCTAATGGAGAAACTAATTAAAACGGAACTTATGAGACATGTTGAGGAGAACAACTTGATAAGGGCAGCGCAACACGGATTCCAAAGTGGCCACTCTTGTCTCACATACCTGCTTACATCCATAGAAAGCTGGACAAAAGCTCTGGAAATGGGTTCGTCAGTCGATGCGGTCTACATTGACTTCAGCAAGGCATACGAAAAGGTTCCACACAGACTACTAATATCAAAGCTGCATCAAATGGGTGTGACAGGAAACCTACTCAAATGGTTAGCCGACTTCCTAACAGGCAGGCGTCAGCGTGTTTGCATTGGAGATACCAAAACAGAATGGAAAACCGTATCCAGGGGGGTTCTGTAGGGAAGCGTTCTGGTTCCCATTCTATTTCTGGTATATGTGAACGACTGCCTTGACTGCCTCACCTGTGCGAAAGTCATGTTCGCAGTCTATCTAAAGATCTGGAAGTCCATTGAAAGCTCAGAGGATGGAAAAACCTTACAAAATGACTTGGATCGCTTGCAAAAGTAGTGTGAAAAATGGCTACTGCAGCTGAACTTCAACAAATGCCAAGCAATCCGTTTACGGTCTAGTCACAGAAAGGTGATACCATTCGAGTATGACAACTCGATCGGAGTTCATCAACTCGAGCTAGTGAACGAACTACGGGATCTAGGTGTACGCATGACGCCCAACCTCAAACCGTGAACTCACTGTGCTTAAACCGCAAAGAACGCTATGGGCATCCTCGGAGTGATCAGAAGGTCCTTCCTCTATTTTAGCGAAAAGCTTTTTGGGCGAGTCTTCGGAACATTTGTTCGGCCGATGTTAGAGTACGGCATCCAGGCGTGGTGTCCTTGGATGAAGAAAGATTACGCAATGCTCGAGAAAGTGCGAAGAAGTGCGACCGAGCTAGTCAGCAGCTGAGGAGGTCTTCCATATGAAGGTCATATAAATAGGCTCAATCTTTTTGCCCTCTTTGATAGGCAATACAGAGAAGATATTATCATGGTGTTTAAAATTGCCAGGGGAGTAGACTGTTCTCTTCAGATGACAGACTTCTTTTAATTTGCACAAACAATACATCTACGCGATCATCCGTACAAACTGAAGAAACACCACGCCAAAATAGAATTGCGAGCCCACTTCTTCTCCCAGCGGGTCATTGAAGAATGGAAAAAACTTCCTTTCTCGCTTGTTCTTGCTGAAAGCGTCGACGCATTCAAAAGAAGGCTTGATCTTACTTTACTTGCTTGTCAGACAGCAATTTATAGAGTGCATATATAACTTTGAACAATATGCATGATCTGATAGCATCTATCTGTAAATAGGGTTTTCAAAGGCTCTGCCTCTCTCCCTTATATATACTGAATTATATACTGAATTATAGTGACGAACAATGATAAGAGCAAGATGTCCGTTATCGATTCGACATGCAAACCAGTCAAAGTGTTGTGGCCAGCAGTTGTCTGCCAGCTTAAACAAAAGGTGGAAAACACAAGTTGCAGAAAGGCGTAGCAGCTAGAATTAGTCTAGGAAATTTTGTACAAATAAACGAACATCAAATTTGTAAATAAATACAGGTTTGGCAAAGGGCTATCAAAATTTCACGTCCCGTTATCAGTGCCCAGGCTGTCTAACCGACTTCAGTGACTGGCCAAAGATCTGAAAAGAGAGATCAACAAGAATGGTCGGCTGTGGAAACAGTCTTGTGGAACTAACTATAATGCAGCCTCCCAATTACATCAAGTCCAGCGGAACAACCTAAATATTTTAGTTTTAAAAGAAAACAGATCTTGAGATTGATTTGCTCAAGTGGGCGGTTAAAAAGCCCAAGTTTATCTAGAGCTTTTTGCAAAAGAACACACTTAAGAAGAACCATATTCCTGTTACGAAAGATGCTGATCGTATCGAGCTATCGAACATTACAAACGAAGCCCTGTTCTTTTGCAAGTTCATCAGGTTAGTTTTTGCCAAGGGAACTGCCTTAACTCTACTTTGTTTTGAGTCCATGGGAGCACCAGTTATTCAGAATATTCTGTTTCGAGAAGAGTCAATTTTTGAAGAATTTAAAGCCTTAAATGAATTTAAACCTCCCAGTGCTGATGAGATTCCAACAAAATTGCCCTGAGAACTTCCTAGAGAGCTGGCCAAACCGCTATCCATTATGTGCCAAAAAACATTTCGAGCGTGGAAATCTCCCCACAGACTGGAAAGCAGCCCGCATTACACTGCTCCACAAAAGTGGTATTCGTGCTATTTCGAACAACAATATTACCGTCAGTCTGACCTCAATACGCTTTAAGGTTATGGAGAGGATAATCAAAAAAGGGATAAATTACTTATTTGCAAACCCATATTCCCTTTGATAACGTCAAATATGGCTTTGTAATAGAATATCGTGTGTAGCGAACTTGCTGTACATGACGCAAAGTTGGAAAAGAGCTCTTGCTGCAAAAGATACTGTTAATATCACTTATATAGGTTTCGAGAAGGTCTCCAACCGTGTTCCACACCAGTGCCTCCTGCACAAGTTGGGAGTGATGGGCAGGGTAGTATATCTTTTATGTTCATCGAGAATGAGCTAATCGGTCGTTTTCACATTGTCTGTGTAAGATGACAACGATCAGGACGCATAGTCATAGAGTGTGGGGTTTTACAAGGTTCAGTGCTCAGACTGACCCTATTTGTCTTGTTTCTTAATGTCTGTGTACATTAACTAGACTGTGAGTGTGCCACGTCTGTGAATGATGAATAAATATTGAAGGCAGTCGACAATGCTGCCAATGACGCGAAAATCCAGGAAAATCTTCGGTGATTAAACGTGTAATCCCGAAAAAGCGCCTATCCTTCTGCTAGAACAAATGCACTCTGAGACATCTGAGAACTCGAAATTCGACCGCGCTGATGCGACAGTAATATCTGAATAAAATGGCATTTCGAGAGAGGGAATTACATAAGGATCTTGGTATTTGGATAAAAGACAACCTAAGGCATTGTACACACTGGTGTGAGGCTGCTAAGAGTAACGCTGCAACTTCAATGATGTTCCCCATCAAGCGGTCAGTTGCCGGTTTCGATGAAAACAGCTTTTCTCAAATCTTTGGTGCTTTTATAAGGTCAAATCTTGAATACGTGATTCAGATCTGTAGAACGTGATCGCAGCAGACTTACAACCTACTCGAAAGGATGCAGCGCTGAGCCACGAAATTAGTAGGAGGCCAAGGAACGCTGCCACATGATATCCGATAAGTAACCTTTATCTCTATCCTCTGAGTTATAGGCACTTACGTGGAGACTTTATACAAACTGTAAGGATCTTGTGTGGCTTAGACTGCACCCTCTTGTCTGATGACTTTATCCGACTCGCCGCTGCAACATATATCCGAGGACATCCATTCAAATTACGTTTGCCACTAGACAGAATGGATGTGAGGAATTATTTTTCTCTAACTAGGTCGTGGAACCGGGCGATAGTTTTGTCCTAGTCTGTGAAGAAATTTAAATATTGACTTCATATGCATATGCTGCGACACAATGTGCACTACGTGACTAACTTACACCAAAACACCAGCAAACAATAATAATAATTTGTATATTTAAGGCCCAAGGGGCCCTGTCGTTACAAACTTAGTGCTATCGTGAAAATAAAAATAATAATGATAAACAGTGAACTCTTATAAAATCATTGTCATGGGCAGTAAAAAAACTCCTACATCAGTGGATGAGTTCAGCGGGCCACCGATTACCAAAAAAATATAGGAGAAAAAACTGCCTTAATAGGTAACAGGGTTTGATGTGGTTAGATTAGGACCTGATGTTGAGGGTTCAGGACGTTTATGGTCATGGGAAAAAATATATCGCTGAGTTACGAAGGGGTCATCCAGGACAACACGAGAAGACAGTAGAAGTCAGGGCAACATCACCGAGATGCGACCCACCTGACTCCAGAGCCCATCAAAATGTTGGCGACCTCGAAGACCACAGCAAAGGTTGCAAAAACAGGAAAGAGTTCGCAGCCCTTGGAAGTGATACTTGACTCTGCTTCAAATGCCAGGAGGAACCTTTTCAAAATCAGTTTATGATCGTGATGGGCACCGCCGTATGATATCCAAAAGTCCATCAAATCTGCAAGACCATCATTGGGGAAGTCTAAGATGTGACCAAATATAAGTCCCTGATGATGGTTGATTACAAGCAAAACGAGAGCCGTCAAGACTGCGTCCTGATTCCGGGGACACGAGTCAGAGGAAGGTAGTTTCAAGAAGAGATCCTAAATTCCCGATGGTCCTTTCTCGGGATCGTGGAGAAAACTACCCGGAAAAGATGAGGAAAACAAAAGGTTAATAGATTCAGTGTTAAGATAAATGTGCAGTCTTCGCTTGAATGCACATAGACTAGTCGACGCCCGAATATCAATCGGCAAATTATTCCAAAGATAGCTATACCTAGAAGCAAAAAATAAAGATCGCTTAGAAGTGGAAGAAGCAGGAGGAGGTATAATCAACGTTGAATTTCTTAAGTTGTAAGGGCGAGTAACGGGAGTAAGGGCAGAAATCTTGGGGAGATTTGAACTATTATTAAGGCGAAACAGGAGACAAAACCCTGCTTCCAGTCTCCTGACCCAAAGAAATTTCAGTTTCGTTATCTCACATCTATCTGAGTAGGGAGTATCTGAAAATGCCGGATAGAGGACCCTTTTAGTGAATCTTCTTTGGACACTTTCAATTTTTGAACGGCTAGATTCGTTCATTAGACCGAAGAATGGACAACAGTATTCGAGAATAGGAAGCACATACATACGATAAAGTCTTAGCTTCATTTCGGGAAGGTAGAAATTATAAGAGATGAAGCCGCAAATCTGAGCAGCTTTTGCTGTAATTCTATCAGCATGAGGTGAAAGATCTAATTTATTGGTGTAAATTAAACCTAAGTCCTTAATGTTAGAACATTCAGTCATGGGGCAACCTTTAAAAATGATAGGCTGTGGCAGCCTTTCAGGCCCAAAACACATGAACTGGCACTTAGAAGGCGAGAACTCCATCTGCCAAGGGGAGCTCCACGCAGATAGAGCGTCCAAATCCGAATGAATGCGTTCTAAGCATCCCTCAGCCGTAGAATTAGAGAAGGAGTATACACATTTCAAGTCGTCCGCGTATATATACGATTGAGAGTGTTTAACTATTGTTGAAATATCATTTATATAAAGCAAGAACAACAGGGGGCCTAGAACGGTACCTTGAAGGACACCGCTTAAAATAGTCATAGGGGTAGAGTATGAGGACCCCACTAAGACCTGTTGTTTTCGATTAGAAAGATATGATCTAATAAAGTCAATGAGAGGACTACCAAATCCTATAGCCTCTAGTTTGGCGAGTAGTCTCCTATGAGGTACTTTATCAAATGCCTTACTAAGATCAAAATAGATGACCACCACAGATAAATGATCGTTACGAAGAGAAGTGAGGAGATTAAGAAAAGACATATGACATGTTTCACAAGATCGGTCCGGTAAGAAACCATGCTGAGATATATTTAATATTTGATTGCTTATGCAAAAATCTGTAATTTTATTGGCGATTAATTTTTCAAACAGTTTAACTAAAGAAGGTGTTTTATGAACACCGCGATAATTTTTTATGTCAGATCTGGAACCAGATTTAAAAACTGGAATTTCAATAGAAGTTTTCCAAGAATCAGGGAAAAAACCGTTTTCGAGAAATATTGTAAATAATTTGCTCAGTAAAGGAGGAATATCTCTTAGTTGCTTAATGAACGAGTTTGGAATGTTATCCGTCCCGACTGAATGTGAATTGTTGAGACGAGCTATTTCTTTATGAATACTTGTAGGTGAGAAATCAATTGAGGTGAGATTTGCATCACACATCAGAGGTATTTCGGGTGTTGGACTAGTCTCAATTGTAAAGAACTTGGCGAAGAAGGAATTTAACATTTCTGCTTTTGCCAAATCCTCTGTAACAAAATGATTACTATTATCGAGTAAAGGCGGAATGACTTTCTGAAGCTTAGCGAATGACCGAAAACGGAAGACTTGAGCAACGGATTTGGAAGAGTTAGCATCATTTAGTGCCAGGGACTCTCTACGCTTATCTCGTGCAAGCCTTATTTTTAGCGCTTATTCAAATATTTGCGCTATCCTTAAGTGCACCGACAAAGAGCTATTAGACGGATCCTTAAGTTGCTTCCGCAATTTTTTAAGTCTATTTTGGAGAAAATGTGGAACGGTAGAGGAAGCTGAATTTTATTGAATAGGCTTAAGTGGGATAAAAGTCTGGATTTTTTTTGTAAAGTTTTGTAATAGTTCATTGAAAAAGATTGGATCATTAGTTGAAAAAATAGTATGCAACTTTGTCTACACTTATCTCACTGTAATTTCTTTACACTGTTTTAAATGCTTGCGAGCTTTATGTAAATAAGGGATTTTCCTCAATTAAACTGACTGACACATCACAGATTCTAGAATTTCACAGTGGTCGTAAATATGTGTATCTAGGTACAATTTTATATAACTAGAGTCATAAGGACTTCATATATAATTCTTAAGCATACACATACGAATATGTGCTATAGCTATTCGATATTCGGATAATTTCCATTTTTCTTCTGTTTGATGATATCCTCGGTGAAGTCTCCGCTGTGCATCACTCAACTCCCGCCGTTTTCTAATGTGTATACCCACACCTTGATATAAATGACTTCTTTATGCCTTTGGAATTGCCACCCTTCCCATCTATTAGCATCTGAAATTCTTCTATTTGGTAATGACTAGTAAACGTACTGCTATTTAGATTTAAGTCACTTCATTAAGGGAAGAAGGCTTTTGCCCTTGAGCTCCCTATTCATATTCAAAAATCGCAAGTGTTCAACCTTATTAATGGTTCATAATACAAATGTATGCTTAACGTCTGCGATAGGTGTGAGCCATTTTTAAACAGATGCTGCTGACACTATGTTAATGATACGTATCACAGTTCGTCCGCAAACGAGAATCCAGTTTGCGTTTAAAAGTGTACACAGTGTCTGAGTGGACCATTTTATCAGGGAGTCCGTTCCTTGCTCCAATGGACTCTGTGAGAAGGTGTTTTTTGTTAAACGTCCATATATGCCGGCTTCTCTGTGATCTACAGGGATGACCACGCTGATGAACCGTCCGAACAAATTCGAAAAATTTATCAAATTTTAGGGCGCTCCCACGGCATCTGACAATTCGGTAGTTTTGGATGACTTAACAGTAGAGTTGCCCGTTATTGAGAGGAAATAAATCAATTTCAATCAATCTGTCTTCATAAGGCAGATGACTAATTTTCTTGACCACCTTCGTAGCCGCCGCCTGCACTCGTTCAAGTTGCAGATAATCCTTCTTAGGCCACGGACGCCAGGCCTGGTCGGCATACTCCAAGCGGGACGTAAAAAACGCTCCGTATGTTTTCTAAAGTGTTCCATTTCTATGTGGACGAAGACCCGCCTGATCGCAAACAGCTCATGCATCGCACATTTTGCTGTCCTCAGACAACGTGAAGATGGTTTAAACGAGGAGTTTATAAGTACACTTAGGTCCTTCTGTTTGTCAATATATGAGAGGGGTCATCCATCCACGAGGTATTGAAGGAGTAATTCTCCTCAGTGGTCCGTCTAGTACGGATTCTTAAGACCACACACTTACGAACATTTAAAGGTAAGAGCCAGTGAGAAGACCAGCTGCTAAGTCGATTGAGACTCTCTTGAAGTGCTTATCGCGTAGTGTGGGACAAGTCAAGAAGTCACCAGTTATCACGTGGTGTTAAGGCTTTTATTGTTAACCCTAACGGCAGCGATTTTTCAGGTCAGATTCCTCAGGAGAAGAGGGAGAAACCATGGGAAGCCCAGAGTGACAGGAAGGGTGTACTTTGTGCAGATGTTAAGGAGTATACAGAGTGTCCCAAAAAAATGTATGCACATTTCATATAATTGTTAACTTGGTATTTATTGTAATTTTATCAGTTCAAAAATGTAAAACTATTAACAAGTATCATTTGATTGTTTTTTCACTGCATGATCTCAAACTGAAGCCCATTTAATCCAGACACTGCTGACGGTGCGAAGCAATGGAATCGCACACACCACAAAACAATTCCATTCTTTTTCGGGCGTATTCATGTTTAATGGCTTCGCTCTTTCTCAAGTATTTAAAATACAGTTAACATACACTGGAAAACAATAAAATGATACTGCTAAATAATTTTGCATTTCTGAAAAAAATAATTATAAGAAACCTCAAATTTACAATTGTTTAAAATGTGTATAATTTTTTTGGGAAACCCTGTAGTTAGGACGAAGTCCTGACTGCCGGAGCACACGTCCAGCCGCGAGGCGGGCAAGGTCCGGATTGATGTCTGGTGACGTACATTCGAGCAGCCACATTTAGCTGTTAGGTTTTTTTGCAGCCTGGGATGTGATTGGACGGACTGAGCGAGGGTTCGCCTCGATGTTATATGTATGTTTATTATGCCAGTTTACATGCAATTTTAATGCATTGGTAAAGCACATCTTGGGCACCCTCGAGGGCAGGAAAAAACCTAAAAAAACTCCCTTTGTTGCAGCCAGTATTGGTTTTGTTTCAATTTTGTGCTTTGTCAATACTGGGCGAGATAGGGAGTATGTATTTAGTGAAAAAAACCTGACTTCAAAGGTATAATACAACGGAATACATGTACGGTTGTAAACTGAGTTGACACATCAGCATGATAAAAGTTGCATATCTTTTAGGGACATTAGTTCGGGACGGGAAAGGTTGGCACAAGAACACAGTTTTTTCAGTCTTCCTTCAATGTTTGTCAGCAAAAGTTGCGCGCTGACGGCTGAAGGGTTAGCAGATTGCGGGCTGCAGCTTCAACAGCATTATCTTCAGCATGAAGCCTGACACGGTTCAAACTCCACGAACGCCATCAGAGTGAAAGAGAGATAGCACCGAGTCAGAACCCAAAATTCGTGAAAGTTTTCCTGAATGTAGAAAACTATTGATAGCTCTTTTAAACATAGGGTAGCTTTGCGGGGTTTTAATACTTCTTGGAAGCTTACTCAAAATCGATATGGCGTTCACTGAAAAGATTTGCCGGTACTTAACTGTGCGTGCCATAGGAAGAAATAAAAACACATATCGATGATTGGCTCACGAGAGTGCTCGAGCTGCCTTATTTTACTGAGAGGATTAAATGTTTGGCCATTCAAAAGTTTAAACAGTAAAAAAGACCTTTCTGTAATCTACGAAGCTACAGGGTGTCCAGCTTTATAAGATCGCACCTTTGTTGGCAGGCGAAGTTAGGGTGTTTTGTAGTGAAAGCTCTTCTAGTTGAGAAGTGCTGCACTGATTCTATTTCCTTCCGTTCACTAGTGCGCAGAAGACTGAATAGGGCGAGCAGTATTCAAGACTAGGTCTCACGTACATATTATAAAGGCTTGTTCTAACCTTTTTGGTCTTAAAATTTCTAAAGATAAATCCGGTGGTTCGGCGTGCTTTCGAGACTATCAGGGCACTGTGCTCTGACGTGGGTGCAGCCGAGACTCTGTGTGTTATTAAGTTACGCCAGGCAGGGTGCGGGCAGTCAGCGTGACTGCAGTCTTTGCATGATGGCTCTTTAGAGTTTGGCCATAAGACAGAGAATTGGGGACACTTCTTAGAACAAATGTAGGGATCTTCTTCGAGACACCGATGCACACAGTTTGCAATCGCCCTGTAAGAAAATATATCATCCATGCCGGTGGGTTTCCTCTTATTATTATTTCCGCTATCGAATTCCTTCTTGAAAACCGTATTGGTGACATCAACCTTATCATATTTATTCAGTGAGCAAGGTAGAACAATAGGCTGAAGCCGTAGAAGAGCCCTGACAGAAAGTTGTTCTCCTCCGAGAATTTAAGTGTCGCCTTCTTCAATATCATTTCCGTCACCTTACAGCAAAGGCAAGTACCGCTGACAGGCTAACAATTATTCGGGCCCCACCCTTGTTTATCGGATAAATATTTCATTTTTTTAATCAGATGACAGTCTTCCTAATTCAAATGAAGAGCGAAACATATATGCTAGTGGCTTTAAGAGCTCGCTTGCGAAGTATTTCGAGAACTTGGCCGGTATATTGTCTGAACCAGATAACTTAGCTTCTTCGAGGCGTTACAGCTCTCTTTCAACTAAAGATGTTGGGAATAATAGAGATCGATGCGCTGGACCTGCGTTGACAACAGCACTGTTAACATTATCAAACTGAAGCTTCACTTCCGTAGTGGATACCGAGGCAATGAACTAACTAAAGTACACGGTTTTCTTGCCATTCTCAACGATTTCTACGCCATTATAATCTTTAAGTACTGCAACTGAGTCTTTGTTTTTTTAATCTACAAAAACTACAGCGGAATAAAATATTGAGTTTGTCTTCAGCCAGTTGGAGGATTAAACAGACATCTAAAATTATAAATTACAAATATTTTAGGCCCAGAGGGCCTCGTTTTGATTCATAGTTTTTCCTTGCCTGACTAATCGATTTTTTACCGCACTCCTTTGCGACGGAATAAATCGAGGTGTACTGGTGACCCAGCTTCACTGGATAACTTTCATTGCTTATTTTTCCTTTTTACTTGCCCGTTAAGGACTCTCGTCAACCAGGCGGGGCGAATAGTCGTCTTGTGTAAATTCAGCAGGAAGCGGGGCTTAATCAGATCTAATGCAATCGTCTTGAACGATCTCCAGTCGTCCTTTGGACTCAACTTGAGTAGAAATTCCCAATTCATGGAATATATGGCACTCTTAACCGAATTAATATCTGCCTTCCGTACGTTGGGCTGGAGCTCCATTTTCCTCAGACATTGACAATAGAGTGAATTATCCCACATTAGCATACAGGCATTGTTAGGGTTTTCAAAGGCATTGCCTTCTATCCTTACCAAAAAATAAAATGATCTATCTTACCGAGCAGGGCAATGGAATGCACTTAATCAGTATATCATAATTCCTTCGCAAAAATTATATCTTAGCCCAGATGGCCTGGACTTGATATCCATAATAGACTCGGAATATCTTTATATTTCTTACTTTAAGAATGGGTGTGCATTTTTGGTGCCTAGGTGTTTGCACGGGCATAGGTGAAGAATTCTGTTCGAGTATCTGTATAATTTGTTTATTATTCTGAGCTCTTGCGTTGTAATGAGGTCTATCGTTAGAAGTGACAGCACCTGCTACTATCTCTGACGATTGAATTACTGCAACACTTATAAGACTCAGAGTATCAGACAAATGGTAGCAACACTTGTCAGTCTTCATCCCCTTTACTCATTGATATCTCTGCTCTCATGTTATTTTGTTTAAGTTAGCCATTTATTTCGCAGACAGTGAATTCTGATTCAACTCCTAGAAGGTTGTGGTTTTTTCTGCCTCAGTACTCGTCACTTGCAAAATGGCCGACACAAGCGCCCCACAGGTCTCTATTGTTTTTCCTGCTTTATAATTTTTATTAAAATGTATCGACTTACACTGCCTTATTTCAGGAGAAGTCGAATGAACCCATCAATCTCACCGTACATGGACAAGATGGGTCTGTCATCCACTTCAAGATTAAGCGAACGACTCCCCTTAAAAAACTTATGTCAGCCTACTGTGACCGGCTGGTATGTAAAATTACTTTTCTGACGTCTTTCTTTCTCAGGGGTTGACCATGTCTAATGTCCGTTTCACGTGTGATGGCGAGCACGTACAGCAGGAAGATACTCCTGAATCGGTTAGCTATTCTTAATTTCAAGCTTATTTTCTAGCTCGATCTTAATGATCGTGATACGATTGAGGTGTTCCAAACACAAACTGGAGGATTTTGAACTTGCATTTAACTTGTAAATTATATGAACCGTCCTGTGACTGTACACTAAATTTTTACGCAGAGCATGGCTGTTTTTAATTACCCCATCACTGTTTGTCCTATTATTAATTGTCTTTGGTACGGTTATTCTTTACCATAGCATATTTCATGCTGTTTTTTTTACCGCAATCCGGGCCTCAGCCCTGTTAACCAGGATTCTTATCCCAGGTTGCTGGTTTCTGTGGGCCTTTGAAGTCGCACTGCTTTAGTCGTTTCCGTGGTGGTTTATTTTGTTCTTAGTGCGTTCCCTATTTAAATAGGCCTCCGAACAGAACGCCTTAAGCAGCTGTTCATGAGCGACGAAAAAACCAGGTGCTAGTTCGGCATAATGTGTTCATCCTTGGGGTTCATAGTACATGGCTTGCTCTTTGCTGTTTGCCGTGGTATTCTGTCCGTTTTGTTTATTTACGCATTTTCTGTGGTAAGTGAAGCAATTTCCCATGAAAATCGCCTTTAGCTCGCGGCGTAAGCTCTCATCCGTATGCAAACCGTTGGTCTCCAAAAAACAACAATCGAGGACCGATGTCTTTTAGTGACACCACTCTAGCTTCCCCCTTTCCTGTGAATTATTCCAGTTCTATGTCCACTAATTGATCACTGGGTGGCGGTTATATTAATTGATCCTCTTGAAACCATGCTGTCCATTCACCAGCTCGCGGATTATCGCTCTCCCATGGTTCAGAAGCGGTCTTCCAATGTTCCTTTGAATCAATTGGCACGCCGTCTCCAAGAGCTTGCACTTGATACGTGTGATCATGTCTGCTCCAGCCGGCTTCAGTAATTTTACGGACGGTAACGATCCAAGCGTGAGGATTTCCGGCAGCGGATCCAGAAAGATCCACCCACTTTTCTCCAGCAACGGAAACCGAAAATCGAAGGTTCAAGAACTGCTCACATGCCATGACGAACGGCATCGAGTCAAGTCCTGAATTTCCCTCTTCAACGCCTCCAAGTGGGTTGCGGCGGTGGGTCGACGTTGGGGTAGCAAAGTTCGTGAGGCGGACGACGGAGAACGTGCCCTAAACCCCGTTAGTCGTCCTTCTTAGATGGCCTGGGATGCCTTAACAATATTGTCGCAGCGTGTACGGACTGTCTCATTTGACTTGAAGTGAGTATACTTAATTTGGAAGAATGTCCTTTGACAGCGATGGTCAAATACCTTCGGTCCTCGTTCAGCTTAAACGTGCAATACCGAGAATCACATCCATAGAAAAAAGACTGAGCGAACACACGGATCTTCATGGCCTTGGAGATGCCACTTGGGACCCATAGGTGCTGCTCCAGTCACTGCGGTGTCGATAAGTGGACCCAGGCATTTTCTCGGCTGCCCATAGATGGATATCCTCAGCGATGACCACTTTTTTCTTCCTTCGTTGTCAGATTGGGTCGTAAGACGCACCGGACATCTGTGCTTAGGGCTTCTGTAGTGCTGGGTTGCCGGAGTGACATTTAGGACGCAGATGAGAGCGAACAAGACCCAGTTCAGACTCGTGGGTGTTACAAGTTTCGGCACCTCGTATAGGCTTACTATCGTGGACCCGACTGCGAAACCTTGAACCAAATAAAATATAATCGATTTAGCTGTATGTACGGCCATTTTTCGAATACCATGTCAGTAGAATTTATGGCGATAATGAAAGCAAGTGTGGATTACAAGTAGTCGGTTCTGATCAGCAAAATATGCCATTGTCGGACTGAGAGCCAAATCCAAAACGACCAATAAGGTGGCCGTTTGACGTGTCATCGGGCTGGACGCTTTGCGAAAATCAGCAGATCACGGCAAAAAAGTTTTTGGCTAGCTTCTGCGGCTGAGTGGACATTCTCATCCTGTTGTTCAGCAGCTGATTTTGGTGCATTCACAGAGCCGACTGAGGTATTTGTGGTGACCCTGAAGTCGAACGTAAGCCATCCGGTTCTTGACTGTAGTGCACGGTTTGCTTGTTCCGATAAGACAATGATCACACCGTGCCTAACAGGTGATTCGCGTGCGCCACTGCGAAGTGGGAATCGAGTGCCCGACTTTTATTGATCGGGCGCCTCTCTCAGGGATTTGGACACGCAACAAATATTCATGTGGTACTGGTACAGAGTACGTACCAGCTGAAGTCCCTTATTGTTTGGTAGTCCAACTCGCACAATATTTGTCTGAACCACTGAGCACGGGTCGCCAAACGGGTGGGTTCCGCGGACGCCGTAGTATGTATTGTTATACCGTGCGTGGACATTTTACACGAGGGATCTTGAATATTTTGGATACAAGCGGGTTCAAAACAGCGGCTCAGATTTCGTTGTTTGAGGTTGTCTCTAGCAATTTGGCTCAACAACCTAATCAGAAGGCAGAG
Organism: Ligula intestinalis; assembly: GCA_036362985.1. NCBI lineage: Eukaryota > Metazoa > Platyhelminthes > Cestoda > Diphyllobothriidea > Diphyllobothriidae > Ligula > Ligula intestinalis. Next base: position 13,019,667 of record JAYGXS010000001.1, on the reverse strand, counting down.
TGCGAGGAAACCCGTCAAATTGCGGCTCTTGCTCACCATGTGGCAATGCTGTCATTGCATTTTGTAAGGCGGTCGGTGCGCAAGAACGCAGCCTGTCGCTGCTGGTCCGTGATTGCTTATCTCTCGTCATACTCCGTTCAAGGCCGTTAGACTTTCCGTCGCCTAGGGACGCGCCAGGTAGGTTAACCCCATAAAGTTGAAAGCACGCAAAAGTTTTGAAAGAATAAGCAAATGACCATTTTGCATTGAAACTTGATTTTCTGTTAATTTATTGGATTCAGCCACCCCAAAATACGATCTAACCAATCAATTGGCGCACAGCCTCATGAGTATGATTCGGAAAATTAAGTTGATTTCCAAAGTATGCGTGAGTTATTTGTTTTTACCCGTAAATCCATAAGGACTATTGAGTAGGCAGTCGGAGTTGATCAGGCACGATAAGACAACCACCCTGAATGTGGTAGGACGGTCTCACTAGTCTGTGTCCTTCGATTCTTGTATTGTATCACATCAAACATTCGCACCTTGCCAATGTGGCTTCTATATGGTCTGTACTGCTATCCGCCTGTGGTCTTAATTATTAATGTCCTTCTTGCGTCCCTGTGATCGGATACAGGGAAGTAGTTCGTGCAACAGACTTCAAATATATCGTATTCTTCCAAGTACAATAACTGTAGTAAATCAAGCTGTAGGCCTTAGAATTCCGACTGCAATTTTTAGATCTAGAACCGCTTGGTACATCCTTTCCTAAACGGATCTTCTAATTGGGTTGTCTTTAACGCTGACCAGCATGCAGGGGAAAAGCCTCACATCTCACTTTCTAACCTGGCAACATGTCGAATCGGCTATACAGGTTTTCCTCAGGATATTAGTACGATGCACGTTGCCTACTCTATTGTCTGTGTTGCCTTACTAGCACCCGGCATAGTTATAGAGTGTCCGACACAGACAAATGTCATTACGTCCACATTTTTAATTCTGGCTTACGTCGTGTTGCAACTGACCACGAGTCCTAATGCGATTCAAATGCTAGCGCATAGTGTATGGGTCGGATTTCGATTTTACATGCAGCCGTTTCACCAGTAATAAAATATGAGTTGAGCCAATTGTGAAAAAACTCGAGGCGTTCGTTGGGATTTGAAACCGCATTGTAGAGAAGGCCTTTACCGGAGGCCAACGCTCTAACTACTTGACCTACAAACGCCATAAATTTAATCACGCTTGGATCGATTTTACCCGCCCAACTTAACCGCTCGTATGGAACCCACCAATACGGAAGAGCAAGCTGACTGCCCAAGCAGGATTTCCTAAGCAGTCATCTAGAATCCACCAGAATGACTACTAGACTAACTTAATTATTAGGAGGTTTAGCAGATTTGCTTAATTTGAGCCGTTCCAATTACTATGTGGGTTCAAATCCCGCTGAATGCTTCGAATTTTTCACAATTGGGTCAACTCAAACCAAACAAACCACCTAATAAGTACTAAAATACTTACCAATCTTGCCACATTCCCCTCTACTATCTCAGGAGGCGGTCATACTTCGAAAGTATATCTCGATGCTGTGAGGCGTGACCTTTGTATTCAGCGGGTATTCACACCGTGTGGAACTCGTCACTTAACTTTGTCTGCGCTCCGTTCTCTGAACACCTATCGGATTGTTTCTCTGGCGACACTGACTTCGACTGCACCTATTCTTCTCGTAACCCAAGGTATGGACTTTGTTTTGCGCGAACTGGCGTGTGCCACCGCTGCGGCCGTTTTCACTCATTACCGACACTAGTTGCCAGTGGCGTCAAGAACATCTGATCTCCACTGTATCTCTAGCTCTTCGGTTGCTTTGAGAACGGACTCAACTATGGTAAAGAATCTTGCTGGCCGGGTGAAATTTAGGGTCCTATCATTTGTATTGCGAGTCCGTAACATGGAGTCGGTTGAATAGTTCATAGTGAGGTATAGACTCAAGATGTGCTTGTTACTTAAAGAACAGCTGCCCTATACAAACGGTTGTCCGAGATTGAATTTGTCGGATCTGCAGATAGACTGTAAGGATAGCCTATTTATACGGACCGCGGACAATGCATCTTGTTATAAGTCTGGTATTTGTACTCATCTTCATTTATCCTTCTGAACTTGGAAGGAGATGTTTGTCGTTGGACAGGCAAATAAAGTCGAATGGGCTATAGTGGGGCTCTTCTTGACCATCCACCGGCTGATACTCATGGCATGAAAGCAGCTCTTGGAACTTCTATCTTCGGTCTCCGTCGCTTGAGAAAAGACTGGGTGGAGCTTTCCAGATCCGCTGCCGCCAATCGTCACGCATGGAGAGGTACCTTTCGTGACATCATTGAGGCCGACTAGATCAGGCATGATCACAGCTGTAACGATTACAAGATAGCTGATACCTCGTCTGATAGTAAGCAATGTGGTGTCATGCCTAGGAAGTTTGTTTTGCCAGTTATTACGATAAAATATACTTCTGAGATGAGCGTAAAGCTCCTCCCCTTCCATTCATGGCTCTTCCTCTGCGTGATTTGTACATTTTGACTTCATCCGCTGGCAGCTTGGTTGCTATTCCCATTCCTTGCAGTTCTACCTCTTCATTCCCTCCCCTTTAACATTCTTTGGTAGTTCTAACGATGGCTGGTGCATAATGCTGTTACCTGTTCGGGACCACCTATGCTCTCGTTGCCCATGCTGATTTATTTGAATGACGATAGTGATGAATTCCACTTGGTCGAGGATGTGGACTGTGGTGGTAAATATATCTAGGGTGGTTGGGATAAAGTAGATTGGCTCCGCAACATTGTATTGTCACCAAAGTGTAAATCTAGTGAGGATGAATGGGTTGGAGATAATTGTTGACGGCGATGACAGGGCATTTAATAAGTGCTATACTTCGTCGAAATCGATATTGCTGAGTTTATTTTACCCGTGGCAGTAAGAAGTCGGATCTAAAAAAATGTCACCACATTGTTAGCTTGATCCAAAACTGGGTTTGCTGAAAAAACGGCAAACTCTCATAGGCAGTATGAACCTCCGCGCCATCACCAACGGGGAGCGAAAGTGCTTACGTACCTCGCATTCCTCGTAGGCGGAATCTCAATAAATTAACAAATTTGTTGCCGCATGGGAATTTTAAGTCTATGTGTATCTAAACATAGCGGCAGCTGAGATGGGATTCACGTATCGGTGAGTGCATTTTATTTGTTTGAAGCTTCCTGGCATGCATGACTCAAGCTTGTGTAGCTGACGAGGATGACCGCGGCTTAAATGGCTATTTACGGTAAGCATTTGTTAGACCATGAAGACTGGGATCGGTTTCAGCCTAAATATTTACACTAACTATCAAACCTAACTTGAATTAGTTTCGCTCGGAGGATTTGCTCTAAAATATTTCAGCTCTGAGAGCTTATTAAGCGAGAAGCAATAAATTCAGACAAAGGCATTCTGAGTCAAAGCTTCGACCGCTTCAAACCCCCTTCATGAAAAAGGACAATGCTTACCTTTATATGGCCACCACAAAGCAGAATCCAAGAAACTGCACGGTCTCAGTCCACAAAACCTCATGCTTCTGCGACAATGGCTCCGAGAAGAGACTATGGGGAAACTACAAAACTGAAAAGCACGCTGACTGCTCCCTATATGGACATATCGACAGGTGTTAAGGATAAGAAGGTTAACCCTGACAGCTACGATCTTCCAGGCCCATGGTTTCTTTAGGTTTTGAGAGAAGACCGTGGGAAGGCCAGATTGTTAGGATTAGTGTATTCTGCCGAAGGCTAAGAGAATACATGGAAATAGTTTTGACTCTCGGATGACCGCAGTCCGGCTGCCAGGGCGTCAATTCCGGAGTTACAACAACGTCGGGAATAGCCGGATGGCCTGTGCATGCTTTGTTACAGTAGCGAATCACGCGACTGATGTCTAGACTATCGGTAGGGCGTGACCTTGAGATGGGCGAAGGCTGGCGCGCACGCGCGGGTCAAAAGCGTCATGCGTCAGCGGTTGATCGTGGATACCAAGGGGCTGCTAGAGTTCACTTGGCTACACTTTTTACCGTAACCCTGCCCCAACCTCCATCCACACCCATACGTGGTTGGAGTTTCCTGTTGAACAACAATCACATCATAATCTAGCTCAATCTCTGCTGCGTACACCTGGAATGGAGAAAAGACTTGTGAGGAACCTGCTCATATACACCTAAGCGGTGGCCACAAAAAGTGCATAATATCGTTCAGATCACATTTGCTCTCCCGTTTAGTAGCATCAACTGGTCGCTATGACCTGCATAAGTACATTGCTTGACGTTAAGAAGAAACTATCAACAACTTAATCTACGTACAGACTGAGGGGATACTACACTCACCAGATCACCGCAAGTTAACTTGTGATGGGTGTTAGCGCTACTGTTGAAACTCGTGATCGCTGTCTCATCACGTCAAGGCCGCAGTCAACCTGTCCGTTTCTCGCTCAATGTTCCGCGCGATCTACTAACACACACAGTCTCGGCTGCGCCCACACTGTGGCTGAATCTCGCGCGGTCCAATCAGAGGCCGACACCCACAAGACCTAAAGGCGGTGGCTGCGGCCTGACATCACTCGGAATTCCGCCCGTCTGGGTTCGGACGCAAGCACCGTCGTTGGCTGCTGAGACGACCCCACGCTCTCGCACAGCCCTCATGGTCGAATGCTATGCCAGACCGAGTAGAAACTTCCTCCGAATTCTTTTTTACACATTTTATTGTTCCTAATACTCTGGCCTTCCCAAGACTTCTCACTTCTCATAAGGAATGGAGCCTGGAATATCGCAGCCGTTATGGCCAAACCTCATTAGCCTTAACACCACTGCGTGATAAGACCTTTTAAACTATGAGAGTAATAACTAAAGATCTCAGAAGCAACATACCGTTGACCGTCCGCCTAATCGAAACAGGCACAATTCTCTGAAGAAGAAGAAGAAGAAGAAGAAGAAGAAGAAGAATCGATCACTGGAACGAGAGGTTTATTGTCCTGACGTTTCAGATTCCCTCGGGAATCCTTAATCATAGGTACTAGAAGAACAGTCTGAGACATGCGCAGATAGGGTGATAAATGCACAGATTACACGGTATTTATAGTTCGTAGCGGTCCTCCGAAGAAAGATGGTGAGGAAGAAAGACGCCAACTCCCAGGTTGCAGCTCACTCGACGGGACCTGGCCATATTTTCAAGGTTGACGAGGCTGAAATCCTCGCAAGAGGTGGCAACCGCGAGCTGCTCGAGTCGTGGTTCTCAGGCCCTCAGTCCGTCAACAAGCGTAACGATTTGGCGTTCCCATACGGTGTAGTGAGAAATTTCCTAAGCGAGGGAATCAGGCACGCGGGAAGGACTGGTTGCAATGACAACTCTGACGACAGCGGGCATAATTGTCACGCAATTATCAAACCCGCATCTGAAGCGGACAAGAACGCTGTGGTAATTAATGAACCATCACCGCACCAATTAAGACCTCAAGCGATGGCTAAAGGAACTGACAATTATAGTACGCATGCGGGTGACCGCTACGAACTATAAATATCGTATAATCTGTGGATGTATCACCCTATCTGCGCATGTCTCAAACTGTTCTTCTATTACCTATGATTAAGGATCCCTGAGGGACTTCGAAACGTCAGGACAATAAACCTCTTGTTCCAGTGATCGCTTCTTGTTCTTCTTCTTAAACGTTATATGTAGATCAAAAGAGTACTATGTTTGTGATCATTTCTGTGATCGCTTAGATAAGGTTTTGAAAGCTCGCGTTGACCGTTAGCCGGTGATTATCCAGACGTTGATTTTACAAGCTCACATTGAAGGAATGCCTAAAACACGTTGGCAGATAAGACTGTGCCAATACAAGCGAACACCCGTGTCCCAGGAAGCAATTGAGATGAAGAAGAAGACTCGATCACTGGGACAATATGTTTTCCCAGCGATCGAGATAAGACTTTGCTAACACGCGAGTACACAAAGGCTTGGCGAGCGAAGACAAGGGGAATTAACACGTTCGTGCAGTGTGTGCTACAGTACCGCGGCATGGACTTTGCTGACACAACGAATCAGCGCACAAGCAAAGGCATTTGTCGATTTTTTTCTGTACGTTTAAATTTTACGGCAGAACCCTGTGCACACAAAAACTGTTTTGCGACTGTTCTGTGAGCATGTCTCTGATGATGAATCCGCAACGGCTTTCGAAGCGTCAGGCGAATAAACATAGTGTCCCAGCGATCGAGTCGTCTTCTACTTCTCAATTGCTTCCTGAGACTCGCATGTTCGCTAGTATTAGCGAAGATAGTGTGTTACGATGCCGAAGACATTGTTGATGTCCAAAAATGTGAGGGATGAAACAGTCAGGAAAATGAACGTCACATCCACTACGGGTGGTATATACGGGGGACATAGAAAGGAGACGGTACCTTCTGGGGCTGAAGTGTGAGAGTTGGATGGAGTGGCAGCTTGAGGTTGCGGACAGGAAGGAACAGAGAGTATTCGGGAGGGTGCGATACGGGGCTGGGCAGGAGGGGATGCAGGGAGCAGGATACCAGAGGGCTTGTCCGGCAAAGCGACCGGGACGGCAATTTTGAGCCGCTCAACGCTCACGACCTCCTTGCGAGTGCCACGCGGCATTCTGGATGTTTTCGTCCCTGGAGATACAACACGGGCCATCGTAGGGAGGTTATAATGGCCGGTGGACTCGATCACATCGTAAAAAGACCTGAGAGCATGTCGCCAAGTCTTTCTCGAGATAAGACTCGGAGACAGAGGGCCTAGGCGGAACCGGAAAAGCGTCCACAAAAACTGTCGGAGACTATGCAGGAGGTTGGTAGAATCCTCCACCACACCGTGAGGGGATGAAGAAATAATCACACTGGGAGTCGGACAGTGGCGTCAAACACCAGTTCAGCGGCGGAACAGTCAAGGTCCGTTTTGAGAGGAGAGCGGATACCCAACAGGACCAGTGGAAGATGGCGTGTCCATTTCTCCGGATCGACCGCGGCGCTCCGAGAGGCCTACAGTTGATGGTGCGACCGCTTGTCCATCCCGTTGGCAGCCGGGTGATATGCTGTAGTCCGAATGCGAGTACAGCCTAAAAAATAGAGAAGGGACCAAAATGGGTGAGATTAAAACTGGGCACCGCGATCAGTCGTCAATGTGAAGGGAGCGCCAAAAGTGGCAATCTGACGACGGAGGAAAGCCTTAACCTCTGTGGGAGCTCCGACATTAGCCAGAGGGCTAGCCTTCGGCCATCGGGTGAATCTATCCACACAGGTGCGGAGACGGGATCAGCCGTTGGACAGAGGCAGGAGGCCTACAATATAGAGATGCATACGGCTGAACCTTGCATCGGGGCTTGGGAAGGTACCGATTGGAAGTTTTTTGTGCTTATGGACCTGACTCCATTGACAGGCAAGGTAAGCCGGATCCTTGTGCAGCCCAGGCCAGTCAAGGCAGTGGGAAACCAACTTGTTGGTGACTTGGCTGCCAGAGTCAGAGAGGTTGTGCAGGGAGGAGAATACGTTGCGCCGAAGGGGTATTGGCACAAATGGATGGTGCCATGTGGTGTCGGAAGTTCCTTCTGTTGTGACCAAACTAGAAAATTCGTCTCTGCGCGCATCCAGGTGTGTCAACTGGGAGTTTAGAGACGAGCTCAAGCATACCGTACATAACGGGGACGCCTTTGGTCTGGGATAAAACATTCCAGCAAGAAGCTTAGTTGCTCGACGCTATGCCCTCAAGTGACACGTGCATCAACCGGCATATTGAGTTCGATGTCGAGTATATAAATCTCCGGGCAACTGGAAAGAGCGAGGGCTAACAAATATGGAGAAGCGCACATGGTGGTTGCTTACTGGCGCCAACGCCGTACAAAGTGCCATTTTTGCAAGCACTTTTGAAATGTTACTGGTTTTTACACGTTTACTTAGTGTGACCTAGGGAGCCAGGGCTGTAATTTTCCTTCTTTGCCCAAAGAACGTATTTGATTCCAAATTTACGCACATATAGTGGCAAGTGCCCTCCAGCTTTAATACACCAGCAGTGCTGCCTACCGACTATGGCAGTCTTAATCGCTTAGCCTTACGCCCGGATTTCCAACCGAACTAGGTTTTATATTCATGTCCACACATGATAACTATCAGCATAGAACAAAAACCATTGACTTCTAAGACATTCACTCCCACTACCGATTCGGCTACTTGGCTTTTGATTTAGTGTAGAGGTCAGCTGAATTCCTCCTGTGTTTTTACTTGCAGATCACGAATACTCGCAGTCTTCCTATATAAATTTGATACTTGTGGTTTACTTTTTTGCTAGGTAAGCTTCCGGTCTATATTCCTACTGAAGCCGGTTAGGTTAGCTCAGAGTCCTTGCGACTCCAAGGCAGATAATATCCAAAACCGATTTAAAAGACCACAGTAATGTGACATTCGCCGATTTCTCCTGTCTGATGGGGCAGAAATACTTAGCTCCGTTTCGAATTGAAACTTCGCGTTAGCGACAACTAAGTACTGAATGATAAATTTTGCAAACCATGATTAGGGACACTGGAATGGCTATTTAGAAATTTTTTGATGCCATCAGTCCGATTAACTTCAAGCCTGAGTGATTTACTCTTCAGTACGGGAGTTTTCGTGTAAGATTGCATATATCCGATCGCATTCCACTGACACCGAGTCCAGTAACCGGACCGTGTGGCCTAAGCGTTCACAATTTACCGGATTCAAACCTTGAGTACGCAACCCAAGGTTAGTGTAGCACTGGCTGAAGACAGCAAAGATGGACATCGCAGCATCTTTCGTCATGGCCGGTACTAATGTAACAACGCTATTTTCGGTGTTTGCTTTTATCTATCGCGGCTGTCTGACGCATGCTCGTACATTTACTTTAACAATGGCTCCTTCCTCTGACTTTGTGAGGCTCTGCTGCTCATTTGCGTCGGGCCAATCCCTGATCTGGCTGGGCATTGTGTGATATTCATCCAATCGCAGTCATTCGAACTGACCAATCGACTCCAAGGCCGAAGTGGGCACGCGCTCACTCAAGACACTAACGCGCGCCTTGCATCCCAGCTACGTATTCTCCACGGCCAAAGCACACAGAACAAGATTTCACTACCGTCCGTCCTCTGCTCGGGTCCTGACATGAGGCTCTTACTAGTCTAGCTGCTGATGCTGCAATACTTGTCGAAAACCGGGTTACTCTTTTCACAACACCAGACTGGTCGTCCGGTTCCCTCTCATTCATTTCAGGCGGTTGCGCAGCACTATGGGAGGGAAGTACGTGGACGCATTTTAGCAGAACGCCGGGGACTGGAACACACTTGAAGTACACCCCTCCGTGGGTACCTTTACGATCTGATTTTCTCCAATGCCGGGCCAAGAATTTGGCCACGCAAAGCAACAACTTAGAGGCCGTGTAGTGGCCCTAGCAGCCACTCGGAACCCAAGATCAGACGGATGGCGCCTTTGGCCTACGCGCCTAATCCCGCCTGCGGCCAAATGCTAAGTCTCGGCACCCCCTGTCCGTTCTCGCTCAATGGTCTGAGCCACTTACGAACACACCCAGTCTCGCCTTGCCAGCCTTGCGCCAAGGCAACCAATTACAGGCCGACCTTGCCAATAAACGCGCTCTGTCTCTGTCTTCTGGCTTGATTCCTGCTAAGACCTGACTTTGGATTCTGCTCAGGTGCGTCGCGGCCGGCGACGCTGCCCTGTCCTACGGGCTTCGCGGTCCTACGCCCTGCAAGACCTATTGGCAACCTTCCCCTCATCCCTTCTGTAAACAATACACTGTTCCGTCTACTCTGCCTTCCCAAGACTTCTCCCATCTCCTAAGGAACCAGGGCCTGAATTATTTTAAATGTTAGGGTTAACCATCTTAGCCTTAATTCCTATAGCCGTGACATATATGGGGTTTCGTGCGCAAGACAACTTTCCATTCTGATTTTCCTATGGCTTTTTTAAATTTATCGACTAAATCGCAACAGTTGTCTTTGCTTGGATTGACAGGGACATTTTTATTTGACCCTCTTCATTCTTCCTTCGTTGCGATTGTGCTGGAATGGAAACTCCGACAAGGACCATAAGTCATAAATCCTACGGTATAATTTACCCCAAGTGGAGTATTGTAAATTTAAAAGGTACCACCGGAGCTATAAACGCCGGTAAAATTGATGGAATTGGCCTTCAGATGGACCAGTTTTACCCGTTCGCTCCCATTGGAAATGAAGGACGGGCTTTGGCATCGAAGGCATTGTGATACTGTCACAAGTCACAAATTATCGTAAGCTAGTTGCTATATCGACAACAGAAGGATCCCTAAATCAGAGAAGACTGTGTTGGTGGAAAGAGCTATACTGCCGAAAAATGAACGGTACAAAAGCTGTGCTATGAGCCAGTTGCGTCCGCACGCCAGATGTGTCCGTGATGTTATGTCTCGTCCTGCGAAGTCCTGAGTGCGAAGTGTGTCCTTAGCCAATTAGAAAGCACAGCACGCATCGATTGGTTCGAAGAAACGTAAGCCTAAGTAAGTGAGTCCATCGCAATGGTGCTAAGTCTACGAAGGTTTAACTCTAACGACTGCGATCTTCCAGGTCTGGTTCCTTAGGAGATAAGCGAAGTCTTGGGAAACCAGAGCTGTAATAAGATTTTATTATGTAGAGAATAAATAAGAGAAAATGTAGCACAAGGGTTGACTCGGTCTGGCGTGGTGTTCGACCGTGAGAGCCCTGTGAGAGAGCAGTAGCGGCGCTTCCACCCCGTGAGGGGGCAGAATGCCTAGTGAATCTAGCATCAGCCATCGGGGGCGGCTGCCGAATCTTCGCTCAGTCTCGCGGCCTTGATGGTGATTGGTTGGAGGGCACGAAGGTAGACACTGGTTTGGGTTGTGGGTGTCTCATGCGCCAGTTTGCGTCTGGTTGGAGACAGGCCGAAAAGTACATGTGGAAGCCTGAATTTGGTAGTGCTGCCCGCATTCACCCCTCCTCATTCTGCCGAACCGTTGTCTACTTGCGCGTCCAGCGCTGATTCACCTTCTTACCTCTGCCCGCTCTTGAAATTTCGCGCCCCCGCTCTCACCGCGCGTATGCCGAAGCTAATCGATTCCTTGCGAACTCTAACGTCAATACCCCCACACTTTCCTGATTGGCTGATGTCTAGACGGGTTCGCTAAACTCGCGAACATAGACACATTACTACACCTACGCAGCTGGACTTGCCGACAATTATTACGGTTGTGCTCATTCCTTCAATATTATCCCTCTTAACACTTTTTCGTGTTACGTCCTTATTATTTTGGGATAATACTCGCTAAGAGCTTCATTAGTTAGGCCGGACGTCGAAACCTCACATACATTTGCGCAAGGGCCGGCTCTGAGTGGCCTTGTCTGTGACGTCAAGAGTTAGGTTGGCGTTCGGCAGAAACGACCACTACAAGTCGACCAAGAGCGTGGGAAAGGCAGGATATCACAGGCCTCTCGGAGCGAATGCCAAAGAATGTGCAGGGGAGATTGTCACGTGCGGATGCGCAGAGCCTTGGCTGGCGAAGAGAGGATGAGTCAGCATAAGCAGTACGGACTGCAGGCTCCCAATTCACTGGCAGGTGGTGGTTGAATTGGGGTCAGATTAAGTTGGCTGCACAGGCCGAAACGATTATCAGAAGTGAGTTTGCACACACACAGGTGGAACTGGAGGAGTAGGTAGTGCGGCAGGTGGTGGTTCAACAAAGTCGTGCACCTATCGCAAGGGGTTAAGTGAGATAAACCCAGCAACTGCGATCTTCAGACCATGCTTACTTAGTAGAGAAGAAGTCGGTTAAGGCCGGAGTAGTGGGAAGAGTATATTGTGTACACAAAGGAGAGGAGAATAGATGGAAGGAGTCTGACTTGGGAGACCACGACCGCCAGGAAGATTGATCGGGTCCCAAATGACTGAGAGCAGTCGGGCCAGTAGACAGAGAGAGCGTAAACAGGTTTTCGAAAAGTCAGGCCAATAAACTTATTTTCCCAGTGATCGAGTCTTCTTCTTCTCAGAGAGAGCCTTTTCATTGGCTAGGTCAGCTTGGAGATCTTGGGCAAAGAAGCAGCTTGCGTCGGGAACGCGTGCAAGCTTGCTATTTGTCGCTTGGCCCAAACCGCGTAGATGCGGGAACTGTGATTGGCTGACCGAGACTTCGAAAAACCACATCGGTGAGCCTTTGGGAAAGTGCACTTCTACGCGAGCTAGTCGGCCAGGCATGACCCACTACAAGTAGTCCCCCTCGAGACCGTAACGAGGATACTGAAATAATCCGAGCGGAGGAAGAATAGTTAAGTTAAGCGAGAGCGAGTCCTACCAATGTGAGATTGCAAAACAGCGTGGGCGGCTGTGGCTGGAATGGACCAGAATGCAGGGGCGACTGAGGAAAGCCACTGGTCCGGTTAAGCGTCAACAACAAATCAGCATGCCATATCAGTATGAGTTGAACCAGAAGGCAGTAGAAGGAAGGTTGTAGATTGGGCAGAAGGTCTGGGTGCTGGCACTCATAAGGGAACATCTCTGTTGGATTGGGAAGTAACCATGGCCTGGGCTGTATAGGTTACCGGCAGTAAGTCGCGAATGACAATCACCAAATACGCAGGGACACATCCGTAAATCACAAAATGCGTAGGGAATACGCTAGGACAGGTCGGGAAGTCAGCAACAACGCAGAGCCGGCAGGCCACATCAGAAGTTGAGTGTTCATCTCAAGTCGGAATGTCACCAATATCGCAGGGGTTAAGTGAGTCAAACCCCGCAACTGCGATCTTCAGACCATGGTTACTTAGTAGAGGAGAAGTCGGTGAAGGCCAACGTAGTAGGAAAGGTATGTTGTGTACACAAGGGAAAGGAAAATAGATGAGAGAATATTGACTTGGGAGAGCCCGACCACCAAAGCGATCGACCGGATCCCAAGTCAGGTCTTAGCTGCAATCAGGCCCAAAGACAGAGAGAGAGCGCTTCCAGTGGCTAGGTTGGCCTGTAGATTTTGGGCAAGGAAGAAACTTGTGTCGGGAACGCGTGCAAGCTTGCTATTCGTCGCTTGGCCCAAACCGCGTAGATGCGGGAACTGTGATTGGCTGACCGGGCCTTCGAAAAACCGCATCGGTGAGCCTTTGGGAAAGTGAACTTCTACGGGAGCTAGTCGGCCAGGCACGACCCACTACACATCTCCATCAGCCTTTCGGTCAGTTAAATAAGTTTTGCCGCAGTAAGCCAGTCAGAAGCAGGTGCCAAAATGTGCTGAACTTCGAAGGAAGTCACCAATGTCGCCGTAGTGATTGTCAACAGCAGAAGGTTCCTCTTTGGCGCACGGCCACAATGCGTGTTCTCCCTTCGTTCTCCAGGGCTCGCTGCGCCAAACTCATGCGTTGTCACACACAACTACTCCAATGCTTTCTTGCACTGACACCCCGTCCCCCGAGGCTTGACCTCGTAATCGCTTCTGGATAACGGATAACAGCTACGCCAGCATCCCCTGTCCTTCGATTTTCCGGTGATCCCAACAATTGACCTCAGCTTACTCAGTCACATGCGAACCCACCCGCGTTTACAAGTGCGTCCAAATAAGAACACCTTCTTAAGGGCCACTTAACACGCCATTTCGTTGGCCAACGTAGCAGGGGCCTTTGCAGGTGACATCCCCTCGGGCAATTGCAACACACTAATAGCAGAACGCTTGAACCTGCTCCGCAATCCTACTAAAGCAGCCGCCATCACTATTTCATGCCCTTATCGCAAAAGAGTTAAGGCTACGCCGGTTGAACCCTAACAACTGCGATCTTCCAGACCCGGTTCCTTAGGAGATGATAGAGAAGTCTTGGAGAACCAAAGTAGGAGAAGGTTATATTTTGTACAGAACAAGTAGAAGAATAGATAGTAGAAAGGTGGTTGACTCGGCCTGGCATTGAGAGCACTGCAGTGTCGCGTCCGTCTCGAGCCGAGGTGGAAGGCCGAGTAACTCCAACGTCAGTCGCCGAAGAGTTTTGCCTGTCTGATGGCCTTGATGGTGATTGATGAACGCCAAGGACAGCCACCAGTGGGGGAGTCCCTGTCTCGCACGATGGTTGCCGAGTGCGCGGTAAACAATGGCAAACAAAGTGCGTAGGAGTTTAACCGGCGCACGTAGACAGTGAACCCGCACGGCTTGGCAACAAAGCCGGCATGAGTCAGCGAGGTAGGCTCCCACAACCTCTCAGGTCTGGCTGGATGCAGTCAACACTAGCCCTGGCTTCGCCAGTGGTCACTGCCGCCTGAGACTGCAAATGGGAGTTCTGTACACAACAAATCACTCCTCCTGGTGACTTCTGCCTTTTACCTTCTACCTGGGCATTTGACCTAATGATTGTAGTGATCCAAGTGCACCCACCACTTAGGCCGCTACACCTCCAAGTCAGAAGGTACGGAAAACTGATAAGGCTGGACAGTGTTCAATCAGAGAAAGAGTTTACAAAGGAGTCTGTAGAAAAGAGTTGCTCAATTTTTTGTTTTTTATTGTGCTTTGTGTACGGGATTACTGGAGCCAGAGCCATGCCTTTGTTCCCTGCGGCCAATAAGGGAAAGGTGCAAATTTATGGGCTTTTAGGGGGCTGTTGCCTGCCGATGTCTGGCTTTCCCGTGGTCTCAATCTGTTTGGATCTCAAGGTCGTTGCATTCACCGGACTTACTAGCGCGCGTGACGTGGACCACCCAACACGCCGTCCAACCAATCACAGGCCGACCTAGCCAATTAACGCGCTCTCTCTCTCTCTGTCTACCGTCCTGACTGCTACTAAAACCACACTGCACCCGGTCGATCTCCTGAGTGGACGTGTTCACCCAAGTCAGACTTCCTCCATCTATTCTCTTTTCCTTTGTGTACACAATACATGCTTCCTACTACTTTGGCCTTTAACGACTTCTCTTCTCTTCTCTTCGCAGTTGCTGGGTTTTACTCACCAAACCTCCCGTAAAAGGCTTCGATCCCCCGCGTGGGTAGAGACAAGACTAGCGTGGCTGTGACGAGACATTGAGCTGGACAGCGTGGGCGGCTTTCCCAGGGGGTCGCACGGCAGATTGCGAATACGCAAAGTTTGGCAGGCGAAGGCACGATAACTCAGGGACTGCTATTGCAGGGGGTTAAGCAAGTTAAACTCAGGAAACTACGATCTTCAGACCATGGTTACTTAGAAGTGAAGAAGTCAGTAGAGGCCAGAGTAGTAGGAATAGTATATTGTGTACACAGAGGAACGGAGAATAGATTTAAGAAGTCTGACTTGGGAGAACACGACCACCCAGGAGGCTGGCCGGCTCCCCATGTGGCAGCAGTCAGGCCAGTAGACACAGAGAAAGTGTTTATTAACTGGGTTGGCCGTGAAATTTTTGGCCAGGCGGATAGATAGCGTCGGGAACGCGTGCAAGCTAGCTCTTCGCCGCCGGCCCCAAACTGCATCTCTGTGGTAGCTGTGATTGGCTTATCCAAACGTATAGACTAGCGTCTGTTTGCCTTTAGGAAAGTTAACATCGATTCGAGCTACTCATAACACTGTCTCAGGATCTAACGGAAGCTGGTCGATTTGGTTTGCCCAGATATCATGTGTGGAATTTGGTGGGACCTGCGACGAAAAATAATTTCATCCAATCCATTCTTCATCCTTTTTTACCTCTGGTCGCCTACATCTTTGCATTCAGTCAGGTTGTAGCATCTCGTAGCGACCGAAAACTTTGAGGTTGGCACACACCGATTAACTTCAAATGCCGGGGATAAATCCTGGCTCAATCTGTGTCGAATAGAATTATTAAACACATTAGCACGCATCCATACGATAGGAGGGAATAGAATTTCACTGAATCATAAATGTCTAATGCGAAGGAACAAGAATAAAATATACGGTGAGGCATGTCGCGCATATAGCGCCTTCCACGCCGGCGTCAAGTAATCTCAGTTCTCAACCTGCGTCTGTGGAACAGCCAATCACAGGCGCCCACAAACTGTCATCGGCCAATCAACTGATTGAGCAGCCAGTGACTCGCCTTCGCACTCACGCCCACCTCACGCTAGAAAACAGACGTGCGTGCAGACCCCAAGCTTGCCACGCGATGGGCCCACTGACTAGCACTGAGTTTCTGTACACAATAAACGACTCCTACTATTCTTTTCCCCCTTCTCTTCCTATACGGAACTGGCTGTGATGAGTGTTCAAACATTGCTTAGATCCCTTCAAGCTCAACGAGGCAGAATTCTGTTTCCCCCCCATATGATAGGTATATTGAGATTCATACTCAGAGGTGATCCCGTGGAACTTTCCCTTACTACCGATAGATGAAGTACATTTTGCCAGTATCATTTATTTAACTAGGTGCACTCATTGCTTCCAGACTTTTTTTCAGACCCCCGTCTCTTGAAATATCCTTAAGGCATTTTCGAAGACTGTTTCACCACTACGCAAGAAAAATGGAACATCCTTCTGCGATATCCGACATAACTACCCTTTCGGTAAGGATCATTGCTGTGCGCCCCCCTCTTTGGCTTAACAGGGCCTAAAGACGCTCCGCAATACAAGCGGTTTAACGATAAATTCCAGGGAACTTAGGGTTACGATCAAGGTTGGCATTAGGCTAAGTTAGTGTTAGTGTTATGCTGCCTCGGAGAGTGTCAAACTAAAATGAGAGGCCAACATAAAATTGCCCTCAGCGAATATTAAGGAGGTAAGGTTAGTAGGACAAGTCTTATTGTGTCCAGGAAAAGGTAGCGTCTAAGCAGTGGGTATACTCAGATCATTACAATTATCAGGCCAAATCCCAAGTTATAGGTAAGAGGCAGAGGGCACCTCGTACTTGGGCTGTTCGTTGCCTCGCGTTTGCGACGGTGAAACCGCATCCGCGAGGCAAAGAACAGCCCGAGTGAACAGCAACGAGTGATCAGTCCGCTGGGTGATGTGGGGAAGGCCAGCAAGCGTATTGACTCACCTACAACTGCGCCGTCCACAGAGGAGACGAAGGTCACGCCAGATCACCAGCAGCTAACCTCCAGGAGACCAAATGGGGTCGGCAACGAACGGGCAGGTCAAAGTTCACACATCCAACACCGATGTAATTTGAGGCAGACGGCAAGGCGGACTAACTCAAAACTACCAGACGCAGCTACCGCAAAACTCTGACGATGGAAGCGAGAAGGTTTTCAAAACGTCAGTTCAAATATAATTTGGTCCATTAACCCGCCCCCTCTTATTCTTCCTTACCTTTGGGAGATGATGAACGTGATGAGTTTATATGTAGTTGAGGATGCAACTTAATTGGATGCATGCAAAGGCAGGTGACAACGCGGTGGAGACTGGCCATAAGGTTGCCCCATAAGGTCGTATTTCGGACAACAATCGGCGCCTCCTGCGGTTTGCGGAGGCCGCTGCAAACGGAAAATAATATCTGAACTCTGTAAGTAGCTGGATCACGTGGCTGACCTCACATTGCCGTGGTAACAATCGATGCTGTGTTTGCCAGTAAGAGGCACGAGCGTGCGCATGAGTCATGCCCATTTGCAGCCAATCAGTGAAGAGTATCGGTAAGACAGTGTCGCTGAACCGATTGGCCTGTGAGAGCCTGCCGCTGTTGACTTACGCTGTCTGCCTTTGTTCGGCGCGGACACGGCAACCGCTGTCAGAAGCCCTACGCTCCCCCTTCCCGTCGCAGCAAGCATTGCACAAGCGCCAGCCAATCGATGACCGCCTATCCACCTGGTCGTCTGTGTCGTCACACTAAGCCACACAACAAGCAAGGCGGACTCACTCGGCTTTTCACCCAGGTGCGCGGTGGACACGAGCCGCTGCTTTCGCACATGGCTCTCACGGTTGAACTCCACGCCAGGCCGAGTCAACTCTTCTGTTATCTCTTTGCCTATTTATTATGTACAGAATAGAGTCTCCTTCTACCTTGGCTTCTACGACATCAATCGCCTTAGGAACCGAGCTTGGAAGATCGCAACCGTTAGGCTTAAACCGTAGTAGCCTAAACTCCTTTTGCGATAGGCCGATTCACACGCGATGCCTATACTCAGCTGCTTTTTTAAACGCTGAAGAGAGGGCGTCAAAACTTTTTTATTGGTTTCTTCTGGGACTTTTTATTAATAAGCACTGGCTCGCAAGCCAGGTTCACATGGTTTCTCAAGCGATCGCCTACTGCTGAAAATCGTTAGGGTGCCTTTTCACCCTTTTACCAGTTATTCTATTGTCTGTGTGATGACTAAGGATAGACCATCAAAAGTGCACACCTTATTTTTTCAACCGACTGTGTACTGCGTGTTTGTACTTGGGTACAAGTGCCCTTGCGAAGAATGACAGTTGGGTAACAATAATTTCAAAAGTGGCACCTTGTGTTGTTATTTTGTAAAGAATATTTTCAGAGGTTTTCTAAGCCATTAATTGACAACTCGTTTAAGTGCACTGCGTCTGTATCACACGAATCACGACCGATTAAAAGGATCGAGAAGAAGATTCGATCGCTGAGACAACACTTTTATTCGCCTGATGTTTCGACATCCGTCGCAGATTCTTCATCAGATACATGAGCAGAAAGCAATAGCAGAGGCGGTAACACATGCATACGAGTTCGTAGTATTTGTAGGACAGAGTCCCTACTGCACACGTATGACAAATAATGACAATTAAATATAATTGCCCTATTGCGTGTTGATTGCTTGATTACCAGCATGCAGGTCCTGACTTGCTGAACTTTCATCACGCGTGGTGGAATTGGATGTGATGATTACTCGGCCATCTGGTTCCCCGGTGTTGGTGTAAGTCGACGCGGTGGCCTGTGCGTTCCCCAAGTGGCGACATGCTTTGGCGAAATTGTGCCTCGCAGCGAATATGGATACGGCAAGTTGTTGCACTAGTTTATGGACTGGGGGCCCGTGAACCATGACTCAAATAATTATCGGCTCACACGATCGTCACCTCTTGGTAGAATTTTCTTGTGTGGTGTCCCAGCGATCAAATATTCTAAAATACTTCCTGGGACTCGTATGTTTGCTTGCATTGCCTAAAAGGATGCCATAAATCGAGTGATTGTGTGTCCTGTATACAGGCGTATACAAACATCGACAATTGGCTGATCGCGTATGCGAGTACAAACGATCGCACTAATGCGGCAACAAGGTTAAGCAGACGACTCCCTGATCAAGAGCCATGGTTTCAGGCCTAGCCACAAAAAGGCGTGGAATTATGTCCAGTTAACATTTTAAGTGGTTTAAGGCGCATAATCTACCGTGGGGATATTTATAGCGAGCTTACATCAGGCGTTCTCTGCCAGCCTGTTCCTCTGGCCCATGCTTTCACTTACACACGAGCGTTGGTCGTTTGTTATTCGGAGGCCCTGCATAGCGTTCTAATTGCATCTAGCTCCCCTCCCTGAAAGTCCGAGGCTCGGCCCGGTTTTCGGCCAATCACACCTATCCAAATTGGCCAATCAACATCGATGCTGATGCAGACATGACTCCAGACCAAGAAACACGGGCACCTAGCCCGGCGATGTTGGAGGTGCGCTTTCCGTCAGTGCACCAACAGATTTTTGTTCTGCGTAAGGAATACAGTTCTTCCTCTTATTTGTGTTCAACTTCTTCTCTTCCCCTCGGAACCAGGCTTGGGGTCTGCTCGGACTATAGATTCCACGACAGTTTTCCGCTCTCAAATGTTTGTTTATATGATACTGATCAATCCACGCACTTATTCATTTGTAATTGGAACGACTGCGATCATGCGTGATCTAGCTGGTCTTGATGGTGTCCCGGATCGTACCTCCCCACGCGTGACAAATCTGGGCAGCAGACCTGGACAATTCTATCTATTATTTTTGCCAACGATGGGGACCGAATACTGAAGGTCCAATAAGAAGGTGCTTATCCTAATGGACTGAGCCGAGCCAAGTTATGAGCTGACCCCTTGTTCGACGTATCCAATTGGGTTACGGTGTCGGATCGATGGCAATAACAATGAATTCGTAAGGCTCACGGCGACGGACGTGTCCAAACCACCCAAGGTGCCTTTCTTGGAAGGCTTGGGATACCCTTGCAAAGCTATCGCAGTGAATGCGATAGACCAGCATTCACAGCCATAGTGAAAGTCGGGCCGCACAGATACACAGTACACGCGAACCATCAGGCAGCGACGGAGATGTCGCGTCGGGTCCATGGGCACATTCTTACCTTGAACAAAGTCGACGAGCTGCATAGATTCGGGAGACAATGTCATCCTTACTTGATTCCTTCAGCAGCAATCTAAACTCTAGGCATTTAACATTGTCTACTTTTTCAATTGAACGGCCATCAATCTCGAGACGTGTCTTTGACTTCCCTACTGTGATTCAAGTTCATAAGGTAGAACCCTCGCCACTGTGATCCCCAGATCCTGGTTTCATAGTGGGACAGAACAAGTGAGACGCCAAGTAGAAGGAATAGTGTATTCTATAGAGAGAAATTGGAGTATAGGTAGGAGGAAGTTGGCTGTTGGACGAGTGTAGGATCACTCATGAGGGTGTAAGTGTTCGAAGTGTATGAGCGTAGCCGTCATTCCGGCGTCGACAAAGCGCTCTTTGTGTGAGTCAGTCTTGACGGTGATTGGCCGGACATGGGTCAGGCAGTCACTAGTGCATGCGTATTTGCTAGTAGCTGTGTCAGAGGCAGACCAAGAACTGCAATCGCGTGAACTCGTGTGTGGCGTTCTGTGGGGGGTGGAAGGCACTACATGGTCACTACACCTTTTCGTGAGCAAAGGTAGTGCATGAAAATACTTTTCTCTTCCAGCGTTAATGGACAAATAGACCAATTTAGCGACCTTATTCCCACGTGACACTATATACTATATATCGCCAAGGCTTGAAGCGAATAATCGGTGTTGGCGCTCTCCTTTCCCTCATTTAGCCCACCCATAAAACCTCTCGTACCATCGGTCCAATATTACAGGCTGACTATACTTTTTTGTATGAGTGGAGTCATATATTGCGTCCTTGCCGTCCTCGCATTATAGGATGTTCGTGGGCGTAGCGCTAAAAGAGGTAGGCAGAAGCTTTTTTGTGTAGATAACTGTTGTGTCGCTTGTTCAACTGAGTATATGTCAATTTGAAACCGACCCTTGATCGAGTGCCACCGTTTCATGTTAACCGCAAAAGGAGGTGGAGTCAGGGCAGTCCGCGCTCAGCATATCTGCGATGACTCATCTTACCTTCGCTTGCCAAACCTTAGGTACTTGTAGTGGCCTTGCTGCAGCCATTTGCAGCCCAAGACCAATCGCTGACGCATGGCGCCTTTAGCCTGCCTGCACGCCCACTGCTAGGCTAGGCGCTAACTGTCCTTGACCGACGCGCACAGGCTAGCCAGCGTTAGCCAACCTCAGGGTCGTGCGCACGCGCTAGTCTAGACATCAGCAGCCCCATTGGCCCCCGGGACAAAGCATTCGCCGGCGGTTTCCTGATGCTCTAGTCACTCCGGAATTGACGCTCTAGCAGCCGGACAGCGTCATCCGCGAGTCAACACACTTTCCATCTATTCTCCGTCCTGTGTGCACAATAAACTCTTCCTTCTACTCTGGCCTTCCCAAAACTTCTCCTATCTCCTAAGGAACCGGGCCTCGAAGATTGTAGGTGTTAGGGTTAACCGGCTTAGCCTTAACTCCTATATACTCGCGTGTGTCAACCTCCTCCGCATGCTCTTGGTCAATCACTGCACGTAAGCTCGAAACCAATTAATACGCACCATTTCATTGTATTGAACGTAGGCGACAGAGGACACCTTCCAGAGTCAAGGCCCCCCAACAGCAAACAGAGACTGTCATGAATTGCCTGAAGACACAGCTGGCAGCTAGCGCCCGTCAGAACCTTTCGTGAAGCACCTCTCTTGCAGTAAACGGTTGTTCCAACTTACTCTATTGTCCCTAACTCCTGATTTGGGAAACCTTCGTTTTTACAATGCAACTACTTCGACACCGTTATGTCCAGTTAGAATGTAAGGTATTTTAAGGCGCATGCTCTGCCGTCTATAATTTGGGGTATTTATAGTCATCCTAAACAGGGCGTCCTCTCCAAGACTGCGCCTTTGTTGCATGCTTGCGCTTACACACCAGCGTTGGTCGTTTGTCTGATGCGCGGAGGCCCTGCATAGTGTTCCAATCGCATCTAGCCCCCTCCCTGACACTCCGAGGCTCGGCCTGGGTTTCGGCAATTAATTTCGTCACTGGAGCATACATGCCGCGCCCACGACACTTGCCCGAGCGATGCTGGCCTTGCGACTTCTGTAAGTGCGCCAAAGTGTTCCCACTGATTCTCGCTCTCTGTACAGAACACAGTTCACTACCCCCTTCCGCACCTGTGTCCAGCTTCTCCTCGTCATAGGAATAAATCATAGGGCCACCCAATGGTAATAGGAGTTGCTCTTATAGCTTTGTTGGTCTGTATGCCTCCCTTGTTAACCAATAGAAGTTGTCCTTACAGTTCTATTGTTCAACCAATAGGAGTTCCTCTTTTTATTTTTTTATTGTTTCGCAAACTTTTCAAAATCATTTTTAGTTGAGTAACACAATTAAAAGCCGTTTTATCTTATTTTCTTTTCTGCACTTATCACGCATTAAACAACCATTAACTGCGCATTAATCGAGCAGTAAATCTTAAACCACAAATTCAGTCAGACTCTTGGGCTGGGAGACTTTTGCCCCTGGGCGGCTCTACGATTCATTCCTACCCTCCTCTTCTTATACGCTGGATTATCACTTGTCCACTCAGTGGAGTCACATATTGCTTTCTTGCCAACTGAATTATGGGATTTTCGTCGGCAATAACCTTGTCGTTTAAATAACTGTTGTGTCGCTTATACCACCCGGGAACGCGTCAAATTGCTACATTCTTAGTAATAGTGCTCTTTTCCGGTTGTGCAGACCGAATTGTCAAACTGTTACGGAAAATGCAGACACCCTGATTTAGGCCTGCATATGGCTATTAAGCAGCAGAAATACCGCCTTTCTGCGCAGAAGAATCGTCGCTTTTTAAGCTGGGACGTAGCGCTTCAATTCACAAAAAGTTCCATACAAGAATTCAGAAGAGCGGTTGGCGAGCAGAAACGACCGCTATCGGCTTGAGGCCGTCAGTTTGTGTGCACGAAAAAACGTCCTACAAGCTTCTCACCTGGCATGGCCAACAGTGACATGACTGCATGCATTCTTTCACGCTCTCGAGTTCTTCCCCCCCCTCCCAGGACTGGCTCCACCACACCCTCATCACCGCGAAAGTAGCCGTCCGTTATCGATCCCACCCCCACCCTTCCCCTTATTCCCACGACTCAACGACGAACATTATTGACCGCTTGTTTTAACTTGCACCCTGTTCGCATACGTAGCAGTTGCTCTTACTCATGAAATCAAAGGATTTTCACAAGTCCCTGTTACGCGAGAGCAACCCACGC
>JAYGXS010000001.1:12968427-12992687 GCA_036362985.1 Ligula intestinalis | reverse complement strand
TGTAGCCGGAACTCTGTCAAGGGGTAGGATTAGTGGCAAGGGTTTCCACGGTATCGACGAATGTTCTGATTTATATTTACATGCCTACTCAATGAATTTCTGTTAGGGTTAGGGTAAGGGTTAGGGTTGGGGTCAGGGTGGGCTAGACATATCGTATGTAAAAAGGTCCAAGTTTCTGTCTTACCGGAAGCGTGGGAGTAGGCATGTAAACATAAATAAGAACATTCGTCGCTACCAGGGAAACCTTTGCCGAATTGGGTGTCTGTGTGAAGGCGGACACAGAGATATCCAGTAAGGGCCACCTAGTCACACAAGATCTCCAAGAGTCTTGAATGTGCCCGAGCAGTGAATATATGTGGTGACTCATTGCGCGCAGACAACCATCGCGCGAAGGTTCAGTACTGCCCACAAGTGCACATGCACTGGCTGTCTACGCCCATCTGTCTAGACAATCCGTCGGACCAATCACCTGCCAAGGCCGACCCACACAAAGGCCGCTCCACACACTGTGGCGACTCCCGCGGTCACCTTATGTCAGTCACACCCCTGAGGCGTGCGGCTGCTCGCTAGTCTGAGAGACAGTTGTCTATTGCCTATTTTCCACCCTTGTGCACGGAGTAGACTGTTCTTTTCAGCCTGGCCTCCCCGGAATTAGCTTCTCTTAAGGAACCGAGCCAGAAGATCGCAGTTGCTAGGGTCCGACTAACTAAACCCCCTGCGATAGACCCATGGAAAGGGATTGGTTGCCAGCAGTGTAATTATTCACTCCTCCAGTTCTGTTTATTAGAATTACCGCGTTCTTCATTACAGTCCGGATCGGAGGCGGGGGAGGGAGGCTTCCATAACTCGCAATCATTGCTGAGACCTTTAAATCAGAACTCCCACATGTCTTTCCCCACGATGAGCACCTGCAGGTGTCGGCATGAATGCACTGGATGTTCTCGTGACGTATTTAAAGATGAATTTTCTTTATTGGTCAACATCGATTTTACCCACTTCGTTTTTGCTACCGCCTGACTAAAGATTGGGTGGGAGTGATCGAAATGACGCCCTCGATTATAACGGATCATGCAAGTCTGCGCACTTGAGAGAAACGTTTTCAGGAACCCAATCTTGCATCTCTTCAGTTGCAGCAGCTCGCTAGCGTCACTCGGGAACCCGTGATCAGCGACACTGTGCTGAGTTGCCCTTTCTGCGGCGTCCAAGATACCGGCCTGCACGTGACTGTCCGCCACACGCTGACTCATCGCTTGCGCGCCCAGGCTCTCGCCTTTCGGTCCACCAACAGCCTCGCTATTCTTGATCTACCCGCGTGAGAACTCGTACAGATTTCCTGATTGGCCGCAAGAACAAAGCATGCTCTAGGTTTCTGACGGCGCCCTACGCTCTCGTCACTTCAGACCCAATCTGCCGGTCTACGGACGTGCGCTATTCTGACAGTCAACTATCTTCCTGCCCATTCTCAATTCCTTCTGTACAGAATAAACTGTTTCTACCAATCTGGCCTCCCACAACTTCGCTCATCCTAAGGCACAGGGCCTGAAGATCGTGGTGATAAGGGCTAACTTTAGTAACCTTAAAACTTCGATACCTTTAATGAATGATGCAATGTAGCATCTAACGCGCAACAATCCTTATCATATTTCGATTTAATCCAAAGGTGGTGCGCTACTTGCCCACTCCACTGCTTGTACTGAATTAACAAGTGCCAGTTGAGACTATCTTGGTTATGGAGATGTAGCGATGACGTCATTTTTGTCTGAACCGAGCAACAGTGCAGTTGTGATGAGTCATGATCCGTACAGGCAACCTCGATGGCCACAAGGGCGATATTTCATTGATCATGGTTTGTGAATTTTATTTTCCTTGCATGTCAGCATGCATGGGTTTGCAGTGTCCATTTGGGGCTTAGAAAGCTGCGTATTTTCGGACAAATATTTGCCTGTTTGTGGAGCCGAGACCTGCCGTGACAATTGGCGGTGTTAGTGCCTCTTCGGATTCTTCCTCAAACACTCAACCACCAATGTCCCACAAGCGACCCAGGTTGGCGTCTGCTTTGCCGGTAAGAATCGGCTTGCTTTCAAGATTTTTTCTCAGTACATCAATTTTTAGCATTTTTTGGTGCTTGCTACCACAGAATGCCTACGAGAAGGTGATTCAAGTCCTTGGAATGAAGCATTACGTCGATCGCAAATGCTTCACGGCGGTCTTGAGCCTTTAGTGGGTCGTTGCCTGCCCGACGCCTGACCTTCCTGTCCTGATCTCAATCCGTCTAGACTTCAGGGTCGTTGCGTTCGCCAACCTTACTGGCGCGCGAGGCACAGGCCACTCACGCTGATTTATACCCTCACGGTGTCCAACCAATCACAGGCCGACCTAACCAATGCACGCCCTCTCTCTCTCTGTCTACTGGCCTCATTGCTGTCAAACTACCTAGTGGACTCGACTGGCTCTTCTGGCCGGTCGTATGCTGTCCAAGTCAAATCTCTGTCCATCTATTCTCCGTTCTTTTGTGTATACAATAACCCTTCCTAACACTGTGGCCTTTCCAAGCCTTATCTTCTCCATTAAGTAACCATTGGCTGAAGATCGCAGTTGTTGGGTTTAACTCACTTAACCCCCTGCGATAAGCCCCTGAAAAGTATTTAATTTAGCTGTTGTCAATGACATGCGCATAGGGTGTGTTCACGTGTCGTTTTGTGGTCTGATTAGCAAAGAAAGCTGTTGATGATGAGCAAACGACAGCATGCCCTCCATTGGCCCTTATCTTCTCCTGTTATTCTGAACATCGTCTATGGGTCGTGCTGTTTGGGGTTCGCTCTTCAATGCAGCTGTTTTGCGATTGGTGACCGCGTCTTGATCCAAATTTGTATTGTCAACAGCTATTAAGCTCGATCTGAACGAACGTTTCTCCTGGATTTCATCGCTGATCATGCTTGCGTCAGTTGAAGCGTCCAATATGAAGGGAAAATGGTTGCCGAAAGTTTCTTTTAAAGCGAAGTCATTGTGATTGATCGGGAACCATATAGCAGGATCTCATGATATCAGCGGTGAAATGATAGTATCATATAAGGGCTTGTAATTTCAAATGAACGGACGGCTGCTGACACGTACCGGCAAGCAAGCCTCAGACAGGGGCCGTCGCAGTGACTCTGTAGTGCGTCGTGCCTGGCTGACTAGCTCGCGTCGCAGTGCACTTTCCCAAACGCTCACCGATGTGCTTTCTCGACGTTTCGATCAAGCAAGCATAGTTCTCGCATCTATGAGGCGACGAATGAGGAGCTTGCACACGTGCCCGACGCAAGTTGCCTCTCTGCCCAAAATCTCCAGGCCGACCTAGCCAATGAAAGCTCTCCCTATCTCTGTCTTCTGGCCCGACTACTCTAGGACCTCACTTGGGCCCGGTCAACCTGCTGATCGGACGTATCTGTCCCAAACCAATCTATTCTCCTCTTCCGTTGTGTACACAATAAACTCTTCCATCTACTCTGGCCTTAACGGCCTTCTCCTGCACTAAGAAGTCATGGTTTGAAGATCGCAGTTGCACGGTTAGACTCACTTAACCCCCTGCGATAGGTCTTTTGGTTTCATTATCTGACACCTTATGGTTGCCTCCGAGCCCCCCTACGTTGCTGCTCCTTTTGTACGCGTGTGTCTGTGTGTGCGTATGGGAGGAGAGGGAGAACATAGAATCAGGCTGCAATGGTCCCCTCTTAATGTGGCCTTTATGGCGCTCCCGCGCAGGCGGGAGCATACCTAGCGAGATGGCTGTGTCAAGTGTGCGCATGTTGAGTGTTTATCGCGCCAGCCACCTACACCCTCCCTCATCCCCGGTATTAGTGACTTTGTCTTCACACCGGAAACGGAGGTGGGAGAGGCAAACGAGTGGGTGGATTCCGCGCGAGTCTGCCTAAACTCCAGTTTTTCTCTCACGCGAGTTCTCTGCGCTGCCCCTGCTTGCTGTCGCTTTCGTGTTGCTTGCCCAGCTCGTCTCAGTGTCTGTTGCGGCTTGCTTCAGCGTTTGCTGCGGCCTGTTGGAGCGCGTGGTGCCCATCGTCGAAATCGACGGTGGAACTGTCGTCGTCGTCGTCGTCGTCGTCATGTGTGTGTTGGTATGCACTAACATAGCGATCGTATCCTATAAATGCTACAAATTCCTCAGTATGACGCACCCATTTCTGCTATTGTCTCTGAGGATGAATCCGCGAAGGAGATCGAAACGTCAGACGGATAAAACTCTTGTTCCAGCGGTCACACCCGCTCCTTCTCAGAGGCTTAATGTTACAACTGACACCAGAAACCACAAGTGTATGCCGAGAATATATTACAGTCTCATGTCCTTAACTAATCAAGCGATGGATCTACGGTTACATGGTGCCTAAATAGTTTGTTCATTTCTGGCGCTGGCAGAATGAAATCGGGCAGGTCCTCGTAGAATTGGACATTTATAAAGTCAGAGCTGGGCCGATCTTCACGGATTAGAGGGTGATGATACTGATGATGCTTCCCGCTGAGGGAATGTGTGGTGACTAACTTCACACAGGCAAGCATGTACGAAGGCTCACAGCTGCCAACGAGTACACATGAACTGGCCGCCTACGCTCGTCCGAATATCCAATCACCTGTCAAGGCCGACTCACATAAAGGCCGTTCCAGACGCTGTAGCGACTTTCGTGGTCACCTTCCTTCAAACGCGGCGCTGTGGCCGGTGGTTACTCCCTCATCTGACAGACAAATTCCTCTTACCTATTCTCTTTTCCTTTTGTGCAGAATAAACTGTTCCTACTACTCGGCTCCCGCGACTTCTTCATCCTCCTAAGGAACCGGGCCTGCAGATTGCCGTTACTGGGGTTTAATTTACTAAACCCCCTGCGATAGATGCTGTGTAGCCTGTTGGCGTATAAGCAGCCTGCTCATCTCTGGCAAAGGCAAAAGGAAATTGTGCAGAGCCACGTAGAATTGAAATTTCATAAAGTCAGAGCTGGGTAAGTATTCAGGGGTTAGGGGGGGGGGATGCCGGCGCATTACTTTCCGCTTCGTGGATGTTGCATAGCGACGAACCTTCACTGTTGCCTGAGGGGCGGAAAGACAGCTTCCTGACGATGAATCGCTTCGCTCGTCCTTTTCCGGAGGGGGTACATCCTGCTCCAACTTCCTTAAATTGAGCCTGTTTCTCGGCAGCCTGAACTGTACACTCTTGTCGAGGGTCGGCCATTTGGTCATCCTTGGGTTGCTTGGAGTGCACCAAACGTTACTCAGTCCCTTGTTTGCAATAATTGCAAGGTAGAGTACCCTGGGAAGGGTTTTCCCTCTTCGCTCTCTCCCCCCCGCCCCTATGAAGCTTCTGAGGGCACGAACAACGCTTGCCACTTGGGGCATGCCACTTGGGGCCTGGAGGGTTCATCATGGTCTTTGAATGACAGTTGAAGGAAATAAAAAAATGGAAGCCTGGCGCCTGGCACGGCCAGCGGTCACTTAACTGCACGCGTTCTTCCGCGCTCTCTCTTCCTCTTTCCTCTCCTCCTGGAACGGCTCCACCAACCCCCTCCCCCCTCTTTTTCCACGATTCACTTGTATGAGAAGGCGAACATGTTTTAACTTGTACCCCATCCCCATATGAACGCACTGGCCCGATGGGAATTTATCGAAAGCTTGCGTAAGCTCGCCAGCTGCCCTTGCTCGTAACCCTGGATTAAATGTTGGCGCGTGGTCAGCCGAAGACTGAGAATAACGATCGCGACAGGCAGTGTGGCAAGATTGGACTGAAGGAAAACCAGGGGTCGGATTCGAAAGTTTGTTAAACTCACAATAACAACCACCAGAAAAAAAGCTGCATCTCAGCGGTGGAGGGGTCAGTAAGCGCCTTGCTGGATGTCGATGAGCCTTAATTTATCCTCTGAAGGCGGGATGCCGCGACGCAAAGATTCCTAGATCACGATGGAAGGTGATGACATTGAACACGCCTTATAAATGTGGGAGTGTGGCAGTCCGGAGATTAGTCACTGCGTTGATATGTTTTGTTCACTATTAAGCTGTGCACCGCCTCTCGCGCGCTCATGGCCAATTCCCTGAAGCGCCCCACGTGACTCATTATACCTTTGACCGCAAACCATGCTGGTATGGTGGTCGCGCGAAGCCTCAAGGTCGTCTTGATGTCTTGCCCTTTGTCTCGCAAGCCGCACACCGTCTCCCGATTGGCTGCAGGACACGTCCGGAATCATGTAAGCCGCGCGCACAGGCACAGAACAGACACACGTCAACTGGCTTGTCTAGTGCGAACAGCTTGCTTCTGCAGCGCCCCTTGTTAGCTCAATTTCTTGCAGTATATCGTCCTATCTTATTGGTCTTACTCACTTTTTGACTTGGAGAACCTTCTGTAGTAGACTATCACTCCTTTTGCCAGGAGAACACAGCTCGGCAGGCACTTGCTGCGAATTTTCTAATCCATCGAGTGACAACTGTTGAGGTTGCTAACTCCGGCGCGAAGCGTGCATCTGCGCGCACCTAAGGTTTGTCCACCTGCAGCCAATAAGTGCAGGACCCAGCGTCGACTGGCGTCAGAGCAAGGCCAAGTCACACGCAGCTCAGGCAATCGATCGACAAGGTGTGTTTGACAAAATGGAAGCAGCATGGTGAGCGGTCACTCTAGCAATCGCGGGGGCAGACTGCCCCACCTCCCCAAAGAAACTTAGATATGATGATATTGCTGGCAAAGACAAGGGAGACTATTTCTGGCTTATTGACCAGCATCAGCTAACTATACCTCTCCCCAGGTGTTGCGGCACCGAGGATTGGACCCGCGGCCGGTTGACTCTAACCCCTTTGTTTCAAGGGTTCGCTGTCTCGCCGGTTTCCGTCGCGGTTGGGTGTAGTTAGCTGATGACGGCCAATAAGCTAGAAATGAATATTCCAGTCTCAATTCTCTTTGGCAATAGTGTTATCCCGCCGATATTGTTAACCACTGTGCGGCTGCTGGCGGGGCCCGAGCCCCAAGGACAAGTGTGTCCCTTAAGCGATCGGTGAGCACCTATCTACTATTGTACCGAGATATTGTAGGGGTCCTACAGCCCACCTCCTTCAAACTCGAGACGCCACTGACGTGTTCTCCCAGGATAAATCTTGGTCGCCCAGTCGCGTTTTTCCCAGCGCGATGGCGCATGTCCACACCGGGGTGCGACCTTTGGCCTCACACGACCAGGCGCATAGACGCGCCTTAAACTGGTCGACCTATCAGCGTGCCGAAGCGCTCGTGGTCAATCAGCTCTGGCCAAGCGCTATCCAATCCTCATGTCAATTCATACACCGACGGACATTTGGGAATCCGCTCTGAGCGGGGTCGCCCGCTCACACGCCCTCACGGCCGGACCCAGTGGCAACTTCCTTCTAACAGTTCTGTACACAATATACTGTTCCTCATACTCTGGCCTTCCCAAGACTTCTCCCATCTCCCAAGGAACCAGGCCTGGAAGATTGTAGCTGTAAGGGTTAACCGTCTTAGCCTTAACCCCTACAATATAACGTGTTTCGATTGAAATTACATCGATTTTATACGAGCGGCTTCCCTAGAGTACACCTTCTTAGGCCTGCGGGCTATTTAAATCGTTTTCTTATCAGATTTCATGCGCTCAATACAGCACCTGAGCCTATCCTTCAAGGAATCGAACTCAGATTTTATGGTAAGTCAGGAGCCAAAGGAGATGGAAGTGGTTGTAGGCGTGCTAACAGGTAGACAGAGTACGGGTATTTAATCTTCCCCTAGCACATGGAATCGGCTTGGGCTCATGGCCGCAAACAGGTGCACACAAGTAAAAGGTGAGACCAAGGCTTTCCACCATAACCTGGAGACCTGTAGCTACTGTGAAATGCTAGACAGAACTTACGACGAGGACCGATTGAGTATCGGGAATCCTCGGGCTCGTACGGAGGCCCAAAGCCAGCGTTATCAAGACAGAAAATAAAGAAGTGGTACTTACGACACTAAGCAGTTAGTCGCGCACAACAATAAATGTGGGTGGTAGGTCGATAAACCAGTTGACTAGAGGGTAGCAGTATAGTATAGGGCCCAATACGGAAACAAAACCCCCAGAATTCTTGTTTTGGTGATTTTGAACTCCCTTTTGGTAGAGAACAGTTATGCAATGCATTGGTTCAACCGAGCATTTCAAAAGAGTGGCGTTGCCAGCAAATGGAACTGGGTAAAAAAAGGCTGACAGTGAAAAACTCCTTAGGCATTGTTTGGAAAATTTTTAATTTGCTATTTTATCAAGTTATTTAATTGGTTATTTATTATTTGAATTTATTTTTCAATCATCACACGTTTTGTCGCTGCTACAAATCAGCTTTTTATAATAAATTTATCTACCGTTTGCAATTCTGTTTGAGATATTGCTTTCATTATTTCTTCTGCGTCCCCGTGATGCCCCACCCATATAATCCCTATAACCACCAGTCTAGTATTGCAGAAGTCTGGGATTTGGTTTTGTTAGTGAGCCCTATACTAGATTGTTACCGACCAGAGCAGACGATGAATGCATGAATGGGTGTGACTCCGCTAACTAACCATATTTTAACGTTGAAACACAGAAGGTCCCAACACGCCTTTATCATTTAAGCTTTCATTGAAAACTCTCGCCTCATTCACTGACGCAAAAGTTAACTGCTGTCTTATATTTCGAGTCCATTAATATGCCTACGCACCGACTTGCTGAGTTACTACTGAAAATGGTTGTTTACAGAACGCCAAAGACAACGCACACATAAGACCGGAGGGTGTATCGAATTTGGCGATGGCTTACTTATGAATGGCTTCATCGCTACTTGCTCAGCGCACTCGTAGAGTTGATAAACTAACAGTCTACAAACAGCCTTCCAACTCTGGTGGCGGTTGCTAATATCGATTCACTTATAACGCGAGTACAGCTAGACAGCTGTCTGTTCCGCCAATCAGCAAGAGCGACTTACAGATGGACAGCCAGGCAGTCATCCGATTGGTCAAGGTGGAACTGAAAAATTGACAGCTTTTGCACTAGTCGAAAAAAAATCGAAATGCTAGCAGTCTAAGGAGGCCAAATGAAGTCTTATGCCAATCGCAAGAATACCTCGTATTCTACGTGCACGAAAACACCGTCTTTGGATGTGACACATGAACAGTGCGCAATTTTATCGGTAACAATAAAGATGGTCTAACACCATAGATATCCCTTGTCCCTAGACCTGTGGTTACTTTGATTTTTATTAGTTTTAGTTTGGTTCAGTTTTAGTTCATTATCTTGTTTATTAGTTGAATTTTAGTTTTAGTTTAGTTTAATTAGATACCGCCAAAGTTAGGTCAACATTAGTAAGGAGGTTTGGCAGATATATTTATCTAATTTAAGTTGATTCAACTGTTAACGAAATTTGCGGCGCTTGGTGGAATTTGAATCCGCATTGTAGGGAAGGCCTTTACGCGAGGCCAATGCTCTACCAGTTGAGCTACAAACGCCTGCCTTGCGCCTTGGATTGATTTTACCCGCTCAACTATACCGCTCGTATGGAATTCACCAACTCTGCCAAACTTACTTAATAATAAATCAGCCTAGTAGTCATTCTGGTTGATTCTAGATGATTCCTCAGGAAATCCTGCTTAGACAGTCAGCTTGCTGTTCCGTATTCGTGGATTCCATACGAGCGGTATAGATTGGCGAGTAAAATCGATCCAAGTGTGATTAAATTCACGGTGCAAAGCAGGCGTTGGTAGCTCAACTGGTAGAGCCTTGGCTTCGCATTAAGGCCTTCCCTACTATGCGGGTTCAAATTCCGCCAAATGTCGCGAGTTTTTCCAAAATTGGGACAACTTAAATTCGATAAATATACTTAATTAACTACTGTGTACCGAAATGAACTGACTAAATAAGGCTTAACTTAACAAAACGACGTAAAAATTAAACTTAACTTTAACCAAAATCAAACTAATAAACCAAGTAAAGAACTAAAAACGAATCTATACCAATACCAACGGCCCTGTAAGACAGAATTCAAGGTCTAGGGGTAGCTAATATGGTAGGCCAGCTTTGTTTGTTACCATATTTCTATTCGTCTACAACCATTGGAACAGAGTTTTGGAGTAGATAGCAAGTGTGGGTTCAGGCCGTATCTTGACCATAGTGAGTATGGGATGAAAGAACCGAAAAACACAATTTCTGTCTAATCGAACGCGATGTCGAATACAGTCGAGTCAGATCGGATGCTGCAGCGGGCGTCGAGGCTGATTTGACACGGAAATATGTCCTTCCACCCATTGCATGCGACCTTGCGCTAAGTCCCAGCTAATGTAATGCTACTACTTAAGTGGGTTAACAAGCTCTTGTCACCTCCCACTAGAGCCCACGTTCGCGCGCTACCTCGACAATCAGAAAGCCGGTAAAGCATGCCAACCAACCACTCAGTTATCATCCACCGATAACGTGACCATTCGATCACATAACCCGACGATGTAGTGTTGAAGGGTGCCTGCGGTGTGTGAAATCTCACCCCCTTCCCCCGTCTCAGTGATTCTCTTTAAGTACAACACGCTTCATAGTGATTCATTGGTCACTCCGTTAAGGATCTTGCGACGCCATTTGTCTTAAGAAGTTCTTGAAAGTGGCTGACTTCGACCCTCCGGCCAGAGAACGGCTCAATCAATCGTCGGACTGAACTACCCGTGGCTTCATGGAACTGCGCGTCAACCTTACAAAACATCAGAGCACGGAAAAGCAAAACCGGGGCTAACGGCCAATTCTCAGCCAGCCATGGCTATTTTCTACACACTCAAAATGCCAACTCTAGCCGAAATGGCACTTCTCTTTTATGCACTGCGACGGAGCACAGAAAACTTGAGTACGCATTTTGACCTCGGCTGTTGCCCCCTTCGGTGGCCGGGTCGAAGACCACGAACTGATTTCGGCCAGATGGCGATGGAGACCGAGAATGCGCAAAATCACAAGGCGAGGAGAGGACATGCGTGTTATCACTGGAGGGCAAATAAGATTGCATGCTTCTCTACGGGAATAACTAGGCAATGGTGGGGTGGTATTTGGGTATAGGGTATTTTTAGGGCGGTAACGACGTTGCGCGGTGCAGCGATGATTCGGAACGGCGAAGGGGGAGAAGTGGAAGTGCATCTTTTGCAGTTTCTTCCTCGCATGCGCGTTTTCCCGTGAGGCAAGAGAAAGGGGAATGGAAATAATTCTCTTAACTTGTCCTGACTTAGCCCCAGCCATGCTTCCCCGTCGCTGTATCCATACGCATTTTAATGCCCTCCAATCCGAAATCCAGTTTATGCAATTCGTGTCAAAACCGGAATCTTAAAATGCGGGTGTTAGACCGGTTTTACCGCATCCTGCTAATACGAAACTGAGACTGTATTTTGCAATGACAGGGGCCCAGTATCTAGTGCAGTGGATACTGCCACTTCCTTCACGAAAAGAGCTCGTTTGTTGATAATGCAGTAGTCGCCGGCTATTAAGCCCATGGTTAATAAGCCCGCCGCTTATTCAGCCCACTTTGGTCTGGGCCCGAGGTGGACTTAATAGCCGGCGACTACTGTATAAATGCCCGATCTAATGAAAATCCTAGCGACAAGGAAAACACATTTTGCACTCGAAAAAAGTATGCGTATGTCGAAAAGTTTAATATATTTACAATTTGAAGCCTATTTTTATAAAGGGCCAACGTAATGTAAAATGTTTGCTCAGGAGCATGGAATAAAAATGGAGAGTTAATTAAGTGAGTGAGACGAAACTGTAAGTTACGAAAATACTCAAGCAATGCTAAGCATGCCACTGTCTAGAAGCTGAAAAAAGGGCAGATTCTACGGCTTTTGGTACCACTGCGACAATTTTTCATTTAAAATTACACTAAGGCATATAAATAAATAAATAAATTGCATTTACTGCCAACATTTTAGTATTCTGTACACTGTTGTGCGTTCGTCGTAAAATACGAACACTACTGCTGCCTAAAGGGTGCAGTGTTGCAATACGTGGGTATTACGACGAGGAAAACCTTTGAACATCGGCTTCACTCCTCCTTCCCATATCCAGCCTAATTTACTTGCAAGACAGTGTCAAAATAACTGGAAGTGGGTTTGGACTTACAAGGAGCCAAATGCGAAGCACAATTTTAACCTATCATAATCTTGCTACTTAATTCATAACGGTAGTTTGAATTAAACAGCTGCGTTCTAATCACCTCAGTAAATCAACCGGAATGAAGCGGCGGTAAATCATCGAAATACGTGGCTGGGCTTTTAGCTATAACTAGCGCTACCAGGGCGCTCTGTCATGCAACGTTATAACGTTTAAAACAGAAGAATGTACTGCAGATGGGTACTATTCAGAATGGGCGCCTGTTAAATGTGATCCCACAAGAATAAGATATTGTGCCACTCCTACTCATCAGCCTTTTGCTTGAACAAGTACGAAAAGTAACATCGGACATAGCGCTCTTTGCCGATAATCTTTAGCTGTGGGGGTGATAAAAAACGGATGAGATTCTTAGATACTACATGAGGACATGGAGTAGCTACACGCATGGAGCGAACAATGGTGTGTAAAATCCAATGTCAAAAGTTTGAACATATGCACATACTTTTAGCTAGATCACTAACAACTGCATTCCCACGATGGTATCTCTTGGAAAATTAGACAGTGAAAGCTTTGATTGTACAAAAAGACTTTGACATGTGCATTAAAGTCGACTTAAGTGCAACAACGCAGTGCTTCCAAGTCGCAGCACGGACAATGTCTCAACTATGGGCGCGATATGAAGAATTTTGTTAAATTGAATGCTTATATATTTGGTAAGGTTTATGCAGCATTTAAGCAGCCACAGCGGTCCAGGTTTGGGGACCGTGGTTTTGGAAAGATATAGGTATTTAGAAGGTGTAAAGTGACGTGATATAAAAGTTGTTCATGAACTCTGAAATTTGACCGACGATCAGGGTCTGACCGGCTTGAGTGTCTACCTCTTTCACAATAGGCAGGACGGAGGTGACCTTATAACAACGGCTCATATGCTGAGGTGACTTGAGCTGGATGTGAATTGGGAAAATAGTATTGAAAATGGTCTCGAAAACGAACCTCAGATGCACGTTTGCCAGCTTAAAAAGCGATTATGCCCGACCAGTCAGCGTTCCACCATTTTCTAACAGCAGCCTGCGTCAGTGGAAGTCTTGCCCGACATATATTGTGCATTCTCCCACCGGAAGTGTATTCAAGAGATATCTGGATAATCACCTGTTAAAGGTCAACCCGAACTCCCGAGACCTCTCCTAATGGGTTACTACATTAACTGAAAACATACTACCCTCTTGAATTAAGTAGAGCCCTTCATTGGAATTATTTTTTTACTTTTAGGAAAATTTCATAGACGGATGCAGCGAGCATGTTATCTACTGTTATTTCGCGAATGCCGCATCGTTCCGTGTTTTTATGTTTGAGTATTAGTTTTGTGAATTCTGAATACTATAACGATCCGCTAAAATTTCCACTTTACTGATCTTCATGCACACATGTGCCGTTTAAATGGA
The DNA here is from genome assembly GCA_036362985.1 of Ligula intestinalis. Taxonomy (NCBI): domain Eukaryota; kingdom Metazoa; phylum Platyhelminthes; class Cestoda; order Diphyllobothriidea; family Diphyllobothriidae; genus Ligula; species Ligula intestinalis. The sequence goes on along the minus strand of JAYGXS010000001.1, from coordinate 12,979,138 downwards.
GTTTTTAAGGACTTCTATCATTTACTCCAAATATTCTGATTGGTCCGGAAACTAGAAAAATGCCTGTCCGCAGGGTTATTGAATTGAGTTAGGAGGGGAGGTTTCGGGTTAGCATTAAATGGCCTTGGGTTTTCCTAAACTCCAGCCTGTTTATACCTCAAAATAAGTAGCCAAAGGTAAACTTTCTACGTTTGTTTAACCGTTTCATTTTTCCCGCATACTTTTGAACTGCTAGTCACCTACTGCGAGCACCGGCCTTATTCGATGCGTCCCACAATTTCTCCTAAAATATAAACGTCTTTCATACATGACTGTTCTTTTGCCTATTAGCTACGTTATTATTTGATATTTTTACTGTTCTCATGCGCTCAATCCCGACTCCCACCGAATTCTGATCCAACGCACGAGACCCGAAACAATCTAGCTGTATACAGAAGGACAGACTATTAAAAACTGAACTTGAATAACGAAAACACACAATGGCAAAACAAATAAAAGTTCAGGAACTCACCTTTATCCATTCGGCAAGACTCCTTTCGTATTCAGACTCAAAGGCCGTCTTGATTTGCACCATATCGATTTCACAGCGGGTGACTATAACCCGACTCAGCGACTTGTCATCCGTGCCAAGACCCTTCATAGACCGATGTAGGGTCTTTGCAAAGTACGCAGGTTTGTTTTGAATGCATCGCACTGAATGGAAAAGCCGAAAAGCACAGAGGAAAAAATCGTAGGAAGAAGTGTAGATCAAGAAGATATTTTTACACAGAAAATGCTGCTGCTGCTGTGAACAATACCAAATACTAAAAAAAGCCAAGCAACAGCTGGGCAGGACGAAAACCCTATGAGCCTGAAACAACAAGATACTTACCGATACTAAGGAAGGAGCGCAATAGGTCACCTGACATCTCCTTCTTTAAGGCCTCCACAATTGTGTTCTTACTCATCTTTTCGTATTCCTCAAACACTGCCCTCAGATGGGCATTGGAGCGTGAGATGAGAATCTCGTTGAATCTAGAATGCAAGCGAAAATAGTCGGATAAGAGCAACATCGCTGATAGCCAAAAGTCCTCTGTGTTATTTTGAAAACTTGTGAAGTATGTACAAGGCCAGGCAAGGTATTAAACACAAGTGCTAGGACATAGTGGAGGCATTTATATGGCACATTCCTTGCTCGAGAAACAGTTTACTCAAGGGAAAAGCGCACAGCTGAGGTATGTGCTTGGATGTTCATATGACAAAACTGATTTGTAGGGCCCCTCTAGATATCCATCGCCCTCGCCCAACTGCTTATCGTATTTTGTGGTCAAACATTTAATCATTAGCTATTGAGCTTAAATTGATGTGTGATTGTGGCGGAAGTGATCAAAATATGAAATTAAATAAGATAATGTTTGTTTTAATACGCTAAACTAGAATAAAATTCGATCAACACGAATGCCAATTAAGGGAAATTCGACCTTATGCAGCCGGAATTTAACAAAAATGGAAATTCGTCCTCCTAATAGTGGAATTTAACGAAAAAATTCAAATTCGGGCTACTGATCATGTAAAAATATTTATTTATTATAAGTCATCGGGATTTTTGGGGCCTCTAAAATCAGTCCTGTCGTTCATACTTTTCGAGAAAGCTCAAATGAAATTGAACCACGCACGTTTTCACCTTCTAGTTCAGAATCAGCTTTTGGTGTTGGAAGGATAGTTGGTAGGAAACAGACCGCAATAAACCCCACGTGGGATCGTCGAGAACGAAATACTTAAGTGGGGATTCTTCGGATCGCAGCTTTGGTGTTGCAGACTCTCGATGATCTCTGTTCGATTATCTGGCTCAGGGTTTGTGCGGGAACAATATCATAGTCTATGAATGCATTCTATTCTTTTTGGACAAAGGGTAAAAGACGGCGAGAGAGTAGAGTCTTCGGTTGCCATAACTACAAATAATGAAGGATTTCAGAGTGCGGAACTGGCTGGTGGCTATAGATTGACTGACAGTGGAATTGACCAACACTTTATGATATATAGGCCTGAATGCGAAACAGTAAATGTGGAATCTTCCTCTATTCCACAAATGGGAGCAGTCGAAAGTAAGAAAGTTTTAGATTACAGATGCACTGTAGACCGAACGGTGAGCAACGGTGGGACATTAACCAAGTCTTTCGCTTTCAGAAATAGCCAAAATGGGAACTACAACGTTCTACTGTAAACACGTGCAAAAATCAAAACTGCGAGGGCACCTATCAGCAGAAAGGGAGGCCGTATCTCAATGATGGTTAGTGCGAGGCTGAAACATCCGGTGAACTCAAAATAAGTCCAACTTGATTACTTTCAAGGCGCCAGGAAAGACATCTAGATATTACCGATAAAATTTTGAATTAAAGTTAGTTATATGACGTTGAGAGCGGATAGAACTACTTAACAGATAGTCTTAACTATGATAAGAGGCAATTGAAAATGATCCATTATCGAAGTCAGTCTACGCCCACCTCCGGCCGCTGTAACTTCCTCTTGTCATCGGAGGAATTTGGGTGAGGTAGATTTCGTACAAGCTTGCCTTACTATGAATTAAGTTGGAGTATTTAAAAGGTCAACCTGCCGCGTCATCAGATGATAAAAGTGCATTATAAGTATCGCTTACGTGATTTACGCTTAAATTAGTGCTACTCCTTTTCATTGAGTAGCTTCAATCGCTGCGTTTGAATATATCTTTTTTTACGGAGGGGTAACAATATTATGCCTCGCAGCAGTCAATCAATTTAAGCAAGACCGAAAAAAGTAAGGCGCTCACTTGGACTCGTCTGTACCAAGCTTCTTTTCGCCAGCAGCAAGCAAATCCTCAGCATCTTTCCTCGCCAGGTTCCGGTCAAAGCTCTTGCTCTCGTCCCGATTGGCCTGCAGCAGTGACACCAGAAGTCGCTTAAAGTGTCCAGACGTATCCTTCGCAACGTGATCCTCAAGACTCCGGTTGTACACTGGATCAACGAAATGTTGGAAGTTAAGGACTCATTCAGAGGTATGTGGAAATCGAGGAGAGTGAGCCCAGCACCGAGAAATCCATGAGCACAACGCATTAGCAGATTGGTCACTATGGCCAAACTGACCCACTATCAGTCGAGACTTGGAAGTTTGCCAACTGACATAATAACTGGGCTTTTCTTCGAAATAAGGGTCAGGTTACATAGACCCCCTTTATGTGTCCTTTATGTCCTACACACGCCCATGTGAGGGCCGAGCTGTCATCACAGTAGCCTGACACATGTGAAAACCAGATAATGGATATCACATGAAGGTGCCCGCACTCACTTGCGCCATCTCCGCACTGTATTGCCAGCAGAATAAGGTGGGTAAAGGAGGACAGAGTGCGGTTGAGGCTTTGCAAGTCTGCCTTGCCATAAACCAATCCACGAACAAGTTTTTAAAGCAGGAAAATACCACAAAATTTATGGGAACCAAACAATTTTGCGACTACTCATCAGCTGCTTGAAAATTCAGGAGCAAGTCACCAGTTCAGCGTCCGCTCTCTTGAGCATGCTGTGGGCTTCATTACTTGTGCTGACCGACCTGCCCTAGGCGAAGACTGAAAATAGTAGTGGGTAAGTATACTTCGATCTGGTTAAGGATGTACCCATCCCGGTTCATGCCTTGTTTGCGAGCTAATTGCAACCCCGATCCTATGTGTTCAGGACGAAATAGGATGAAGCCACAAAATTCGAAGCGAGTGATAATTACATGTCGAAAATTATATGACGTCCGTTGATTAACGTTCATCGATTGGTTTTAAGGACTCTCTCGTCCTGTTCTGTCTTCGAACTAACTCTCGATCCGCACCAAGAACCGCATAAAGACTGGAATATTACAGAACAAAAAACATAAACGATAAAGACTAGGCAGACTGGAATGACCATTTCTGGTTCATTAGCCATAATCAGCCAGCCATACGCAGCCCCAGATAGTGTTCCACTCGAGGCTCGAACCCACGACCTTTTTGACCAGAAGTCCAACGTTGTCTTGCCGGTTTAGATAAGGAATATTGACATTGGTTGATAAATGCTCACCGAGCAGTTATACTTATGCTTGCATCTGCTAATTATATTTAGATTTTCTAGTTACCAGCCAGCCTCTCAAAATGACCTTGTGAACAATTTTATTCTTGTTACATTCATATTAATGACATTAGGCGCAAACTACCACACCGTAGTTGGCCGCATCTCAAATAATGTTTGAACGAGAAAAAAATCGCGGGAATTCTCGCGGTATCTTTTGGAAGTATGATATGGCATAAATGGTTGATTAGCTATCGTACTTCGTAGTGCACTACGTCATGTAGAATATTTGGGCAGAAAGTTATTTGAAAGTTATTTTGTTTCTGCTGTTTTATTTATGGATAGGCTTCACACACAACAAAAAAAGATGCTTACACATTTGGCATTTTCAACGCTTCCAAGTAAATTATTATTTCTGTCATACCTACTATTCAAGAAGTTGAGTTCGGTGTACGTGCGTTATCGATCATCGGGCATTTACAATAACATACAGACACTTAGGCTTCCTTGGCCGAAGAAGAACTCGGCATGTGCGTTTACACCGCCCTTCATATCGCGTTGCCATGAAGACGCAGAACACCTCTTTCCCTCCCCTTTCCTCAACATTTGATAGGACTAGGATATACCTCTTGGTCTCTGAATACCCTCAATCCGCTCTCCCATACTTGCTGTTTATTGGATCCCTAAATTTTTGTTACTCTACCTTCCCTTCTATTATTGTAAATGCCTGATTGTTAATAATGGAAAACGCACGTTCGCCAAACTTCACTTCTTGGATGCTTACATGAGTATCATCGTGGTCGTTTTGTCAACAACAGGGAGCTAAAAGGCGTTCGCCTACCTTCCCATTAATAAAACTGGTACTTATACCTGAACTTAAAAGTACTATTGTTTCCAATACTAATTTTAACTTAACTGAGTGTGGTTCATTTTTCAATGATCAGTTGGGTGCATTTGCGTAAACTTTAATTTTGCAAGTTTTTGTGCATGTTTAATGCGCTACTTAAAATTGTAAGTAGCAATTCACATGGTCACTTACGTTTCTGATACGCCTCCGCAATGCGTATCAGCTGAGCGTTTGTCCGCGTGCAGATGATTTCAATGAGGCAGTCTTCGTCCGTGCCTGGCCGAGACATGGCCTCATGCAGCTCTTCAGCATCATAATTCTCGGGTGAGAGACAGAGACCCCGACAGATGCGCTTGAAGTTCCCGCTCAGTTCAGAGGCCAGCTCCTTCGACAGATCCAGCCCAAAGAGCGTCTTGAAGTCGAGCACGATCTGCTGTCGTTGTTTCAACGATCGGTGGCCCAGCACCTCAATTATAGCGTCCTCATCGGTACCCATGCCTTTCATAGCCTTCCTCAGCCGTTGACAGTCAGCTTTAGAGTCAAAGTTCTCCGCAGGTTTTAGCGTTCCCTCGCACTGGCGGGGAAAAAGAAGGGAAAAGGGGAAGCAGGTGCTGAGTTATTTTCTTCGAAAATTCAAAAAGAGCCCCTGCAGTTTGCCAAAAGCCTCAAATGCCTCGAGGTAAGATTAACATAGCTGACACAAGTTAACGGTAGCAGTTGCGTCAGTACCGGCTACTATGTTTGGAGTAAATGACAGAAGTCCAAAAAATCTCATTTGGAACAGCGCAGGCATGCATAAAAAGTAGCAGAGAGTTACGAAGATTTAGAGGTCCCTATAGTATACAAAAAGTGCATCAGAATATTTATGAACTATGAATGGCTATAAAGTGCAGCGTTTGCGAAATAGCAGTCAACAGCACGTTCACTGCACTTCAACTATGAAATAGCGAATAAACTTTAATGTAAACATACAGTCTATTGAAACAAAGACAGTAGTATGTTTTTAAGCTCTTATCTGTTGTATGTTAGAAAAGGGTTTGCAACTTTAAATTGACCCCTAACAGTTGTGCGTTGTCAACTTACGAAGGGGAGGTGGGGGGGGGGATAAAGGTGCCCTGACGATGAAAACAAGGTCTTACCTCGTACTCTTCTGTCTCGAAAAAGGCGCTTTCGGCAGGTTTGGCAGGTTTATCGTCCTTCTTGAGGCTGATGGGTGGCGCCTTCTGGTACCGTGTCTGTCTGACAGAATCTTCGGTTTCCAGCCCCTAAAGAACGGAGGGGGAGGATGGAATAGAATACGTAGCTGAAGATTAACTCCGACCTGGGGCTTAGCACATGCAGCCTAAATTACCGTCTAGTGGGCGATACGCATTGAACCAAAGGAATTGCTAAATGTGATACTTCCGACGCCACTGGAATGTACACATTGCATCAATGTGGTTAGGAGGAAAAACTCTAATAAGAATTTTATGCGATTGGTGGGAAAAGAAATTATTCACCTGACGTTTTAGACCAAAGGGCTACCCCATCTTCATAGACAGCATCGTCTCTGAGTGTTTCAGACATAGGGAGTTGCAGCATTCATACGATACATTTGCTAGACTACTGCATAGTTCATTATAGTTCACTATATTCAGGGTAGTGGGCAATGCCATTGAAGACCAAATTGGAAACAATATGCATAAAATATGCCACATAGAATATGTTAGTATAAACAAGTGAGTAACATATAAACATGTACACTTTTTATCCGTAGGTATGACCTATGACAATCAACCGCTAGCCCTTTACCGAGGATAGATACCCTCCAGTGCGCAATTTTGTTCGATGGCTGGTGTACGAGTCGTAACCTGCTGAAATGTGATTATCCGTATTGGAGGGTAGAGTTATGATTACTCGGATATCTGGCCCACCTGCATTGGCGTTGGATATAAAAAATGACATTCATGGCAAACACACGAGGACGGGAATAGTTATTTTTGGCTAATCAGCCGTCCTCAGCCCGTCACACCCAGTCTCAAGTTTTGGAACCCCTGAAGTTCGATAATGACGCCTGATAAGCCAAAAATAGCCAATCCAGTCTCCATTGTTCTTGTCGGTAAGGTTATTCGGCCTGTCATACCGACCACTGTGCGGTTGCTGACGGGGGGTCGAGAGTGAGATCTAAGGCACCACCTGACGAGTATTTCCCAGGACGCGATCAGTGCCATCCATTATTTATATCTATATATTTCTGTAAAAATTTTTACCGTTAGACAAGAGAATCCAGGATGGCGATTTCTGCCTCATTAGGCGTCGTCGGCTAGATATACTATACTTAAGTGTAGCAGCGGACATTGCCGCTACCCTCGAGTTTCGAACCCACGTCTCTCCGGCCAGGGGCAAACGCCCTATACATTTAGCTATCGGGCTCGACGTTTTGACGTTTGTTGATCGGGACCATGCATTAGTTGATAGGCGTACCCCAATCAGATACAGGGCACACCCACCCTGGTTTTTGATGTCCAGTGAGTTCGGGATCTCTTAAGCCATTGCCACATGGCTAATTGTAATGTAACTTACTAAGTTGCTGTTACATTTTTGTTACTTTTTAGGACCTTTTACCGTAAGACAAGAGACTCCAGGATGGCCATTTCTACCTCGTTATGCACCGTCAGCTGGATATACTGATCGGTATGTAATTGGTGTAGGCCTTTCTACTAATATCTATATATATAGGTTCAATAAGAGGAAATAAATGCAATTTGTTGGTTCACAAGGAATTGGTATATTCTTTTATGTGGACGAGTAATACTACCTTCGGAACGTCTTTTGGTGCCGACTTCGGAGCCTCGTTTGGCGCCTCCTTTTGCAGAGCCCTTGCAGGAATCACAGCCGGTTTGCTGAGCTTAACGCCCGGTTTTTCAAGAAGGACAGTCAGCATGTAGGCGCCACCGGTGTCCTCGAACTTGCAGTCATGGACCTAGAGGAAAGAGGGCAAATAACAATTTTAGGGCCGCGGTGGGGAGGAGGACGGTACTTTGAACTTGGAGAGAAGATAAATCACACAAAAGGGTTAACTTAACTGTACGTATCAACGTAAGCTCTATTAGAATTTTAGATTTGAAGAAATGGCACCCTTCGGCTCTAAAACACATTTTAATTTAAGTACTTTCTAAGGCCATGATATGCTCATTCATAATATGCCCCTTGGTCACTGTTGCCTATTAAGGATGCAAAACGAGCTACCTCAATCGAAAACGTGCATGAGGTTTATATTAAGTCTTTAGCATAATGTAGAGAAATGAATGATTGGCCTTGGACCGAACATATACACCGTGTAAAGTAGAGGAGGTAATTCATGTCAACTCATAATCAAAATTAGACTTGGTAGTTTAGGGTACATTTGTCGCGAAATTTTTGGTCTAATGAGTGGATTTGATCCCGAGAAGGCCTTTAAGTAAGAAAAACTACCTGTTCATCTCAGTTTATTTAAGGGTAATGGGTAGAACTTTGGAGAAATCGGAGGTTGCCTGCTATCGAAAAAATCCCCCATACTTTTTAGTACGTCAGAACTAAACATTTAACTTGAATGCGTTGTGCTATGGGAGAATCCCAATGAAAGCAAGAAGATTTTAGAACATATCCGTTCCAGTACCGGAAAAGCTAGTTTTAAGTTTGCGAAAATCAGATGACACCAAAACCCGACCTGTTGTTACACTAGCATTCAAAGTGTCCAAAATACAAGCTGCATACTTTCCGTAAAAGGAATATAGCACATTTCTATAGGCTTTTAAGAAGAGGTTATGTAGAATGTTTATAAAATTTTGCAATTTTTTTGACCGTATCGTGAAGTTTATAGGCAGCAATAATAACTGGACAAATGCAATATTTAATGCATGAAAATCTGCTATTTAAGACTATTTTATTTTCATACAGAAAGATACTCCTTTGTCAGATATGAAATTGGATGAAAACAGAATTTTCTACGAAATGAGTATAATAAATTAATATTTTCATGCGTGGTTTCTCGAAAATATACTCATAAGGACATCGACATTCAATGAGGAAAAATCGTACTCAGTTTGGATTTTGCTGACAGAGGGAAAGAAACTCGTTCGATAGCTAAAATCCTGACGTTGTTGACAGGCCTCGGGATAATTAAACAAGATAATTAATATCATTAATTAAATTTGATGAAAAAAGTGCATCAAATAGCAAATTCAGTGTACTTAGGGTAGTGCATAGCTGTTTGAACAAGACTTATAAGCCAGAAGTGGTCATCCCGTCTCGTGCACTTTTTTAAAACAGGGTGTCCCAAAAAAGTATACACATTTTAATGAATTGTAAGCTTCGTGTTTATTATAATTTTATTATTTATGAAACGTAAAAATATTCACAACTATCAGTTTGTTGTTTTTTTCACAGCATTTTAACTATTGCAGTAGTAAACGACTTGAGAGAAGCCATTTAACACGAATGCACCCGAATACCAAGTGAATTGTTTCGTGGTGCGTGCCATTCCATTGCTTCACGTTTTCAGCAGTTTCATGATCAAAATGGATGTCAGTTTGAGAAAATCCAGTGAAAGAACAATGAACTGACACTTGTAAATGTTTTTAAATTTGTATATTTTTTAAACGCTAATTTTACAATTACTGTAATTGTGTATACTTTTTTTGAGACACCCTGTATATAGAAAATTCATCAAGGTAGTAATAAACCAGAAGCAAACCGCCGATTACTGATGGCCAGTAGCAAGCGCTCGGGTAGAGCAGATGGGATCGAGTAAGATTTCACTGATGCAGTGCCGTGTTTCCATTCATATAATATAATTCATATAATATACTCTCTTCTACTCTGTTACTCCCGTCCTGACCGCTAACGGAATCACAGTGGGGGAACAACGATTTTCCTTCTGCCATTCTTGAAGGTATACCAGCTGGCATGACAGCGAAAACAATTATTTTACTGACGAGGTTGCTTAGTTGGGTTGCCTTGACAACGCAGCTGCGCGAGAGTGTGTCTGTGTATCAATGTGTCCAGTTCGCATTCATGCGTGACTGGAGTTGATGACTGTTAAATAAAACTGGTTGGGGAAGTATCGACCGAAGTAAAAACTCATAGCTCTTCGTTGGGGCCTCGTATCTCGAACGGTTGGAGCGCCGATTGTACTTAAGTCATACCCTAATCACCCCAGCTTCTGCCTTTGCCGATTTAATTCGCTCAAATACACTTTTCAGGGGTTTACTGTGCGCAGTTAAACACATCTTAGAGGTAATCATTTCTACGTAGCATCCAAAATGGCACGTCTTCAGTCAGTTATGAAACATTGCACCACGTCGTCTCAATCATAAAAAGGAAAATGTCCAGTGGGGGGGGGGTTAGAGGAAGCTTTGCAGTCAGTATAACTCACCTTGCCCAGTTCGACCCCCACCATGCCGTTAAGAGCGGAGTTCGTCTCATTGGCTTTGAGAAGGCCTTGCAGGATGGAGAGGAGTTGTTGCTTAAGCAGTCCGTTTCCAGACAGAGCGTCCTCGGCTGATTGGATAGGTGGTGCAGTCAGTGGTGGTTGCGGTGGCGGTGGGGGCTTGTCCTTTGGCATCGCCTTCAGGATGTGGCCCACCACCTGATTAAGCGAGCCCTGCAATTCACCTACTGTCCGTTGGCGCATCTGGTCAATAAACTGCGAGGATGGGAAATAAAAACAACAATATTAAAATTAGTGGGGTCAATAGATGTAGCTCTGCCAATACAAGCAGACATGTCTTGTCCCAGCGATCAGATCGTCGTCGTCGTCATCATCGTCATCATCATCATCATCATCATCATCATCATCATCATC
>JAYGXS010000001.1:12957138-12968327 GCA_036362985.1 Ligula intestinalis | reverse complement strand
TCATCATCATCATCATCATCATCATCATCATCACCATCATCATCATCATCATCATCATCATCATCATCATCATCATCATCATCATCATCATCATCATCATCATCATCATCATCATCATCATCATCATCATCATCATCATCATCATCATCATCATCATCATCATCATCATCATCATCATCATCATCATCATCATCATCATCATCATCATCATCATCATCACTACCACCACTACCAATATCATCATATTTATATGGTGGCATGATATGAACGTTATCACAGTCATCCGTCTTAGTACTGTAAGCTGCTCCCGCTTGCCAACAGGAAACACGCTACGTGGGATATAAAACCGAATTCCGAAAGACAACCGGCTAACGGAGGTGACATTACGAAGGGCCGTGCTTTAGCACCGTTAATAATTTAATCAACTGTCACAAGTAGAGAACACTGTCCTGGTGTGCATGCTGAAAGACTAAAAGCAGTATCTGCACTAATTTTTATTAGTTTTTTGTCACCTAGTCTTTCACAGCAATCTCGACTCTTTTCGATCAAAGGAGCTTGCATGTATGGGTGCAAAGATATAAAAACCTAAACGGGTTTGATGGAAAATCGAGCATGGTTGGTCTTAGACAGAGAGATAGCCGTGCGTTCAGTAGCATAATGCGGGAGTGATCTGTACCACAAAGAAATAAAAAATCCTCCAGGATTAATTTGTCCAGACCCACACATGGGAGTCTTTCAAATTGAGGCATGCAGGCAAACCGGTCTCTGATAAATTTTGCGATATTCAAAGTTAGAACTCGATGCAAAATTTCTGAAAACGTTTATCACACAGTGGTTTGCTGGATTACAAGAGAGTCACAGCAGATATTTGTTCCACAGCTGCTGTAAACCAGATCTAAACTATCTTCTGCACTAAAGAGGACACACTTTCAAACTAAGAATAGCTGATGAACGACTTTTAAACGCCGGAGAAATGTGACTAACGGTCCAGATGTGTCGTCGAAGCGCAAGTAAAAACAAGCTACAGGAAATAAAACCTCAATGTTTGACTGTAGAAGGGACGACGTCCACCATATGCCACACGAAGTAAGCGCAGCATCAGTGACTGCAATTTGAATTAGTCTAAAGTTGTTCATACGCCCGCTGGATAAACCTTGCGCCGACGGCAAGTCTGCTAAGACTAGCAGATCTAAACCTGGTCGGAAAACCTTAACAGACTGTCTGCGCGTGCCACACACAAGACTCGTGTCCATGCACCAGGTTTCAGTACCGAAACATCGTAACTCACATGGTTAAGGTTGCCGTCGTGACCACATCAAGAAGGAGTATTTGAAAGCTGACTCCCTAAAATACTCCTATGATGACAGGATAATCTCGTCCATTGACAGCCTTCCAACCCATAACATAAGCAAACTAGATTGATTCATTATAATTAGTAATGAGAAAGGATTCCCGGGTGACGGCCTACCCATCTCTTAATTCACTCAGACCCTAATCGAAGAAAATAAATCTGCTATTCAAATAGAGCTATGACAAAAATCGAAGACCTGAATAAATAAGGCTGCAAAATCACAAAGACTATGGTAAATAGCATACTGCAGGGTACCAACCTGGCTCAAGTGATTCACAACTGCGCTTAGCTGTTCTTGGCTGATTCCAGTCTCAATGGGAGGCATTGGATTCATCATTTGTGGGAAGCAAGCTGGCTGTGGAGCTAAGAAATTACTGGAGAAGTTGCCGCCATCCGGGGTTCTGACGTCCCACCCGACTCCAGGCACACCGCCCCATACATTTATCTGCGTTCCGGAGTGGTTAGTTGCCGCAAACCCCTGGTCGGCGCTTTCTAGCAAAGGGAGACAATGAAGAGGTGGGTTCAGATTTCTTTACACAGATAACTGTTTGTGCAACTGTGAAGCAGGGACTCACTTCGCAAGATGCCGTCTACAGATTCATCTGCATCGAGGAAGGCATCGCCACCGACGGGCACGAGTGCTGTGTGGTGAGGCGATGCGAGGGATAGCTCCATGTTGTCGTCTTCATCTTCATTGTTAACTGAGATTTCACTGTCATCAAACGGCTCAATTTCGACGACTTGAAACGTCTTTGTCATCACGGGGCTTTCGGCTTTCGTTTGTCTGCATAAAAGAAAGGCTAAAAGAAGCATTTCGCCCATCGTATATAATCAATTAAATTATAGAAAATCCTGGTAGGTGCCTACTTGTGCACAGCCATCGCCTTGATAGTACGTTTGCCCACTCTCAATTGGAACGGAGCCCTGTATCGAAAGGTGATTTCACGGCCGGCTACAATGCGTCGATAGGGGTGTGGTGTGTCGCCATTGGTTGTAAAGAAGATCACGCAGTTTCGCGATTCTACACAAATAGATAGTAATTATCACTCGAGTGTGGGAAAATACTTAAAGAATTTGAAATATTACTACAAGTTATTTTATAATACAAGCCCATTCCTTCAGATGAATTGACTATGAAGGTGATAAAAAAAGCTGAAAAATCGATAAAATGAAAATGAAGTCATTAAACTCCAACATGCTTGAACACATGTATTGTTTACCGATAAACACAGAGCAAACCGCAGCTCTGTGCACCGTTACCCACTACCCAATTAAAGACAAAAAAGGTTGAAAAGCGCTTAGCAGAAAAAATGTATTTTCCAAATAACAGTTTTTCAAACCAGCCAATTAAATAATAAGAAATCCCAGCAAGTTTTTCAGCATTATCTTTCATGACAACATATTCAGGACAGTGGCTGCCGGCAGATCTGGGAAAAAAGTTACTTTAAGTAGCCTTCTTTGGTTTCATTACGTGTCGAGATATTTGTAAAGGAGCTCCTGGCATGATCCTGTCAAATTGAACCAGTTCTATAAACGATAAGTAAAGGCGTTCGATGACCTGCCAACAGCATTGGGCAAATACGGCCGCAAAATAGTTGGGCCATGGCTTTGTTGATTCAGACTTGTGCAAGATTTCAGTCTCTCTCTTACAGCATGCTCGTTTACTTCTACAAACTGGTATATTACAAATTAATTTATAATATACCGGTTTGTCGAAGTTAACAAGAGAGAGACTGAAAGCTTGCACAAGTCCAAATCAACGAAGCCATGGCTCAAATATTTTGCGGCCGTTTGTTAGTGGATTATTTCATTCATAAATTGCTGATAAAAAGTCGATCTTAAAAAATGGGTTCTGTAAATCCGATTCGTTAATCAAAAATTCTTCACCCCCAGATTTCCCCGCATTCCACCGTATTCCCATCGTATTTCCCCGAATTCCCACGGGCGGAAACCCCCGTCCAGTCCGGGGATTGTGCTAGCAAATTTATATGGAGAGGTTATTGAACTATGACAGCTTATGTACTTACATCCTTCTCAGTCATGAATATATTACTTTCTCAAAAAATGGGATGTGGTATTAGTAAATTAATGCAAAAGTTTGCCATTGTTCCGCCATAACAGTTGAATAATTACTACTACTATTTTCGAACTATCCTATTCAAAACTGTCCAATAGTCCCAACCTAAGTTTTAAAATGGCATTGAGTTATCTAACACGTGTTTGCGGAGGACAACATAACCCCATATGTTTGTTTGAATTGAGGGTTGAGTTTATGACTGTTGCGGTTATCCGACATATCCACTGATTCCATAGTAGATCAGGAGATATGCCGTCGGAATAGCGAAGGAAGGCAAATGTCGTGAATAAAATTTGAAGGAACTCAATAAAAATGTCATGATTAGCTGGACAATTATAAACTTCAAAGCACTTTTAAGGAATGTAACCATTAAGAGATACAAGTAACTGGAAAGCAGGCTTATTTCATCTTTAGATGAAAGACAATGGCATAGTTTGTCAAAATCCAATGATTAGTAACGTCAGTGCCAACACGTTTCACTGATAATCTGGATGAAATTCAAATTGTTCAAATTTTAAACAAAGTGGAAGATTTCTATAAATCGATCTATTCAAGAGAAGAAACGACTTTTAGTCTTCGTATTTATTATACTAATCATCTCTATTAGCATCGTTTTATTTTGAACCATGACAAATTCCAAGTGTCCCACGTGCAACGGTAATGTTACTGGCAGGAGGAAGGCCGTGCTCTGCGCTTTATGTACCAGATGGGTGCACATAAAAATGCGCAAAAATAGCCTCTGAAGTCTACAAAGTCTTGAAAAACTATGACTCAAAAGGGCTCGTGCCCTTTTGTAATGCGTGCAGAAGTAGTATCCTTGGCGACGACGCTGCGAACATCCCCACCCATACAACAGACGAAAACAAAACCCTCGATAACTTCAGATGAGGCGAAGCCAGAAAAAACAGCGGTACAGGAGAAGCCGCCAATAGAAAATCTGGAAAACGGAAACCCATCTCTTGCGCTTTCTACTACAGAAATCGATGAAAATGCGGAGTGGACCACGCCGAAACCCGCAAAAAAGAAGGCCGAGCTACACGAAGTGCCGAAGGCTTCTACGTCGAAGGTTTCTGCAGCGGCATCTTAGGTGTCAAAAGAAACAAACGACCCAACTGATAGAAAGAAATCACTTCTCTTCTTCAATGTGCCCGAATCCGACGGATTAGATGCAGAAACACGTGTGCAACACGACTCTAAAGAAATAAAAAAATCACCCTTAAAATGCTGGACCCAAGTGATGGACAGGTATCAATTTTAAGGCTTTATAGACTAGGTGCAAAATCGGCAGATGGCGGACGACCTAGACCACTGAAGGCAATTTTTAAGTTCGTCCACATCCCTAAAACACTGCTGACCCGTGGTCAGAGACTTGAAGGCTTAAATATCTCGATGCGGGCAGATCTGTCCTCTGAGGACAGGAAAAAACAACGTAGAGCCGTCGATGAACTCAAAGAACGTCGTGCCGCTGGAGAGAAAGACCTACGCATAATACATTTTCGAGTTGTCTAGAAGAGGAGACCCCTCTTCAAACCATTGCTTGTAATGGCCCAGGAAGCTCTGATAGAGTTATAGGCCTTCTACTGATAAATGCGCAAAGCCTGCTCAACAAACTGGCTGAATTACATGTAATTATCGCACAAAAGCGCCCTGCAATTATTGCGGTGACAAAGATCTGGCTATTTGAATCCGTAACGGATAGTGAGATCAATGTGCCCGGTTACCGAGTGTTCCGTTGCGACCGTAACGATAGGATACATGGAGATGTCTTGTTATATGCGACCGATGGACTCATTGTAACACTGTTAGAACGCACACGCACGGAAGACAACCGGGTTGAACAACTCTGGGTGTCGGTCAAGGCTGCTACTGGTGCAACCACAACCATAGGTGTTATATACCGAAGTCCTCAAGCCGACGGTATAAACTGGTTGACTACAGTCAAAAAGTATGCCAAAAGGTCGCGGGTCTGTATTGTCGGTGATTTTAATTGCCCACATATCAACTGGGCTTACCTGAACATCGAAGGTCCTGCCTCTGAAACGGAGAACGCGTTGTTGGAATTGACAAACGAAACCCATCTTGTACAACATGTTGCCCAGCCTACGCGGATAGCCGACTCGGGTATGGCTTCCTGTCTGGAATTGATATTCACAAATGGGCACACAAAAGTATCTGATGCTCGGGTCTCCGCACCCCTAGGCACCAGTGATCATGCTACTGTCTTCGCAGCACTCCACATAACAGGATCGCCGTCAACGCGTAGATGCTACAAACCGGCATACTGGAAGACGGACTACGATGAAATGAGACAGAGCGCTAAGAACCTATCCTAGGAACCGAGTAGCTCGGCCGATGTAGAAGAACGCTGGAGAGTGATTCGTGGGAATATTGAGCGATTCTGTCCCCCTTACGCTCTGTGGATGGGCAGCATGTCGTCCCCCACGGATGGATGGTGAGACAAAACGCAAGTTCAAGGCCAGAAAACGTGCCTACAAAGCCTTCATGATCCTAAAAACTACCGAAGCACAAACAAAATACAAAGCACTCAGAGATGAATGCAAACGTATGATAAGGGCAAGAAAAGTAGCATACGAAGAGGATCTGCTGAAAAACGTTGACATTCAACCGAATCGATTCTACTCATTTCTGAATAGAAAGCGTCGTGAAGGCCTGGGCATCCAGGGTCTCCACAATACAGATGGTGTGCTCGAGACAGATGAGTTATGTATGGCTGAACTTCTAGCTCAACAATACTTTTCTGTTTACTTGCCACCAGCGCCCGACAGGGAGGATTTTGAGGTCCATGACCCAACTGAAAACGGCATGCTAATCACCATTGAAGATGTGGAGAATGCACTAAGGCTGCTGGACCCGACAATCTCAATCCGAGGGTAATTAGCGAGCAAGCTTCTATAATCGCGCCAAGCATCAAAGCACTATTTCTCTGTACGCTTGAAACTGCAACGGTACCAAATAACTGGAAAAAGAGTATAATAATTCCGAGGTACAAGGGGGAAGACCGTTTTCTTCCCCAGAATTATCGACCAGTCAGCCTGACCTCGGTGTTTGTGAAAGTACTCGAAAACTTCATCTGTCGTGAAATCGATGCTCACATTGGGCCAGCCACAATCCTACCAACAGAACAACATGGCTTTGTTAAGGGCAAATCGTGTACCATAAACCTTATGGTGGCACGTGAAGCCTGGTGCGAAGCCAAAGAAAAACGACTGCCGGTTCATGCAGCCTTAATCGATCTTAGCAAGGCGTTTGATAAAATCGATCACGTGCTTCTCCTAAACAAACTCAGTAACACGCCGGTACCTAGAACTGTCATCAAATGGATCAAGGGGTATCTATTCGGTAGACAATGCCGGGTCAGAGTTGGCGAAGGGTGCTCCTCGGCGTTTGAGGCTCTTAGTGGAGTACCACAAGGGTCGGTGCTGGGTTCCAGACTGTTTTCAATATACGTCGCGGATATCCCATCAAGACTTGGATCCCCATGCCTTCTGTCCGCGGACGACCTCAAGGTATGGCGTGTCATACGCAACGCAGAAGACACAATGACGTTCCAAAATGATCTCGATGTGATCCACGAGTGGTCATTAGAGATCAAGATACCAGTAAACGTGACCAAATCGAACTTTTTTATAATTGGGAGAGACCGGGACCACCCACCCTATACAATGGGAAACATGACACTGGCCGCTGTTAGGAGTACTCTAGACTTGGGCGTTATCATCCAGGACGACCTCAAGAACCGAGAACAATCAACTTTGGCGAGACGCAAGGGGTTCGCGCTACTTTGCATGTTCAAAAGAGCATTCACCTCCTGGTCCATGCAGATATTCCATAAGCTCATGGTCACGTTTATTCGACCGATCATGGAGTATGGATCGTCCGCTTGGTTTCCGTGTACGAAGAGCGAAATGACTGACATCAAATATGTTCAATGAATGGGGTCAAGAATGGTGCCCGAAGTGAGAAGGCTGACCTATCCGGAGCGCTGTAAAGCACTGGACCTGTTTACCCTCGAATTCCGATGCTCTAGAGGTGACCAAATCATGATGTACAAAGTGATCGTCTGCAGCGACATACCGGAGATCGCAGAGTACTTCAACCTAGCCGTTGACATGCCCACGCAAGGAAACTGCTTCAAACTGGTGGTACAATGGACAGATGGCCTCCCGCATGTCTACCGACTCTCAAGGCGCGCTTTGAATGCATGGAACAATATCCCCCCCCGACGTTGTTGCTGCCGACACAATTGCCGAATTCAAGAAGAAATACGACGCCCTATTTGAAACATGATCTGTACCGTTCACGGGAGAGCCCTTGCTTTGGCGGGGGGATTGGTCTAACCTGAAAACTCCCACATATCCGGTGACTGCAAAGAAGGGGTGCCCACGGATCCGTTCCCTAACCTCTACTGATGAAACATGAAACATGAATATAAAAGTCGGCATTAGTATATAAGCTCCATTGTAAATTATTAATGTAACTTTTTATAAGCAATGAAAAACTTTCTGGTTTGTTTTTAAATATTTATTTTGAATACGCAGCGTCATCCTTGCCAGCACCGGGCAACGGTTGAATCCGGGGAATGTGGGATGAGGAATATTTATTGACGAACTATATTTGCGGTACACATCTTTCGAAATCTCCTTTTTCATAAAAAAATACTAATAACCTTTTAATTTGAAAAAACAATCAATTTGGATGCTTAAAATAAGAAAAGCTAGCGTCCGGCTGCGAAAACTTTTTATCCGAAGGCGGGAAGCCCCCTTTCTCTTGCGAAACAATATTTTTTCTAAATGCACAGTCCTATCATGTTTAAGTTCGTTTGATGGTTGAACTCAAATTACGGAAGTTTATAAGATATAGTTATCATAAAAATAACTTCGGTTGAATTGGAAGCATCATAATTATATTGCTCTTATTATTGGGATAAAGACACGCTAAACTTGGGAATATACACCTGTTTCAATTTCAATATAGGTGCCCGTGTCGATATTTGCTGATGATTTTCCAGACGGATGGGCCCGAAGAGGTGTTATTGAAGGCGCAGAAATTCCGCCGGCAAGAGGCATCCTGCAAGGTCAAAATTCAAAACATTGGGTATTTAGGCCTCACAAGAAGTTTATACACTTTGGTCGAGTTTAACAAAAATGTGAGGCTATCGCGATATCCAACATTTGAAAGTATTTTTTAATTTCACGAATATTCATGTCACTTTTTGAAAGTTTGTGTTGGTTTGCGCAGCCAAAGTAAGCATGTGTAATTATTCTCACGCTCAAGAAGGATGAAAACGGATCTTCAGGCCACATTCACAATAAATATTGTTCGGAGGCGTTCTAGACTAACCGAGTCTGATTAGAACTTATGGGAATATAAGCCACAAAGCGACATTTATAAGAGCGAGGCTATTTAACTGCGAAATAAGTTCAGACTAAAAGTTTTGCAAAACTCGCCGGAAATCCCCAAATCTCTTACGGCTACTTATGGAGCACTCTAAACAAGCGGGGTAAAATCCCCACTCTCAGGTCTCCAGACACGGCCAAATTTGCTGCAACTACGTAGTTATCCCATTCAAACAGACAACGTGGTCAGAGGCCGTGAATATTTTCTAGATTTTAATGACTTCCTTGAGTTGGCTGGACTGTCTGTTTTGTCACCTCGTTAAACGGTAAAGGAAGTTCTTCCACGCCAACTTCCAACGTACCGCCTTCCTGTAGAGGGTCGATGCAACATAGAACGACCTGCCTAGCACGGTTAGCCTTGCTGAACCCATTTAAACATTTAAATACAAACTGTATCCTCGTTTTAAAGAAACTGTTTTTCATATAATCAAGATTGTGGTAGTGGCTGCCATTTGCGCCTGGCTCACACTAAACGATGTGTTTAAAATTTTCAGCTTTACTGCTCTAAAAATTGAATGTAGTGCTATTTTTTGATATGAATATAGAGATTGTGGACGAAAGCCTTATTCCGTAAATAAAGTTACTCAAATAAAGAGGGTCATTTTGAATCAAAATTCTTAGAATTACTTTATTGGGTCGAGTTGAAGTTCGAGTGCTCATCATACTCGAATACTTCTCCGGCCATTCCGGATCCAGTCTGCATTCCATACATAAAATACAATGCCGTTCTGACGTCCACATCACTGATGGCCGCCTACATGGAACCAATGTGCCCTGATCGCGGAGATTCATGGTAGCAGCCTATGATAAACCACTGGGTATACCAGTTATGCAAGTTGGCTGTTCATTAGTTGCCATTATTTAGTCGCATATCTGCAACGCACGCACGCGTATGCACCATCATTTCGTGCTTATGGCATGGATGAGGCAATGCGGTGGTGAGTTCTTTCTCTTAATCTTGTGGAGTTGCATCACGGATGACAAAAGCACGCTGATATAGGAGATATCGCGACGATTTTTTCCCTAAATTTGGAAAAAAATTCAAAAAAGGACGCATGCCGGAAAAATTCTCCCTGAATTTGTTATAGAGCTGCACGTTGTCATCGAAAGCGAGTGAGAATGAAAGACAAACATTGTGGCCCGTCATAAAAGTCCCACGTAATCATTCTGGATGCCGAGTGGACGAAACTTCTGATACATATGTTACTACCCATCCAGATCCAGTACATGTGCCTCATTTGCGCGTGTGGGTTTTGAGATGCACAGTTACACGCACTCGTCTGCAAGTCCTCTTGGATATCTTCAGGTTCGACTTCCTTTACTTACCGACAGGTTTGTTGTGACTAGTTCGCATCGAAGTGAACTCCACTAGAATCTCATGACTGCGGTTCTCGGCGTCTGCGAACAGCCAATTACAGCTGCTGCATACATGCCTTTTGGGCCAGCGACGAATGGCAAACCTGCATGTGTGAATGATTTCTCTGTACACTGGCCTGAATGCTTTCAAACTGGCACTTGGGCCCAGCTGGCTCTCCTGGCAGGTTATGTTCTCCCAAGTCGGACTTTTTTCATCTATTCTTCGCTCCTCTGTGTACATAATATACTGTTCCTACTGCTATAGCCTCCGCTGACTTCTCCACCTAATATGTGAACATGGTCTGAAGATCGCAGTTGCTAGATTTTAACTAACTTAACATCCTGTGATAGGTTCAAGAAGGTCGTTTGGTGCCTCGTCCAATTTGCAATTTAGACGGATGGGCCACGAGGAATGCGTGCACATTAGCTCGAAAAGGCTCTTTTCGTAGCAGATTCTGTTAAAGTTCAATTGGTCTTGGAAAATAAATCGCACCAGCATATTCTATTCAGACTTAGGCGTACGAGCACAAAGAAACGTTTTTAAAGTTGATCTAAAATTTCTTGATAGGCAGATCTCAAATTCGTTCTTCCAATAGGGTTTTCCTTCTGGTGACCATTAACCAAAGACGGAGGCCATTAGCGCCTTTGCTTTCTTCAACTGTATCCAGTAGTCACGCGTACGCCAAACCAGTGATAACAACTATCAAGGTGATGCGGTACTATTAAGAGAAAATAGTACAAAATAAATACACAAACCTTAACAATGGATATTCCACTTCGAGAGCAAAGGGAATCCGTCAAAGGGGTATGGGTCCGGTTTTATAGGATCCCAGGAGTCGGTTCCTGGGGGCTCCCATTGGTCTGAATGTACTAGTCCAATGGTTGGGAGGGTGGACCTACGCGAACAGGGACAATGTTTTGTCGGCAAAGGGAGGGGGGGGACGGACGGGAACAGAGACAATGTTTTGTTGGCAAAAGGGGCGATGCA
>JAYGXS010000001.1:12929906-12952546 GCA_036362985.1 Ligula intestinalis | reverse complement strand
TGGTCATTAGAGATCAAGATACCAGTAAACGTGACCAAATCGAACTTGTTTATAATTGGGAGAGACCGGGAACACCCGCCCTATACAATGGGAAACATGACACTGGCTGCTGTTAGGAGTACTAGAGACTTGGGCGTTATCATTCAAGACAACCTTAAGACCCAAAAACAATCAACTTTGGCGAGACGCAAGGGGCTCGCGCTACTTTGGATGTTCAAAAGAGCATTCACGTCCTGGTCCATGCAGATATTCCGTAAGCTCATGGTCACGTTTATTCGACCGATCATGGAGTATGGATCGTCCGCTTGGTTTCCGTGTACGAAGAGCAAAATGACTGACATCAAATATGTTCAACGAATGGGGTCAAGAATGGTGCCCGAAGTGAGAAGGCTGACCTATCCGGAGCACTGTAAAGCACTGGACCTGTTTACCCTCGAATTCCGACGCTCTAGAGGTGACCAAATCATGATGTACAAAGTGATCGTCTGCAGCGACATACCGGAGGTCGCAGAGTACTTTAAACTAGCCATTGACATGCCCACGCGAAAAAATTGCTTCAAACTGTTGGTACAATGGACACATGGCCTCCCGCATGGAACAATCTCCCCGCCGACGTTGTTGCTGCCGACACAATTGCCGAAGTCAAGAAGAAATACGACGCCCTATTTGAAACATGATCTGTACCGTTCACGGGAGTGCCCTTGCTTTGGCGGGGGGATTGGTCATACCTGAAAACTCCAACATATCCGGTGACTGCAAAGAAGGGGTGCCCACGGATCCGTTCACTACCCTCTACTGATGAAACATGAAACATGAATATAAAAGTTGGCATTAGTATATACGCCCCATTGTAAATTATTAATGTAACTTTTTATAAGCAAACAAACATGCTGGTTTGTTTTTCAATATTTAATCTGAATATGCAGCGTCATCCTTGCCGGCACCGGGCAACGGTTGAATCCGGGGAATGTGGGATGAGGAATTTTTATTGACGAACTCTATTTATGTACACATCTTTCGAAATCTTCTTTTTCATAAAAAATACAAATAACCTCTTAATTAAAAAAAAAACAATCAATTTGGATGCTTGAAATAAGAAAAGCTGGCGTCTGGCTGCGAAATCTTTTTATCCGGAGGCGGGAAGCCCCCTTTCTCTTGCGAAACAATATTTTTTCTAAATGCACAGTCCTATTATGTTTAGGTTCGTTTAATGGTTAAACTCAAATGACGGAAGTTTATAAGATACAGTTATCATAAAAATAATTTCGGTTGAATTGGGAGCATTATAATTATATTGCTCCTAATTATTGAGATAAAGACACGCTAAACTTGGGAATATACACCTGTTTCAATTTCAATATAGGTGCCCGTGTCGATATTTGCTGATGATTTTCCAGACGGATGGGCCCGAAGAGGTGTTATTGAAGGCGCAGAAATTCCGCCGGCAAGAGGCATCCTGCAAGGTCAAAATTCAAAACATTGGGTATTTAGGCCTCACACTAAGTTTATATACTTTGGTCGAGTTTAACAAAAGTGTTAGCCAATCGCGATATCCAACATTTGAAAGTATTTTTTTAATTTCAAGAATATTAATGGCACTTTTTGAAAGTTTTGTGTTTGTTTGCGCAGCCAACATAGGCATGTGTAATTATTCTGATTTTGTAATCGTATAACAGTTGATAAACTTATTAATTTACCAGACAGAGGGCTCGATTATGAAAGTTAATTAAAGCGGTGCAGCTCACTGACTACATCCCAATCTTACATGCTTATCGATTCCATAGGCCTCAACTTATTGGCAATGAGAGAGTTAGAAACGGGAAGGTATACCATTTAAAGTATTTGACCCAAATTGCTACGTAAATTGAAAACACCAATGACTGAATGAGGCCAAGTAGAGTTTTGAAATGCTAAAGTAGAATATTTAAAACCATTTAAGCTTCAAACGTGTTGGCAGTATTGTTTGCACGGAAAAAATCGGGTATTTTCGTGGTTTGCAAAACTTGCCGCTCAAATTTGAACAGAGTAGAATACATATATATATATATGTAGATATAAGAAGGCAAGGCGATCACAGGAACCAAGGATTTAATGTCCTGACGTTTCGGTTTTAGACAAGCTTCCATTGTCAAAGGTGGTAAATGCACGAACGTTCACAGTATTTATGGGTAAAATTTAGCTAGGCATGGGGATGACTGTTTTCATGCGGCTGTGGGCTCGTCTTATCCGGGGGTAGTGGCGTTGGTGGGATAATTGCCATTGATCGGGTGCGCATCGTTCGTAGGTTGGGCACGGCCGACGTCATGTCGCGTTCACACCTTCCCCTTGAGGTGCAAATTGCGGCACAAGTTCGCTTTCAAAGACGCTGAGATCGTAGGGCGTGGAAGCGACCAAACGACCAGGGAAACGCTCGAAGCCTGGCATACCACAAGCAGCTCCATTAATAGGTGTGTGACGCTACCAGTTGTCTACCAAAGTCTACGGGAAAAGCACAGGAAGCAGAACCACAGGCAGGAACGCCGACCAGACGCACCAGCCGACAGCATAAACGAGGGCTTAGGACCACCCGACGCAAACACGGATGAGGGACAAGCTGTTTCGACCACAATCCTGCGAGATGGCCAACAGGATGGGAACGCGGGTGAACACGAGCCCACGCCGATAAGAGACGACGGTGACTTTGACTGCCGGGCCGCTAGCAACCGTGAAGTCAACGCGAGCATGGCAACCGCAATTTGCACCTCAAGGGGAAGGTGTGAACGCGACATGACGTCGGCCGGGCCCAACCTACGAACGATGCGCACCCGATCAATGGCAATTATCCCACCAACGCCACTACCCCCGGATAAGACGAGCCCACAGCCGCATGAAAACAGTCATCCCCATGCCTAGCTAAATTTTACCCATAAATACTGTGAACTTTCGTGCATTTACCACCTTTGACAATGGAAGCTTGTCTGATACCGAAACGTCAGGACATTAAATCCTTGGTTCCTGTGATCGCCTTGCCTTCTCAATTATGTCCAGGTATACGCAATTTCGCTTCTATCAGCAATATATATATATATATATATATATATATATATATACATATCTATATATATGTATATATTTATATATATTCTACTCTGTTCAACATTGAGTGGACAGTTTTGCAAACCTCGAAATCGCCAGATTTGTTCCGTGCAAACAATACTGCCGACACGTTTTTAGCTTAAATGGTTCTATATATTCTACCTTAGCATGGATATTATAAATGACCTCAATTTAAGGATATAAGAAAAGGAAAACCAACTTCAGATGAACTGTAGAAATGATATGGTTTCCTTAAATTAATAGAGCCATCGAGGGCATTCCTTACCAGCAACCTTTAAAATATGCCTATAACTATAAACTTTATGCTTAAAGCAGCAAGCACGACAGCGGCCTTTTTGAAGAAGTTTCGGTTATCAGGAGAAGTCGTCGAAAATTACGAGAAAAAGCACGCCTGCTCGGGTTCTTTTTCTGAGTATTACCTAAAATCACTGAGTTTCAGTTTCAAAAGATTTACACTGCTGCTATTAATGCCAATTCCTTACTTGAATCTATATTTTTCCTATCAAATCGGGTGGAGAGATATTTGCAATATCTCAAAAATATTAATCACGGAGTCCGGAAAATGAGCCAACGTAAATCCTTCAGAATGTATATGGTAAGCGACCTCTCCGTACCGAAATCCTATAGCTTCTATTTTTCACTACAATAAAAGATAATCATCGAAACGAAAGACAGTAAATATCTGCCCGATATACAAGGCGCTCCTCAAATGTATATCAACAATCATCAGCTTGTCAACATGACCTACGTTTACTGGAAAATACTGGAAACCATATTTTAGGAGGAGTTAGTTAGCTAACCAACGCCACGGAAATACTGTATCCACCAGGTGAATTTAAAATGTAAAGCCTTACTCGTTCCGCTAACTATGGCCAGCGCAGAGTCATTTATATAACTTAAATCATAACTTGCTACAGTGGATGACTGAAAGGCTGTTTAACATAAACTAACGTTTGGAAAGCGGAATAGGGTAGAAAAACACTCAGATTGCCTCGATCTTGCTTTTTCTTAAGAAAAAAATTGGATTAAACTTAATTTCAAGCGAACACGTTGACATACACATTTATTTTTCAATGCTTACAATCAAGGTCTGCCAATGCGGTGAAAAAGATACTTTTGGAAGGGGAACTACCTACTTATTAGCAGAGATTTTCAGCTTTATCAGGGAACCAGAAATGTACGGTGGAGAAAATCAGCATAAGATGACCTTTACCTCATTGATGAGAAGAATTTTTTACTTCAACCATCTCTCAGAAGAAAGACAACTACTAACCGCTCAAGAAGGATGAAAACGGATTTTCAGGCCACATTCATAAAATAAATATTGTTCGGAGGCGTTATAGACTAACCGGGTCTGATTAGAACTCATGGGAATATAAGAGCAAGGCTACTTAACAGCGAAATAAGTTTAAACTAAAAGTTTTGCAAAACTCGCCGGAAATCCCCAAATCTCTTACGGCTACTTATGGGGCACTCTATACAAGCGGGGTAAAATCCCCACTCTCAGGTCTCCAGACAAGGTCAAACTTGCTGCAACTACGCAGTTATCCCATTCAAACCGACCACGTGGTCAGAGGCCGTGAATATTTTCTAGATTTTAATGACTTCCTTGAGTTGGCTGGACTGTCTGTTTTGTCACCTCGTTAAATGGTAAAGGAAGTTCTTCCACGCCATCTTCCAACGTACCGCCTTCCTGTAGAGGGTCAATGCAACATAGAATGACCTGCCTAGCACGGTAAGCCTTGCTAAACCCATTTAAACATTTAAATACAAACTGTATCCTCGTTCTAAAGAAACTGTTTTACTTATAATCAAGATTGTGGCAGTGGCTGCCATTTGCACCTTGCTCACACTAAACGATGTGTTTACAACTTTTAGCTTTACAGCTCAAAAAATTGACTGTATTGCTATTTTTTGATATGAATATAGAGATATTGGACGAAAGCCTTATTCCCTAAATAAAGTTACTCCAATAAAGAAGGTCATTTTGAATCAAACTTCTTAGAATTACTTTATTGGGTCGAGTTGCAGTTCGAGGGCTCATCATACTCGAATTCTTCGCCGGCCATTCCGGATCCAGTCTGCATTCCATACATAAAATACAATGCCGTTCTGACGTTTACATCACTGATGGCCACCTACATGGAACCAATGTGCCCTGATCGCGGAGATTCGTGGAAGCAGCCTATGATAAACCACTGGTTATACCAGTTATGCAAGTTGGCTGTTCATCAGTTGCCATTATTTAGTCGCATATCTGCAACGCACGCACGCGTTTGCTCCATCATTTCGTGCTTATGGCGTGGATGAGGCAATGCGGCGGTGAGTTCTTTTTCTTTATCTTGTGGAGTTGCATCACGGATGACAAAAGCACGCTGATATAGGAGATATCGCGACGATTTTTCCCTAAATTTGGAAAAAATTTCAAAAAGGACGCATGCTGGAAAATTTCTCACTGAATGTGTTATAGAGCTGCACGTTCTCATCAAAAGCGAGTGAGGATGAAAGACAAACATTGTGGCCCGACATAAAAGTCCCACGTAATAATTCTGGATGCCGAGTGGACGAAACTTCTGATACATATGTTACTACCCATCCAGATCCAGTACATGTGCCACATTTGCGCGTGTGGGTTTTGAGATGCACTGTTACACGCACTCATCTGCAAGTCCTCTTGGATATCTTCAGGTTCGACTTCCTTTACTTACCGAAAGGTTTGTTGTG
The DNA here is from genome assembly GCA_036362985.1 of Ligula intestinalis. Taxonomy (NCBI): domain Eukaryota; kingdom Metazoa; phylum Platyhelminthes; class Cestoda; order Diphyllobothriidea; family Diphyllobothriidae; genus Ligula; species Ligula intestinalis. Next base: position 12,946,726 of record JAYGXS010000001.1, on the reverse strand, counting down.
ACAACTTCGCATCGAAGTGAACTCCACTAGAATCTAATGACTGCGGTTCTCGGCGTCTGCGAACAGCCAATTACAGCTGTTGCACATATGCCTTTTGGGCCAGCCACGAATGGCAAACCTGCACCTGTGAATGATTTCTCCATACACTGGCCTGAATGCTGTCAAACTGGTACTTGGGCCCAGCTGGCTCTCCTGGCAGGTTATGTTCTCCCAAGTCAGACTTTTCCCATCTATTCTTCGTTCCTCTGTGTACATAATATACTGTTCCTACTACTCTAGCCTCCGCTGACTTCTTCACTTCTAAGTAACCATGGTCTGAAGATCGTAGTTTCCTGAGTTTAACTTGCTTAACCCCCTGTGATAGGTTCTAGAAGGTCGTTTGGTGCCTCGTCCGATTTGCAATTAAGACGGATGGGTCACGAGGAATGCGTGCATATTAGCTCAAAAAGGCTCTATTCGTAGCAGATTCTGTTAAAGTTCAATTGACCTTGGAAAATAAATCGCACCAGCATATTCTGTTCATGCGTACGGGCACAAAGAAAAGTTTTTGAAGTTGATCTAAAATTTCTTGATAGACAGATCTCAAATTCGTTCTTCCAATAAGGTTTTCCTTCTGGTGACCATTAACCAAAGACGGAGGCCAATAGCGCCTCAGGTTCATTGTTGAAAACCGTAGCATTTTTTGGATCAGCAGAAACAACAGACCGAACCAACTGCTCTTTTTTAATGGCTCGTGCCATTGGCATCGCCTACGAGCCCAAATATTTTTCTTATGTAATTATTCATGTATGAAATTATGTACAACACTCATGTATTTTATACTTCTTGGGATGAAAGAGTAATCGTGCTTTTTTGCTATTTTAAACTAAATGATTGCTGCTCACTTTTCGCGCACCATGCTATGAAGACCCCTGTTTGAATTTGTCTACTGTATCGATGCATTTTCAGTCATTTTGTCACCGAAAGGGAGCTCAAATGCATTTACATCGCTTTTCCTCAATAAAACTGAAGTGAACCGAAAGTTAGACGATCTGAATGACACACCACGGGAAGTGCTAGGTTTTCAGGAAAATGCCAAAACGACCACTGAACTCATGGGCATGGACTGATGCAACTGAACAGCCCATCTACATCAGCAACCCACAAACCTCAGTCCGTATTGCATATACCATACTTTTGTCGGGCGGCCCAGATCTCATAAATGTGAAGATTTCATAAAGATAGCGTTAGACAGGAGTCACTGCAACATGACTCACAGTCTTCCAGTCTCTGAAAACTGAATAACCGGCTTATCCAATCAATGGCTCATTTTAGATGTACGACTCTTATCTCATCAGCTTTATTGTACTGATTAAGGTGGAGGACTGGTGGAGCACCGAAATCCTTTACTTGTCGGGGCTTTAGATCGACTGCAGATGTCTGTCGTCAGAGCTAAAGCTAACAAGAAAATTGGCGACAATTTTACGGACCTGTTGCAAACCGATGGTGACTACGCAGGGATTCGTATTCTGGCGCCAAATCAATGCATCGACGGACTGGCCCTAATCCGGGGCAAAGGCTGCAATCAGTTCGCAGCCAATCATGTTCCCGGCATGGAAGACTAGATTGGTGGCTGTGAAGTTAAACTCCAGCTTTGCATTGAAAGCGTTGACAGCCACTTGTGATAATTTGTCAACCAGTCGCAAAACCAGCTTGTACCCATGTATGCACGATTCGAAAATGCTTCCAGTTTGACGCGTGCCATTATGAGAACCGTAGGCAAAGAACACGATACACTACGTCTGACTGCTCGGTCTTTGATTTTTAAGCGCTTGCAACAAATGATAGCTTTTCAGCCTGATAAACGCGTATTTTATGTTCAGTGTGTTAAGGACCAGATTGACTCGAAGTGCACGCCATCCTAACGAGGCGTTCCCTAGCAAGACCACTGGTCCAACCACACAGAGTGCATGTGTGAACGTACACAGCGCGGCTCGCGCAGGACTCAAACATAAGCCAGACAACCGGTCCACCCACAAACATACAAAGTGCATTGACTGACGCAGCTGCGCCCAGCTTAAGCTAAGCGGTAGACTAACACACCAACTCTCGTGAATCACTCAGCCAATGAAGTCATGCCTTTCTTGCGACCACCGTCTAATTGGTCCAACCTTGTACATACGCATTCGCTTGCTTTAAATTATACTGTACTAGGTTTCTCGAAGACTTCTATCTTAGTCCACTTCTGGTCATGTTTTTCCTTTGGGGACTCACACAAGGTGAAACTTAGATGGCGATATCACAGTTTTGGCCCCGTTACAACACAGTGCATATACAGTTCAATATTCTACGATGGGTCAGCGTGTAGGAAGAAACACAAATCTCTCAGGATCAGATGGAAGCCAAACCAACCACCACCGATTTCAGGATTAAATGCAGACAACAACTATTCCTCCCCCTGACCGTATACACGCGGATGACAGCTATTTTCCCCACTGACTGAGCAATAAACTGCGGTCGACGATTATCTTCCTTTACACAGTTCAGTATGTTATGTAGGACAACCTTGCCAGATTTCGTCGCGCACAAATGAAAAGGGCGTTATTGATTGAAAAAGAGGCCAAGGGTCTTGACTAGGACATAAATTGTTGCTCTTTTTTCTAAAATATACATCGCTTCGTTGCAGCCGGAGCATTTGACGGTTAAAGGCCCCTAGAACCTTGTCTTTGATAGTAAACTAGGAGTTCGCCGCTACAAAATTCCGGTTGAAGCCGAAACTTGAAAGTTTGCGATCACGGAATGTCCTCACAAGAAAGCTAACCTGCTCTTGGTATATCACCGAAGAACTGTGGAAGGTCAAACCCTGAATTTTATCTTTAAAAACCATCCAGATTGTTCACTAGCCTATTTCTGTAACGTGGACCATCAAAGGTGGAGATTTCGTATCCTAAAGTTCACCTGGGCAGGACGCTCGACAGCAGAATTGGCCTGGTGGCGTTCCGCTCTACCTTGCAGTTATTGTCAACGCTCGCACTGAAGAGGGAACGTGACCGGCATTGCAGCATCAAATGCAACAACGTGTAAAAGTTTTACAATCGTGAGCGATTCTTTCCACACTGCACTCCACAGGATCTGCGCGTGAAGGAAAACAGAGCTGCGCGGCCTCTACTACACTCTGTCTTGCCTCACTTATCTGAGCTTGGTGTCATGAAAAAGCCACGAAGAACAGAGGCTGTATGAGGTGTATTAGCCGACAGAAGTAAACAGACCGTTTAAAAATTGGTCGCAGATTCTTCGTCAGAGACATGAGCAGAAAGCAATAGCAGGAACGGGTAACCTGCACGGGAATTTGTAGTATTTAAAGGACACAGTCATTACTGCAGGTATATAACGAAAATTAGCGGTAATCACCCTCGTATGCTTTGATAGGTTGTTAACCGGCATGTGGGCCGTGACTTGCTGAACTTTCATCGCGCGTGGTGGTCACGTGATGTTTACTCGGCCATCTGGCCCTCCGGTGTTGGCGTAAGATGACGCGGTGGCCTGTACGTTCTGCAAGTGGTGACTTGCATTGGCCAAATTGAGCCTCAGGATTAGGCAAGTCGTTGCACTTGTTTATGGATTGGGGGCCCATGAACTATGACTCAAGTAATTGTCGGCCAACAGGATTGTAACCTGTTACGCCGACACCAGAGAGCCAGATGACCGAGCGATCATCACGCCCGAGTCCACCATGCGCGATGAAAGTTCATCAAGTGAGAGCCAACATACCGGTCAACAAACTATGAACGCACAAGAGGGCAATTATCGTTGATTGTCGTTATACGTGTGAAGTGAAGTCTGTGTCCCATAAATACTGCAAATTCCTGTGCATATGTTACCCTTTCCTGTTTTTGCTATCTGCTTATGTATCTGATGAAGAATCCGCGACAGATGTTGAAACGTCAAGCGAATAAAAATGTTGTGCCGGCGATCGAATCTTCTTCCCAATTACTTCCCGGGACTCCCATGTTCAGGCATTTACAGACATAAGTGCTCGCCTCGAATCCCATATATGTGGGGCTGCCATTAAAGGACACATTACGAAGTTTTCACTGTGGCTTGACTCTCCATCCCCAAAGAGCCTATTTAGCCCGTCAGTTGGCAGGGTTCTAAGCCATGGCGTTTATTGTAGCATAACACTTTCACATCACGTCCGATTGCTTATAGCGAGAAAGTTCGCTCAATGCCATCGGGAAGGAGACCCCGAGTCAATCAAACTCTCCCTCTCTCTTTCATTTCGCATGCACTGGTTCGCTAGCGGAGCCGGCCAGGCATCTAATGCAGGGTGTGGTGTGAACCTGCACATAGGCGTTCCACCTCTCCCACCCCTATTTGTAACATTTTTTTGGATATAAAACCCATAGAAGCCCTATCGTGCTCTTATCTGATGCCATATTTTGTCGTGGCCCGTCATTAGACCAACGCCAAGTACCACCCCACGCTCAGTGAAAACGTATTTTGTGTGATCTCACATGCTTCCGTTAGCAGCAGCAAGGGTGTTTGATTGCATAAGCACTTGAACGGAATTCAATAGTCCGACATGAACCACCCCGGAGGACATGGTTAACGGAGGATAGTAAAGGGCCATTCTATTCCCTCGCGTCCTGCTTCAGTTCAAATCAGAACTAAAAAAATTATAGTGTGAGAGAGAAATAAATAATGCTTCTTGGTTGCAGAAGAAGAAATAAAAAGAAAAAAGCTGTAAAAGGAAGGTTGGGGTGGAAGACGTGTACTTCAGTCTATCTTGGGGGCAAAGCCGGTCTGTCCTTCGACTGAGCTAGCTTTTCCCGCATCGCTGGGGGTAGGGCATCTGCGAGTGTTTCCACATTTGGATTGTCCACCCCGGTGACTGCAATGTCTCGCAGGGCCGGCAGTTCCGAGAAAGGCAACCAATCCTCGCCTGGAGACAATAAAACCTTCAATTGAGCGTAGGGCGGTTCACAAATAGGTTTTTGAAATGCAATACAATCCAGAAAGATAATTCAAAAAATGGGAGAACCTCTTCGAAGTCGAGGAATCCTTTGCTGTGCTCCTTTTTCAACTCCGGACATGCGTAGCATTACTAGCATCTCTTGGGTAAGTTGGCCTTAGAAAATTAGTTAAACGGGTTGCTTTGCAGTATACTTTGTAAAACTCTGGCCAAAACTCAGGGACGTATGATGATTATGAAATTTATTAGTCCGTCTCTGTCCTGTAGAGTGTAGAAGGGTCTCTGCCATGTGCTGACTGAACCGGACACAGATGAAAGCGTTCTAGGGTATTGTATGATGGTTAAATGTCATTCCATACAGACGACTTATTGCTGCACATGACAATTTCGATTAAATTCAACGAATTTGTTGGTTTTATATCGTCAGATTGAGCTGGCGGCAGAGATTAAGGTTTCTGCAAATGTGTCTACTTACAACATTTCAGTAGCATCTATTTGTGAGTTTTGGAGCAAAAAAGGCCTACATCCACCTAACTGGATAACAGAAGAGGAAAGAAGTCCAAGATACGAAATAATGAGGCTTAACGGGCGAACGAGTAAAGAACGCACGTATTTGCCGACCGGCCTGTTTACGCTCCTGTTCAGTCTCGAAGACGGTGTCATGGTCCTGCCAGTGCATGTCGCAGGCGGCGCAAACGGAGGCTGAGTTGAAGGCACTGCAACCACAGCCCTTGGCCCGACAGCGGTAGGGCGAGGGATAGCACTCGTGGTCCTCGTGGGTGTGCTTGCATGAACACTTCATGCGATAGGCGGCAGGATCAAAGTCACGTCTCTTGCGCAACCAGAATTCACCGAATTCCTCCGGACGGCCGGGAGCGTATAAAAAGCGTTTGCACTTGCAGTTACCCTAGGTGTTTGGTAAAGAAAAATGCGGTTCTTCCAGTATAAAGCAACGACAAAAATTATGCATTATGATACTTTTCACAAAATTAAATTTACGCTACTGCTTCATTGAGAGCATCGTAACCATTCTGGTGTCTATACCTGCGTTGGTAAAATTTTCGACAGGAAATCGTTGTCCTAATAAATAGCTTGCATGAAATTAGTTAGTGGTGCAAGGTAAGGATACTTCATATTTCCAAATCAATCTTAATGGTTTCCAGAATAAGCTCATTAACTTTTCAGTCATTCGGTCGACGTTTAGAGCGCAATATGTCTCACTCATCTGCTTGCGGACGAAATGACATGGGTCCACAGCAGTTAATGCCCTTATCTGGAAAAAATCAGACTTCTGCCTAAAGCCCTCAGGGAAAGAAAGTGTAAATTTTTGACGAGATTTTATCCCTTATAAAGTCTACAAAGATAGATAGCAACTTGAGCTAACGATTTCAGTCCTTGTGTCAAAAGTACACCACCTCATCAGAAGAATCTTTCATTTTCTCCAGCACTTGAATGTGTTGACATTTAAGGGCTTCCCACAGAAATATTCTAGCGGGAAACGTAGTTTGGGTGGACTTTCCAAAAAAATCCGCACGCACACTATGCTGAAGGTTTAATGCATTACAACCGCAGAGGTTTTGGAAAATATACCCATTCTTCAATGGGGCTTCAAGGAAAAATAGTTCCACTTAAAAATAAGCAAGAAACCGGTTTACTGATAAATATTCAGTAGTATAAGAAGATCCAGAGGTAATTTCAGCGCCACTCGGTCGACGTTTCAAGGGACACTTTTGGACTTTCAAATTAAATGCTTGTGGTCATTAGCAAATGCCAAACAGACCTAGGCTCACTGCAGTGGCATGCTATGATACCACCGCAGACAGGCTGTTGCAAGGCAGAGATGACCTTAGCTGATATGGCCAAGACTTGTAAACTATTGTGGCGTTCTGACGTGAGGAATATAATACGTTGGCTGATGGAACGTACGAAAAACGAATATTTTCGTGCACGTTTTCTACAAAATATATTTTAATTTATAAGGAAAGTGAAAATAAATTAGCTAAATTCATACTGCTTAAGTAGCAATGTTTTACATAATAAGCATTTTAAAAGCTGTCAGAAAAGAAGTTCATCAAAACTTTGGCATCCTCTCGTGCTTGAAATTACTTGAGATTAGGCTCCATAATAGTCAGTATTACAGCCCTACTTAATGCGAGTGATTATTAATCTTTCGCAACGTTCGGCTTTGTGCATGAAATACAGTACGTACTGTGTTTCAACCAGCCTAGCTCACACATCTAAATTCTGAGCAAGCTTAGTGCACAACACAGAAGGCTTGATTTGCCGAAGAATGCGCATACATAAAAATATGAGCATGAAAAATAGCAAACTGAGGATTAATTAGCACAAACATCTTACGGTTAAATGCAAACAATTTTACCTGAGTACATGGCACCATACGATTCTTCGTAAATGAAGTGTGTTCCTTAAGTAGATGTGAACAGAAACACCGACCGGATGAGTTGACGCGAATGCAATCCTGATCAGTATATGGAGGTCTGTTAGGCCGCAGGGAAACATAAATGCCTAAAATAAGCATTAAATATATAGTAATCCTAAACCACATTGAAGACTATTGCCGCACTGGAAGTCTCTGCCGGTTTCATATGGCTTAAAGCGGAATAGGGTGCTTATCTGCTTGAAATGCACCAGGTTGTCGTACAATGCAGATAGTAATAATAATTGCACACTTCTGGATCATCTACCTCGTGCGCTAAGAAGTTGCGAGTGAATGGCAATAGACAGCTGCGCGAGGGTCCTATTTACAAAAAACAAAGTTGCTAAAATGTAAAAGGATAACTCAAACTTCTCACTTTTCTCTACAAAACAAACAAAAGGATATTAAAATGTTCATTCGTTGAGCTATTAAGATGCCAGTTTAAGGAAGTATTTATAAACAAGAACTCATGTAACACACTAACTTTCCTTTAAAAGTCTTTGCAGCAGGAGGACTAACAAATTGCCTAGAATCATTATGCATTGGCCTGCGTTTAAAAATCGTCCCCAATCCATCCTTAGGCTTATCAGAAACATCATTTTTGAACAAATGTAGACTAAATTTGAATAGACTGTTAAATGCACATGGTCAAAAAAGGATTAGAAATACTGAAACAAGCTAATTTGTAAGCAATCTCGGTGGCATTGACTAAAAATTTCCAGTGAACTGAAACCGTTCTGAGAAATCAACTAATGAGGGGTATTATTTTGACAGCATGAAAGGATTGGCAAACGCATATTGGCAAGCAAAACCCTCTTACATGACACCCACCAGGAAATGAAAATCAGCGCAAAGTCTGTTAGAATTATTTTCAAATGCAGCCTTTAAGAAAACCATCGACAGAACTCAGGACAGCAACTTCGGCATCTCTTTGAATACTAACTTCAATACTAGAAGACTGGACATCCATTGGTCACATTATTCTTAGTGATAAAGTTCAAAAAAACACATGATTGAAAACATAGTTGGAAAATTTTGACCTCCAAAATAGATAACGGGTATACAAATTGCAGTGTATATTAACTGGCATGTTTAGATTAATGAATATAATGAGAGCGCCTGTTTAAGGAGTAATATAGACGAAACTGAGAAAAATGCTACAGATAACGAACGGGAACAGCCTTCAAAATGTAAAATAACCACGGATTACGCCAACAGATGTCAGGTCAATGCGAATTTGAGATAAACCCCTTTCAAATCTAACATGTTTCAAGAAAAACACAGGAAAAAGGTCAAAGCTATGTGAATGCAAAACAGTTTGGGTGTGATAACACCTTACTGAACCACCGTGTTGCCAGAAGGTCATGCTTTAGACTGAAAGTGCCAGTGCCAGCTTTGGGCATAGTAAAAAAATAATATGGAGAAAGACTTGTAGAGCATATGATAAAAAGTACAGCGAAATACGGAAGACGAACGCTGTTATGTTGCGACTCTGGTTAAAGACGAAATACTACACATATACATCCGAAAGTTTGAAACAGACAATAATGACATATCTGACGGCATCAATTGAGAGGAAGATTAATCGCACGTTTAAATTTCGGTGTTTAAACCCAGATTAATATTTTTACGAAAAAACCGAGTCAGATGAGGTTCCACTGAATCCACGGGTTTCCATCTTTTCCAGATTTCGGAGACCACGCTGACTTGACGTTAAGTGATGATAGGAATACATGTAAGAATCGATTAAGCAACTGTTGAACTACCTGTGAGAGCACTGTATCCAAGATGCCAAGGCAAAATCAATCAATCAAGTTAAATCGATACTTTAGAATGGATTTGAATTATATTAAAAAAACTAAAATCCGCATGCTTTTAGAAGAGTATCTGACAGTATCACCATTAATTGCCCTCACAACATTAATAAACCCATAAACAGATTGATTTAAATGAATTGCCAAATGCACAACATCTGTGATTATAAAGGCAATTAATTATGAAGAAAAAATTAATATACGGTCATCAAGCGCAGTATGCGTTAAACATATCACAGAAAACATAACGCACAGTATAGCGAGAATTTAAATTATAATGTTATTGTTAACTGATTGTTTTCTACCAGGTAAAGACTTATTTGGCAGTCATAATAACACAAAATGAGTTTAGTGAAGGTTATGGTCCATAAGAAACAAAGTTGCCATTACATATATGTTGATAGATAGATAGATATTAGCATTTGGCATTTGTTCATACATTGTGAATGCAAGTGGACTTATAATGACTGACCAGAAATTCCAGGTTTTTTATCTATTCATTTCAAAAATACTTGGACAAATTCTCAATACATAAATATGTATTTCCTTGTGAAACTTGAAAGCAATGCACAATCCCCATGGGTATGCCCAAAACTACCTTTGGTTATAGTGCAGAGTATAATAAGTGAAAAAATAATTATGTTTGCATATATGCAAACATAGGTCTTTTTCACTCATAATATTCTTCATTCATTCATTCATTCATTCATGTATGTATATATATATCCCATCTACATGAATAAAGAGTTCGCTTAAAAGAACACTTAATTATATTTAAAAGCAGGTGATGAACAGAAGGGTGCTTGACTTAGGTATTAATAACATCACCATTATCTACATACTTACCGCTTTCTATTGCTTCTTTGACCGCTTCGATTTCAGGTTCAAACAATTCCTTAGTTCGCTGCGCAAAGTTTTCGTTCATTGCTCTTGCCATTGAGATAACATCGTAGTGTTTCGCTTTCTGTATTTTCTTAACGCGAACCTCTAATTACTGGTAACGCATAGTAACTCTGATATCACCTCCAACAGGCGTGTCGTACGTTCCTTCTATGATGTTGCCATCGCTATCTTCTGGGAAAAATTTCCCATTGTTTCCCGGTACATTTAGACCAGCCTTAAAAAATTATGAAAATTATAGTAAACCTTTTTACGTTCGCCCATCTTTACTAGTTAAAGCGTCAATATCCGGATATAAGAACGAAAAGGCACCGCAGCCAATGCGCAGGAACTTAATTAAAGCGGGCTTTCCCCTTTCGCGCAGACGAATTTATATTTAAGTAAGTAAACAAAGAATATGGATATGAAAATTGTCTGTTTTCTGTCCCACTCGTATACCAGTATCTATCAGACTGATTTGAAATTATTTTAGTTGGATTTATCAGGTATGCAAGTGGTTCTTTTAGCCAAAAATAATCAAATGATGTAGACGTTTGGGATGAAGTCGATCATGTGAAGCCTTCCAAGAAAATCGAAATTTTTCAATATCCAAAGTGAGATTGTAAATTATGACCACACAGGCACAAACGCTTCATTTATATTGAAATTAAAATGCTGGGGATTACGTCCCTTCCTCAAACGTTCCTATAATCTTTTTAAACAGGATGCTTCCGCAATTTTATCCTGACCGCGTTGATCTGCACTAGCGAAAGTACTAGAATTTCGAACTTTTTTGGTTGCTCTCCCTTCATATTATAATAATATGTTTATTATGCCAGTTTACAGGCAATTGTAAAGAGTTGGTAATGCACCTCTTGGGCGCCTTCCAACACCTCGAAGACCGGAAAAAACCTAAAACAAACTCCCTATGTTGCAGCCAGTATTGGTTTTGTTTCAGGTTTTTTGTTTTGTCAATACTGGGCGAGATAGGGAGTTTGTTTCAAGTGAAAAAAACCTGCCTTCAAAGGTATGATACAAACGGAATAAATGTACAGTTGTAAGCTGAGTTGACTCATCAGCAGGAGAACTGTTTCATATCGTTTAAAAACATTAGTTCCAGACGGAGAGGGTTGGCACAAGAACACAGTGTTCTCAGTCTTCCTTCAATGGTTGTCGGCAAAAGTTGCGCGCTTTCGGCTGAAAGGTAAGCGTACTGCGGGCTGCTGCTTCAGCCGCATTATCTTCAGCAGTGAAGCCTGGCGGGGTTCAAAGTCCACGAACGCCATCAGAGTGAAAGAGAGATTCCACCGAGTCAGCACCCAAAATTCGTGAAAGTTGTCCTGAATGTAGAAAACTAGTTATAGCTCTCTTAAACATAGGGTAGTTTTGCTGGGTTTTAATACTTTTGGGCAGCTTATTCCAGATTGATATGGCATTTACTGAAAAGAATTGCCGGTACTTAACTGTGCGTGCCATAGGAAGAAATAAAAATACGTCTCGATGACTGGCGCGTCGAGAGTGCTCAAGCTGCCTTATTGTACTAAGAGGATTAAAGGTTTGACCATTCAAAAGTTTAAACAGTAAAAATAGACCCTTCTGCAATCGACGAAGCCATAGGGGATCCAGCTTTATAAGTTCGCACCTTTGTTGGTAGGTTAAGTTACGGTGTTCTGCAGTGAAACCTCTTCTAGTGAAGAAGTGCTGCACCGATTCTATTTTCTTCCGTTCACTAGTGCGCAGAAGACTGAATAAGGGTGAGCAGTATTCAAGACTAGGTCTCACGTACATATTATAAAGGCTAGTTCTAACCTTGATAGTCTTAAAATTTCTAAGGATAAATCCGGTGGTTCGGCGTGCTTTCGAGACTATCAGGGCACAGTGCTCTGACAAATTGAGACTATTAGAGTAGGATATGCCCAAATCCTTGATAACTCCTGGGACATTTAGTTCGTGGCCATCAATACTTAATTCCGGTTGATGATCGTCGCCAACAACCATAACGGAACATTTGTGCCATGAAAGGGTGAGGCGCCATGTGCAACACCACTGGGCGAAGGCCTGAAGATTCTTTTTATCAGCTCAAGCATGATGTTGCGATCTGCCGGTTTATATCGATAAGCGACTTTTAAATCATCAGCGTACATGAAGGGTCTGCCATACTGAAAACAATCTGAAACGTCGTTGACAAACAGGCAAAATAGGAGCGGACCCAGTACACTACCCTGTATAACTCCACTCCTCACGTGCGTGGGGTTGGAGATAACATTCGAAATTTTTACTCATTGTGTGCGAGCATCCAAATAGGAAGATATGAAGTTCAGAGGCTTGCTACCTATGCCGAAGGAGGCCAGTTTCAGAAGGAGGAGGTTATGATCGACCCGATCAAAGGCCTTAGTAAAATCAAAATAGACGCTATAAGTGGCAAAACCGCTGTCTCTAGATTGCAGCACATAATCAAAGAAAGAGAGCTGGCAGGTGTCACAAGATCGTTTCTCGAGAAAGCCATGTTGAGCTGTACTGAGCAGGTTGTTCTCTGTCAAGTGACGCATCATCTTTTCTTTGATTAAGGTCTCCAAGATCTTCGATGCTGCGGGAAGTGTATTTATTGGCCTAAAGTTGTCGAATGATGTCGATCGGCCATGCTTTCGAATAGGCATTATGTGCGATTCCTTCCACAACGAAGGAAAGGTTTCGCTCTCAAGAGCAAGATTAAATACCTTACAAAGAATAGACGGAAAGATATCATTCGCTTCAGCTTTTAGAAGGCTAACTGGGACGCCATCTGGTCCTGGACTATAGGATTGGCGATAACGACGAATGGCTACAGTCACATCCCAGACGGTAAAACTTATGGTTTCGAGTATGGCACCCGTCCAAGCCTGGATAACCGGAGGTGCAGCGAACGAGCTTTCACTTAAATTTTTGGATAGGAACGCATTGAAGCTATCGGCGGTCAACTTAGCGTCAGCTATGGGGTTTCCTAAAGCATCTTGAAGTATGGGGTGTTGCGTTTTCCTCTGCGCTTTTACTGTACGCGAAAAGAGTTCCGCAACATTAAGGGAAGGGTTTTCAGCGAAATGAGCCTCATCGGCTATCTGCTTTTCTTCGGAGAGCTTCTTAGCCTGCTCAAAGATCAGTGTGATCAAGGGCAGAACGGAAGTGTCGTTCTGCCGATGCAAACGACGAGAGAGTTTACGCAGCCTACGACGGAAAGACAGAGGAAGGTACACTTCATCATTGACATGTATTACTTTCTTACGGGGGACAAAGTGGAGGATGAGTGGATCCAACACTTTGTACAGTGCATCGGTACAAACATTTACATCCAAACATTGGAAAAATTCAGACCAGTCGAGAGCGTTTAGATGTGCCAGTAGGTCAGCCGTGTTTGCTGATCGGAAGTCATGATAAAAACTATACTTTTGGGAAAATGTTTCATCCGCCTCCAGTTCTAGTTCACTAACAACTGTAAGATGGTCTGAACTCCCAAGTGCGTCTAAGGATGAGACTGAAAGTGGTTCGCATCCCCTACAAAAAATTAGGTCGAGTATGTTTGCTCCTCGAGTGGGAAAATCGACTACCTGATCCCACATGCCGAGATATATTGCCTCAAGTAAGTTCTCGAACTTTGAAGGACCGGATGGTGGAAACTATTGCACGTCAGGAAGGTTAAAATTGCCTGCAATCAAGCAATACTTAAGATTCAAGTCAGCTGCGGCATGAAATGCCTGCGAGAGACAAAGATCGTAGTGTGCATTGGCAGTAGGTGGGCGATAAACGCAGCCAACAAGTAAGGAGTATTTGTTTTTTAGAACAACTCGTAGCCAGCAGCTATCCTCCACCGCTGTGAATTGTGGATAGTCCAACGGGAGAAATGCAAGTGGCTGCTTAATATAGATGCAGCTTCCTCCGCCACGGCCATTTTTTCGATCGTTCCGAACGCATGAATAGCCTAGAACAGAGAGTTCTGAGTCAGCTACAGAGGCCGATGCCCATGTCTCAGTTACCATAACAATGTCTAGGCGGTTGAGGAAAACCATATTCTGGAGCAGAGGCATTTTATTAATCAGTGATCTGGCATTTAAAACGACCAATTTAGGAGGGCATGTCTGAGGTTTCGGTGGCGGGACAGCTAGGCCGTCACTGTTACCGGCTTCGACCAGAGCGATGTCCTTTTGACCTGAACTATTTTTCCCTCTCTTATTTTGAGATTTGTCTCGCCATTGGATCTCCGTTTTTCCAGCTCTATTATTAGCTGTCTCATCTTTCTCCGCTCTTTCAACTCGTAATCCGGCTGAAAAAAACTTGCGAATGCTGACTCCGTAAGGATGATTTGCGCTCTAGCAAGAGTTTCGCCTGTGCTTCAGTTTCTTAAATAACTTTTAGAGGTCGGGGCCGAGAAATTGATTCTGGAGCTGTTGGAGCCTTCCCTATTCGAAATGCCTTAAGAATGCGGAAAGACTCGCCTGGTTTTAGCAACGATTTGGCGTACACTCGCACTTCTTAAGTGCTCGCGATTTGCTGGTTTTCGACCTTTGGTATAGAAATGACCTGAAAGTTCGCTCGGCCATTGCCGATCGGAAATAATAAAAAAGTTGGCTCGATTATTCGAGTGCCCACAAAAAGAATTACAGTGAGTTTTTCTGCAAGAAAACTCATCCAGCCTTTTTGGAAAGCTCTTCCTACCAAGCTGGTTTCAAAAGTACGGTAGGTGCATTTTATTCAGTTGGAGGTAGATCCGCTCAGAAACGTACAATGACATGCCTACCTAAATCAGTTGACTTGGCTCGTTAGTCCCAACAGATTCAGAAAAAATGTGCGAATTATAAGACTTCTTGTCCTCCTACTTCTTCTTCTTTGTATGGCCTGTAGGTACTGTTGTCTGAGAGAGGAAACATATTATAGCCGACAATGGAGACACTACCTCCATGGAATTCGCAGCATATTCTTCACAATAATTATAATAATAAGCAAGCTGTTTCGATTTTAACCATCACCGTATGTTCAAAACTGAGACTGGGATGGTTGATAATTAATAGGATAATATGGTCTCCTCAGAACAGATATTCAGGCTGCAGAGACTTCCTGTCACGTGGTCTCTATTGCACACCCACTCGGATTGGGTCGCATCTAGTCCTCTTTATCGTTGTTTGCTAATTTGGAAACGTTTAGAGTAACCAGAGTTGGGTAACTTGCCCAGATGATTTTCGAAACTTTGGAGGGCTCTCCTCAGATCTTCTTGACACTTTTAAGATGCCGGGACCATTTGGGTGAGGGAGGTGAAGATGAGGCCGACGAGGCTTAATTTTTCAATCATATTATAATCATAAATACTTTAGTCAATGCCATGTGCCCACCATGGTGTGTGGCTCAGGATTAACACTGATATTAACAACTGTCAACTATTTGATTGCGTATTGTTTGTAAAAACTTTCGATATGAAAGAAGTAGTATTGATTCTTTGACGAAAAACGCAACATTTAAAATATCAAGTTGGAGAATGAAGTGCTGGATGCGTCTCGTCTTTAACGTTGAAGATGCCGGTAACCGGCTTCCTCTTCCTGTGGTTTCGTCAACCGGCCGTCTTCGCCTACAGTTCCAAAGTTCAGCATGACAATGTCCTTTACTTGGCTCACGTATAAGCATAGGACTATCTGGCCGTGGGAAGGTCCAGTTTTTATGTTAACGAATAATATTAATTTTTATATTTAAGGCCCAAGGGGCCCTGTCGTTACAAATTTAGTGCTATCGTCACTTTATTAAGGGAAGGAGGCTTTCGCCCTTGAGATCCCTATTCATAACCAAAATCACATAATAGGTCCACCGTAACAATAGTACATAATACAAATGTACAAATGTAGGCTTAACATCAGCGATAAGTGTGAGCCAGTTGCAAGGTGCTGCTACTGACATTTTGTTCATTATATCTGCCACAGTTTCTCAGCAAATGAGAATCAATTTTGTGTTTAAAAATGTCAACAGTATCTGAGAGGACCACATCTTCCGGGACTCCATTCCACGCTCCAATGACCCTCTGAGAGAAGGCGTTTCGTCAAACGTCGATACGGACCGGTTTTCTCTGTAGTTTAAAAGGATGACCACGCAGATGGTCAGTCCGAGCCAATTCTAAGAAATTATCAAATTCTAGGGCACAGTCTCACCTCTAACAATATGGTTGGTTTGTATGAGGTCCCCGCGGAGTTGCCTATAATTGAGAGGGAAAATATCAAGTTCGGCCAGTCTGTCTTCATAAGGCAGATGACCAAGATTCTTGACCATCTTCGTAGCCCTCGCCTGCACTCGTTCCAGGTGCAGGTAATCCTTCTTGAACCACGGACGCCAGGCCTAGACAGCATACTCCAATTGGGACCGAACAAACGCTCCGTAGGTTTTCCTGAAGTTCTCCATGCCAATGCTGACGAATCCCGCCTAATCGCAAACAGCACCTGTGTCGCGCGTTTAGATGCCTTTACACACTGAGTAGATGGTGTAAGTGAGGAGTTTATTAGAACACCGAGGTCCTTTTGTTCGTTCACATTTGAAAGCGGGTGCCCATCGAGGACGCATTGGAAGGAATCTTTCTCCTCATCAGTCCTTCTAGTACGGAGTCTTAAAACCACACACTTACTAATGTTGAAGTTTAAAAGCCAACGAGCAGACCAGCAACTAAGTCGATTGAGACTCTCTTGAAGCGCTTTCCTATCGGCGTCAGACCTGATAGCTCTCCAGAGTTTGACGT
>JAYGXS010000001.1:12896701-12929806 GCA_036362985.1 Ligula intestinalis | reverse complement strand
AGCTATAGACTACGGATACTGTTTGTTAAACCAATTATTTCTATTACTTCGTGTTATCGAATTTTTGGTTTATTGATGAGGCCCATTGGGCCTGAAATATACAACTTATTATTATTATTATTAGAAGACAGTAGAAGTCAAGGCAACATCACCGAGATGTGACCCACCTGACTCCAGAGCCCATCGAAAAGTTGGCGATAACCATTAATAGCGACCACGAAGACAACAGCAAAGGTTGAAAAATGAAGAATAGTTCACTGCCCTTAGAAATGATGCTTGACTCTGCTTCAAATGCCAGGAGGACCCTTTTCAAAATCAACAACTTGCGTGTTTCGAAAGGAAACAGACAGTAACGACTTCATTTCTTCTAAATTTAAATGCTTATGTAATTGGCATCTGAGTACCATGCCGCAAGCTCCAGTTCTTCCACTTTTGGGGTTCGTCGACCTACGATGATAGCTCCTTGAATATGTTAGTTGCAGCCGGTCTCGCTGATATGATCTTCCTACTGCCAGCTTGGTCTAGTGTCCAATCCGCCAGTTTGTGTTCGTTTGGCGGATTTTCGATTTTCAGCCTGTTTCTCCTAATTAATTTTAATCACTATCGTACCTTGTAGATATTTACGGTGGTTTCAGTAGTGGGCTACATTACGCCGCCGTATTTTTCAACCACGCATTCCCGCCTTCACATCCCCTTCAACACGATGCTCCTATCTCATGTACATTTCCTTCCATGAGCGGGAGTTTTTTCTGCTTACAATCCCCCAAACCGCATTGAAAACCTCTATAGTTTGCTTAAACTGCGCACTATCTGCTCTTGTTTATCTTTTCCCATCAAATATCTCGTGTCATTGACGTCACCTATAAGCCGAGGTGCTATAATTTTATAATATGCTACTCGTGTATGTTCACTATTTTCCGCTAACAGACAGTTGAAAACTTTTCGCTTGCAATCATGTGAACGACCACTGTTTGCATTTTTGTACTGTATCGATGCATTTTTCAGTCAATAGGCCAGTTCTAGGGAGCTCAAGGGCGTTTGCCTATATTTTCCTCAATAAACTAAACTGAATATAGAGAAAGGCTGCCTTCAACATACGCAAGCAGACATCTTTCGAATCTGATCGTGCAGGCTCCTGTTCCGCCCCGATGACGCGCCAGATCTAGCGCAAACCGCAGAACGATCCACGCCCTTGGAACGCTCACATCATGGGACGAGTCGGTGATGCGACCATGGTGCGATAGAGTGGCATCTCACCACATCTCGAGAACAAATGGAGACTTCACTTTCACTGTGCCTTTGTATTTAGAATTTATATTTATATTTGTTAGCGCTGGAACGGCACAATCCATACATTTTCAATGGGTCCATTGACTCATGTGCATGATAAACTCTTTGCTGCACGTTACACGAAGGGTAGGGTAGCTTGTGTACCACAAAATCACAAACGGTCTGGTTAATACCGACTCGCACAGGAAGCATCACACAGAAGACCATCCAGCACTAGAGCACACCCGCACCCACTTTGACGTCCTACAGTAAAACTCTACGCCCACGTACAGTGTGCGCACAACAAGAAAATGTAGGCCGACAACAGAGGTGCTAGGCTCCGTAATTCATACCACCATCGCCCACTAGGATATCTACCGGCGGATGCAAACACAGCAAACAGACATACCCGTTGATGACTTCTGTGAGCCGATACCCACACATTGATTTCGATTGCGATAATCAAAACTCAGCCGACGACCGCGAAGGGCCACTGTCCTAAACGTTTTTGACTACAGCAGAG
This sequence comes from Ligula intestinalis, assembly GCA_036362985.1. Lineage (NCBI taxonomy): Eukaryota > Metazoa > Platyhelminthes > Cestoda > Diphyllobothriidea > Diphyllobothriidae > Ligula > Ligula intestinalis. The sequence goes on along the minus strand of JAYGXS010000001.1, from coordinate 12,928,014 downwards.
TGGCAGTTCTACTATTTCGTGCAGCAGGTAGAGGAGGTGTGTTGGCCCATCCAGCTTGTCAGATGTGGCACCTCCTCCGATCGTTTCGACTCTGTCTTGCCAGCGGGGTAGGAGACTTACTCGTTTTGAGTATTGAACATATGCCCTGTATCCTTAGGCAGCCGTCCAGGTTTCAGATCCGGATGACGATAGCATGACTCACATAGCCGTGTTCATTTTACCTCCCGATGGTCGCAGTTATACAAAATTAGCCAGTGACACCGACGAAACGGCCGACCTGCGCTAGCGTTCAATCCCTACTTCAAGACACGAGCCTGCAATCCACCTACGGGCAAAATTTTAAGGCGGCCTCTGAACAGAGTGAGCACATATCAACTGACGGCACACGATGCAGCACTACACTCCCGTTAAAAAAGACTAGTGAAGAGAGCGGAGTAGAAACTCTAATACTCAGCGCACCAACGAAGGAAAAGTTGAAGTCGAATTATTTTCAAGAGGCTTTTGTTTGAACGTTAAAACTCTGTCCGTAGAGAAGACATGTTCAGGGGGAGGGTTGGGAAATCTAACAGAAAAATAGATGGTTGAAAATTCTGGAAAAATGCATGGGTCTGAAAACTGTTTTATCAGGAAGTGCTGGTGGCATTCCGCATCAGCAGCAACATAAGAGATTGTCAGAGTACGATATGTGGTCAAAAAAGAGAGGTTCATATAACCCGACCAGGGCAATCTAAAAGGACTTGTAATAGCAAATAGGAGGAAGGAGGAGTGTTATAAAAGTCTGATTCTGCAGGATGGTTCTCCACAGTAGCAGTAGAGGACCTTGAAGGGAACTGCATCCACTACATAGCCGTAGTCCCAGGTCATCTCCTCGCCAGCAGCGATGTTTCTGTGGGAGAAGAGCAGTTAGAAATCACAGTCATTATGACATACTTCTAAGGATGTCATCAAACATTTAAGGGTCCTAGATATGACTACAAATATACTACTTCATTGATTTCTATAGACCGTTTATTTAGATTAAAGTTGGCTTCGGTGAACATTCAATAGTTTAAATGCAGTGAACGCGCCGTACGCTGCTAGTTCGTTAACGCCTCACGCTTTTAACCATTCATATTTCATTATCATTTTTTGCATTTTCGCATACCAAAACGACCTCCAACAATTTTTGCATCTTCACTACTATTACTTTCGGCTGAACAGTTTTTGGAATTCGCCACGTCCATCTCCGGTGAAGTCCTGTCTGACCTACACATGATTGTTTCCCTCCCCGAAAAATGCTGTCCGTTCTCTCTCCGCTTTCTTTTATCCCCACTGCCTCCAGAGGCAACTGCTTTGACTCGCTAGGCAGTGACCACCTTTTCCGCGGGTAGCCAACAATGCTGTTCCCTCTATCAATGCTCTCTGCCCCAACGTCAAACGACTTCCCACAGGCAGCTGTTTGCGCCTGGCTGACCTGAATACCTTGACCCACTTCCATCGCAGGCAAGATAGTCGCGGCTGCCCTGAGGGCTGCTTAAGCACACCCCCACTGCCAGCGCAGCATGGGCCTCTGTACACGCCAATTCTTCCGGGCAACGTTTTTCATCAATCGGATGCCACATGGACTGGCTCCAAGTCACATAAAAGCAGCGGCCATCCCTAATCTACGCTCTTCCAGGCCTGGTTCTGGTGGGCGTTATTGAACAGGAGTTGTTCCTTTGCCTAGAGTCAGGCGATATTTGGCCGGCTACTTCTTTATTGACTACGTGTATCCACTGCTAAGGTTGGTACATCGTCTATTCTTCATTATGTGTTTAATACTATCATACAACACCAAGTTCTGCTATCATTGGGATTTGACGCAGGCGCTCCACTGGGCGCAGAGTCACAGGATATAAAATACTCGAAACAACCAAATATTATGGATTCCAACACCGTTTCTTTCGTTTACTCCAAGTATACTGACTGATTGAAGTTTGGCCTAGGTAAGAATGCAGGCCGTGGCCGTTTATAATCAGGTAGAGAAAGGATAGCGCGCGCGGTCGAAAAAGGCACTTTCGCTACCGAACGTATTCTGGCGCAGTGATTAAGAAGGGATCTGGATCTGGAGTACAGGTGGAAGCATTAAAACGCAATCAAACGAAACCCAGGTAATGCCCAGGCTGTTGATTCCACAAGGGGGACAATTAGAGTTTTTAGGTAAAAACTAAAAACTAATCTGCGGACATCTAGTACTGTGCTAGTTTACGGACATTAGTAACCTGCAGCTGAAAGAAGCATGTCTAATGACTTGAAATGAAGTCTAAAACTAGCCAGGTTGAGAAATTTAAATTCAACCTCGAAGGCGACTAGTGCAGGTATCTGGAGACCAAATTTAACTTACTCAAAGGTATAGATAGGAAAATATACGCCTTCGATGAGAAGGAGAGGCATGCTGTGGTTATAAGAACCGCCGGCAATGCAAGCGCTCTGGGATGAATTTCGGGGAGGGTGCCTAATTCCTTGTTGTATGTTTAACCCAAATCTCAAAACTAACCTTTGCCGGCAACATTATTTGCCTACAGTACTAGTTGCTACAGCTGCTGTCAGGGCCCGAGAAATGAAGCCCAGGACAAAGGCGGAGGGGAACAAGTGAGTTCCGTCAGCGGTCCGTTAATGTTTAGCAACGAGTGTCAATATCTCCCGATCTAAACCGGTATGAAAACGAGCTCGTGGTTCAATGGTTAGGGCGTTAGACTTTTGATCAAAAGGCCGTGAGTTCGAGGCTCGGGTGGTGCAACACTTGGGTCTGAGTATGGCTGGCTGACGACGGCTGATAAGCAAGAAACGGCCATCCTAGTCCTGCTTGTCTTTGCCGGCAATATTATCTACTACACTTAGCCTTAAACTTACGGCTTCCGGTGGGGACCTCGTAACTCAGGTGGCTAGAGCGAAAGCTACATGAAAGCTTTCCTCTTGCTGGCGTGAGTTCGAATCTGACAGAGGCCGTCGCCTTTGTCAAAAGTCGGTCAAATAAGTTATTGAAATCCGCCAGAATCCCCAACTGCCTGGTAGTCCTCCGGTGGGTTCTAGATTGATTGCTTTTAGGAAATCCTGCTTGGGCAGCTAGTTTACTGCATGAAAATTGTTGGGTTCCATATGTTGCAGTAAGATGGGCGAGTAAATGGACACAAGTGTGATTAAACTCGCAGCTCCCAGTGGGAACTTAAAAGCTCCGTTGGCTAAAGTGTTAGCTGTACTAAAGTCTTCTCCTTACTGGCATGCGTTAGAGTCCCGCCGAGGCCGTCAAGTTTCCCGAAATCGGATCAAATGAATTATTCAAACCTGTCGAAATCCCCTATGAACCCTAAACGTGATCTACCTAGAATTTATCACAAGGTGACACGTAAGGAAGGCTGGGATTCCTATTTCCATGTACAACCAAGGACACGCAGGCAAATAAAAAAAAACAGTAAGCCGCTGTACAAACCTTTTTGCGAAGAAGGCCACTTCGGGAAAGCGCGGGTCATGCGTGTCGATGAAGACGTTCTGGACGAAAACGTTGGGGTTGCAGGAGTGGTTAAAATACCGGCCCAGATTGCCCATCTTCTTGGCGTCCATCACGTAGGGACTCTCGTCACCAAAATAGTTGCGCGCCAGCATCCAGTCCTTGCGGGCAATCGGGTAGGCCCGGCGATTGGCCCAGGTAGGCGGGGCTGGTGGGGCCGGAGAGGAGGCGGCGGAGGAGGCAAGGTGGCTGCGACTGCGGTGGTGCTGGGCCTGTTGGTGGTTATGATGATGATGGTGATCGTGGTTGCCATGACGCTCGAGGGAAGATTGTTCGTTGGCTCGTCTGGATGAGGTGGAACGCCGAAGGCCTGCGAGCAAGAGCGAGAGAGAGAGAGTAGGGGAATAGTAAACGTACACATTTATAAACAAAGATAAAAGGATAGGCAGGATAGCTTACCTCCACGGCATTTGGACGCTCCGCGTCGGGATTCCGAAGACAAACTAGATCGGTGCAAGGAGAAAAAGAGATGTCTAGAATCACGCACAAGCTGAATAAAGATAACGAAACGTGACACTCACATATAAGTACAAGCAACATGACCACGGAAGGGAACGCCGGCCAGACGCGCCAACCACACACGAGCGTAAACGACCGCCAGAGGCAGTCGCAAACGGAAGGCAAGCCATGTCGTCTACAGGCCCGCGGGATTAGCAGCATGATGTGAACGCAGACGAACGCGAGCACGCGCTGGGGCTAGGCAACAGCGAGGATGATCGCCAGCCCAGCAGCAACCGAGACGGGAGCATGGACCTGGCAACAAGCGTTCACACTTTTGCAGGAGGCAGTCAACACAGCAGGACGACGGGTGAACCCAACCAACGGGCCATGGTAACCCGATCAATGACCGTTATCACCCCGACGCCCCCAGTCCCCTCACCCTACCGAGACGAGCCCACGGACGCATGACAACAACAGTCCTTGGCCTGCTTAGCTGATGTGACCCTTAAATACTGTGATAATTCGTGTGACTATTACCTTTGACAATGAAGGCTTGTATGATTCCGAAACGTCAGGACGATAAAACTTTGGTTCCCGTGATCGCCTTACCTTCTCATATATATATTTCCTGATTGAAGCGAAAATGCGTGTCCCCGGACATAAATGAGAAGAAGAGGCGATCTCGGGAATAATGGGTATCATATCCTGACGTTACGAAAGCGTACAGGCTTGCATCGTTGGAGGTTGGTGTTTGTACACGCCTAACAGTCATTTATAGGTGTTACAACTGACTTCTCGTTCGCTCTCCGTCTATTAGCGCTAGGTCCCCTGCGGGGGCGGGGCTGGAGCTCCGTCATCGTCCTGCTGACCAGGGTTTCTCGCCATCACCTCGTCGGAGGGGGAGGGCAGGGTTTGCCTGCCAGCTGTCATTGCTCGCGTCTGCATCGATCGCGTCGGTGCCGCATGTCCTGCTGGCTTCCCCGTTGGCACTTTCCCGTGTTTGTCCCGCCGGCGGAATATCGAACTCCGCCATCAGTGTTTATGCAGAGAGCGTTGTCATGTGCAACTGCGTTCAAGCCCAACAGGATGTCTTGTTGATTCACGATGCCCGCGGCGTCCCTGACGGCTGCATTGGTGTCTGGGGTAGGTTCCCGAACGCCTGTATTCTGGCCCGGTATGGGGTTGCTAGTCGTCGCGACCCGTCTGAATTCCTGCCGGCGATTTCGTTGATTGAGCCGCACGCGTAACGCCTGGTAAGCCGCCGGGAGAATCGTACAGCGGTTGATGGAATTTGGTGCAGTGTGCCATGCTTAAAGTGTTTCTCTGGTTGTCCGGTCACTACCTCGGGCTAGGATTTCAGCGTCATCAAAAGCGAAGGTGTGTCCAGGAGCCGAACAATGTTCCGCCACCAACGAGCGTGGATCCATCCTGTCGACTGCCCTTGCGTGCTCGCTCATACGCGTCTGTAGTCACTTTCCGGTCTCCCCAATGTAATTGGCCTCACAGGAACTACACTGGATGCGATAGACGACGTTTGCTGTTTCTCCGCAGGACAGAGGGACCTTTGGTCTCATGACCAGTCGTCTTATTGTTGCCTCGGGTCTGTGGGCTACGCCGATACCCAGTGGTTGTAACAGACGAGCGACTGCTTCAGAAACATTCTCTATGTATGGCATTGCTCTCCACAATGTCGGTTGTTCCGCCGCCGGTCTTGCAGTTCGTTTCGGTTGGCTGCTACGTTCTCGGAAGCTGCGAGGGAAACCGTTAGAGATGAACATCCGTCGAAGATATTTAAGTTCAGCCGCTTTGTCACCTGCCTCGTTGCAATGTGTTTCTGCCCTTTTGTAAAGCGTTCGCACACAGCTGCGTTTGTGGCTCAGCGGATGGTTACTTTGGTAACTGAGTACCTGACGTGTGTCGGTTGCCTTTCGGTATAGCGTTGTCTTCAGGCTCCCGTCGGTATTGCGGTGGACCAGGACGTATAGGAACGCAAGTTGATTGTTGCTCTCAGCCTCTGTTGTAAACTGAATGTCGGCAAAAATGGAATTCAGCATCGTGTGAAATTCAGAGACCATTTCACACTTGAGGACGGCGAAGGCATCGTCTACGTACCGCGCCCAAAATACTGGTCTACGCTTCATAAACACCAGTGTCTCTAACTTTTGAAGAACCGCCTCAGCAAGGAAACCAGATAGCGGCGAACCCATCGGAGTCCCTTTAGATTTGTTCATACACTGTGCCCTCAAAGGAAAAATACGTGTTGAGGCAGAACTTGAGCAGCTGGATGAGATGCGCAGGTGTAGGTTTATTAGTTCCCTCCTCATATGGCTCTCAAGTAGATCACTGACAGTTTAAATAGCAAGAGTCTGAGGGATTTATGTGAAAAGTGAGCTAACATCAAACGATACCATGACTTCGTCTGCATTGAGGCGTAGCCCGTTAAGTCTTTCCAAGAAATGTACGGCCGAGCGTACCGTTGTGTCTGAGCCTGAGGTGAGACAGTTCAGACGCCGAAACATCCATTTCGACAGATTAAAATTTTGGTGTTCCCCGTAAAGAAACAATTTATCCTCCAAAGAACTAACACACGTGCAGTTACAAGTGCTCAAGCGCGCATCATGCTTCAACACCGCGGATGCGGATCCGGTTGAGCTTTTGGCTACCGTTGAGTCAGTCCTCAGTAAGATCTTAAAGATCTGAACGTCGTTCCTTTTGATTTCGATAAAGGTGTCGTCGACGTATCTGGTCCAGAATTTCGGACAATAAGCCCGGAAAACTAGTCGTTCCAGCCTCTGCAGGACTGCCTCGGCAATTAGTCCCGACAGGGGGAGCCCATTGGTGTTCCCTTCGTCTGTTCATAAACCTGGTTGTTGAAGCTGAGGAAAGTTCTGAGGCACGCGGCAGGGGAGGAGAACTAATCGCGACTCAAATGGCCGATATGAGTCATCAATCCACCGACGAGCCCAAACATGCGAGCCGGGTCCGCACTTTGAATACCAACCGGTCCAGCCACCCGAGTATGGAAGGAGAGCCGATAGTAGCCGGCCAAGTGCACACGATACGCACACAGACCTGATGGCGACAACAACAGACGGACAGGCGACGAGAGGGCCCTTCGCCGCGCACACGACCGGGATGACTCACCTACCAACCGACGGACACCGGACCCGGAACAAGGGCTGATCCGCGCATCCGGCTCAGAGGGGAGGTCGGGCGGTGGTCACACTACCGGGCCGGTTAACTTAGACACATTAACGACACACGGACAGGCAACGGATGACACACACGTGCGCCAGCCACCCACAATGGAGGTGCCGCAGCCAGTCCACGGACAGCACGAAGTTCAGCGCTCGTGCGTCAGCCATCGCTACAACACCAGATGAGCTGCGCGGCATTACAACTCTCGGCAAGCAGGAACGCACAACCTACCACTCCGATGATGGAAAATAGTGTATTTCCGAAACGTCAGCACAATTACAGTGTGGTCCACGACAGTGCCTTGTTTTCTTCTTCGCCTTCTTTGGGAGATGATGATCGGGATATATATATATCTATATATATATGAGAAGAAGAGGCGATCTCGGGAATAATGGGTATAATATCCTGACGTTTCGAAAGCGTACAGGCTTGCATCGTCGGTTGGTTGGTTGGAGGTTATACCCATTATTCCCGAGATCGCCTCTTCTTCTCATTTATGTCCGGGGACACGCATTTTCGCTTCAATCAGCAATATATATATACATATATTCACTCAGGAATGTGCGAACACCGATCGAATAGGCTTCCGAACTAAACAAAGTTCATGTGGTGGTCAGAGGTCCCCAACGGGTGACCGCCTGCCAGGCCGATTTCGGCCGTCATAATAGCAGTAAGGGGGTATGACAGCGTCTGGGGGTAACCTGATACAGAACTGTTTCGGGCTTATTAGCCTTCATCAGCCAAGCATAACCCTGAAAACCAGCTGGTCGGACAACACAAACAAACGCACTTACAGACGGCGCAGTTGGTCCACCACTGGTGTCTATCAGATGGGTCATAAGCACTTCATCGAACCGCAGTTCATCAGGGCCTCGCCACCTGCCATTTGCTGTCACTGCTGATCGGGTATATATTCACTGAGGAATGTGCTAACACCGATCGAATAGGCTTCCGAACTAAACAAAGTTCATGTGGTGGTCAGAGGTCCCCAACGGGTGACCGCCTGCCAGTTAGATAAACTTGTCTCCTCACAGCTAACTGATATTCGTGTAAACAAGTTGAGATAGATTTCAAGTTTTGGTCACAGTACATACCATCACAAATGGCACACGGGATTTTGTGGGTAATACCTTACCTGTTCAAGTAGTCAACGGCGTCCTAAGGATGCACGAACTGTATGCGCAAAGTGGTCACCGGTTCGTGTGGTACTCGTAATTGATATCCGTTCACAAGCTGAACTGCCGATTTTACGTATGGGACGCCTAGCAAGGCCGAAGTAATTACTGCTTAATAACTTTCTTCATCAGAGTAGAGCGTTTTGGGTCGAGATAACAGGCTGAAGAGAAGGTTCATTTTATAAGATGAGTGTTGGATGACCTATCGCCGTTCACGATAAACTGATGTGTTAAGTGACCTAACAGATTTTCGATACAATCTGCGAATAGAGTCGCCAAGCGGTAATGCCTATTAGCATTAGATATACTGAACTATACTGAACGGAATTAGGTGCTCTTATGCCCTTCCTTGTGCTCAGCCGCTGTCTCAAACCGTCTGCAGTAAGCCACCGACCAACTGGGATAGACAGGGGGGGGGGGGGCAAACAGGGAATAGGACGTACCGTCCTTCATTCTCCACAGATTTAGTACCCAGAGAGGCCAGCGAGGAGGTGGAAGAGGATCGACCGAGGACAGCGGAGGCAGTCTTGCGGAGGTTTATGCGCAGAAGGATGCGAGGCTGAGTGTGGTCGACTGTGGCCGGTTTCCGTAAAGTGCTCGGAGACGAACGCCTAGGTCGAGTTTGTAACGGAGCTCTAGGAGGTGGAGAAAAGCATGAGTTAAAATGGTCCGCAAATACGGCAATTAATTACTTTCTGTCATTGTCCTGCAGAGAACAGGGGGCGCCTAGGCGCAAGCCTGGCCATGCAAAGTAGGCATTAATGATCATGACCAGATCAGAGGTAGCACTGTCACATTTCCGTATGGTATGAAAACGGCACCACATAGAAGAGAAGGGCCGAATACTGCTTTCTTTGCTACTGCTACTATTGTTACTTATAACTCCTGTTTGGAATAAGGAATTTAATCAGAGATGAGCATTTTATAAGTTTTTATAGGTGGCCTGCTTCACTAGAGAAGTATAAGGGTTCAAAATAAATTAAAATAGTGGACGTTAAAGCTTTCGGTCTTCGTCGACTTATGCGGCAATCAAAAATGCAACTGTCGAGAATACATATATCGGATGGGCACGCGCTCATCGTACTACTATTACTACTACTACTACTACTACCATTGGAACTGTAAGTACTGCTACTACTACTATTCCCATTTCTAATACTACTGTTACTATTATTACTAATGCTAATATTACTACTACTATTACTAGTACAACTAATACTACTACTGCCACTGACTAATACTGCTACTACGAAATAATACTGCTACTAACTAATAACACTTCTAATAAGACTATTATTTCTAATAATACTGCTATTTATAGGATTACCACTACCACTACAATTACTTCTACTACTTCTACTATTGCTACTACGACTACTGCTACTACTACCGCCACTACCACTACTACTCATATTAATGCTACTTGTACTACTACTTCTACTAATACTATTAATACTACTACTGTTAATACGAACTAATACTATTATTAAAACTATTACTACGGCTACTACTAATAATATTTCTACCACTAAGACTACTACTATTACTACCAATACCACTGCTGCTACGACTTAGATTGGAAGATGCAGAGGCAAGACGAAAAGCAGCCAATAAGAAAATAGGAGACATACGGGGGTTGAATGACGGGAGGGGGCGGACGAACAGCAGGAGGCTTCGGAGCAGCAGCATTGGACGAGCGCTGAGACCGCCGCCGATTTGATCGAACGGGAGCATCTAGGAGGGAATGAAATCACCAAAGAAGGGATGTGAATGTTCGAGAATTTTACGTATGAGCAAATTGGAATAACAGAATTAGATGTCCCTCCAGTAAATAGTGTGCGATTAAAAATAACCAGTAAAGTGAAGACGCCAAGCCTCTGACTAGAAAGTTACATTCAACGGAAGTGGCTTACAATACAGTCTATCCATGCGACTAATGGACGCGAGCTCAAAGTGCATTGGTGGGATCCCTGGTCCGATAATCGACAGACACCGGTCCCAACCACGGGATCCGTGCCAGCATCTGACATATGGGTGATTGATGCGCCAGCAAAAAAAAGGCTACCCCACAGCCCAATTCCTGCCAGAGAAAACTATTGTATTTGTGACTACCAAAGACCACGCAAAAGTGAGGGAGAGCAGGAGCAGATATGGATATGACTTCACCTGACGACTATAGATTTACATTTATTGGTCCAATTTAGAGCTGTTTTCCATGTCTGCGGAACTTGAATATTGCTTCGAAGATTTAAGTTTTTAAACAAGCAAGTAGTACTTTGCATGAGTCTTTTAAGTTACAAATTCGCCAAAGGTCGTTTATTATTTTTATTTTACAGTATTTACACATGCTTTAATGCCGGTTTGCGAGTGATGGTCAAGTTTTCGCCAATTGCGGCATGCCGCACGAACTCCCGGCCGCACTGTATTTTACTTCAACAAAAAATACTAAACTACCAACTCCAACTTTGGTCAGGATTTGCATGTGTAAGCTTAACTACCGCAGTTGACTTCAACAAAAAATAAACCAAAACTGTCTTGCGAGGCTCCCCTAAAAATAAACTCTCCTCACCAAAATATGGGTAAAGATTACATACTGGATTAAGGAACGTAAATGCGTGTTAAATTGGGTAGGAAGTGAACAAGAGAAAGTAAATTAAAGACACTCATAATTACTTTAGCGAGCTAAATATAATGAGATCAACCAACATAAACTCCCGTTGCTTAGGTTACTGATTGACCAATAAGAATAGTAGACAATGCCTATTGGCGGAAATTCGACCTTAGGCTGGCGAAATTTATTTTCAGGCATTCTTACGCAGGCGGAATTTATGTAAGGCAGCTCCACAAGACAGTAGTCTTACCAAGAATACTAAATACAATAGAAAGCACAGGAAGAGAGGAAATTACCGGCAGTGCCGCCGTCACCGTCACCGTCGCCGGCAGCAGGGATAGGATCCTGCAGAGGTGAGAGACGCACCACCGGCAGGCGGTTGAAGGCGGCCTCTGCGAGGACCTCTTGCAGGTTGGAGATTCCGTGGCAGTCGGACAGGCCGGGTGCCGCGGTGGAGAATGCTGGTACTAGGAGCCGGCTGTTTGCCAAGAGACCACTGATTTCGGGCTCCAGTTCTGCCAGCAGCTGGTTCTCGAGGAGAGGGCCAAGCGAAAGGCGGCCGCCGCCAGCGTTGCTGCTGTTATCGGCTGCTGCTGGCGGGGTCTCCATGCGCGCCATTTCAGGCGGTGATGCCGGTGCCGATGGGTCCTGCTCCATAGGTGTCGGCGCCACTCCCTCTTCCTCCGCAGTGGAGACTCTACCCTCAGACACAAGATAATCTGGCTTGGCGGAGGAGGTATTTGGGTCTGACATGGGGGTGTCAGAGGCCACGGCATCCGCTTCCAGAACAAGTGGCGTTGCTAAATCCCCCTCTTGGATTTCAGTATCGTCCTCCTGGTCGAGTACTATGGGATCGGAATCTAAAACAAAGTTCGGGGGACCGGCCTCTTGAGCGGTAGTTGAGGTAGCTGCTTCATCGAGAGGCGTTGTCGCTTCCACAACAAGCAGTGCTGCTAAATCCCGCTCTTGGATTTCGGTATCGTCCTCCGGGTCTACTATTATGGGATCGGAATCTAAAACAGCGTTTGTGGGACCGGCCTCTTCGGTGGCAATTAAGGGAACTGCCTCGTCGACAGGCGTCGTGTGATCATTTTTCTGTGAAGGAATCGGGGAATTCCCCGCCTGGACGGGAGTAAGGTCCAGAGAAGTGGCCTCTTGTGCGGCGTTTGGAAGAACTATCTCCTCGATGGATGGCGATGGATCATTGTCCTCAGAAACGGTAAATTTGACAGGACTGGGATTTGACGAAAGGTCTTCTTGAACGGGGCTTTGGACATCTGCCTCCTCGACGGGTGTCACGGGATCGTTTTGTTGGACAGTGTTCAAGGAATTAACCGTCTGAAAGAGGCTGGGGTTTGGGAGACCTGCCACTTCGGTGGATGGCGATGGAGCATTGTCCTGAGGAAGATTCAAGGAATCGGGGGCTAGGTTGGGGCTTGCTGAAAAGGTTTCTTGGATGGGGTTTGGGGGACCTGTCTCGTCCATGGGTGTCAAAGGGTCATTGTGTTGGGAAGCTTTCACGGAATCGGTCATGTCGAGAGGGTTGGAACTTGATGAAAAGGTTTCGTGGAAGGCGTTCGTAGGGTCTACCTCCTTGACGGGTGCCACAGGGACATTTTCCTGGAAGGGTTCTGAAGTAGCGGGCATTTCAACGAGGTTTGAGTCTGGAAAAGGGGCATCTTGAGTGGCATTGTGAGGAGCTGCCTCCTCCATGGGTGTCCCGACATCACCTTCCTGGGTTATTTTCAAAGAAGTGGCCGTATCAACGAGGTTGGGACTTGGAGAAGGGACCTCTTGAGCGGCGTTTTGGGACTCAACTTCCTGCGGTGATTTCAAAGAATCCACCATCTGGGCAGGTCTAGGCACATCAGGCGAGTTTGACGGTGGTTCCCCACCGGTCAGCGGCTCGGCAACAGCATCCAAGTCGACGCCTGGAGATACCGATGGCACTGGGTCGAGCTCTATAACGTCGGAGTTACTGCCCTCGCAGCCGGTAGCTGGAGTCGCTATGGATGGGCAAGACGAGGAGGCGCATGAAACACAGGAGGATGCGATGGAAAGGGAAGATGACCGTGATGACGCCGAGGACATCGACGAGGGTGAGGAGGACCGCTTCCGACGACCTCGGCGACGGCGCCGACGACCACCACGGCCGCCGCGACCGCTTCGTCTGGAAGTGTTGGAAGAAGCCGGCAGGCTGGCCGGCGAGGCGCACTCGTATTCATCGAAGGAGTCGGAGGGTTCGATGGCGTAGGGCTCATAGTCCTCCTTGGGTTTCTCTATCGTCTCAATGTAGTCCAACTCGGCCTGGTACTCGTCCCCAAAACCATAGCCCTCCTGATTGTTTTTGGGGGAAAGCAGGGTGTGGGAGAGGGGGAGGCAGATGGTGCATTAGACTTGTAAACCGTTATATCAGTTAACAGAAAGTCAACAAGATCTTCAGGTCAGATATTGGTGAAATATCAACCAAAGAAAAATTAAGACGGAACATATCTCCCTTGGTTGTCGATTTTAAAAAGCCCAAGGCGCTGTAAGCCACCAAACACCCACATCGGAAGCCGCAGCAAGTTGGAGGTGCTATCCTAATAGTGCTGCCAATCCAGAGGTATCTTACAGAAAAGAGGGGAGGGTAAGTGCAAGGTATCATTGAAGTGTGGGAATCCACGCGCCTAGCGCGTCTGCGCTGACTCGTGCTGTCTTCGTTCGTCATGTCTTGCACACTACACAATCTTGGCCTTTGTCACGCTCGCTGTTGAGTCGCCGTGCCTAAGCTCGGAGATAATCGATACTCACGCGTCATTTTATTGGCTGCAGATGAAAGAGCATTCGCCCCGCAGTTAAGGTGGTCGACTCGCTTCCCTAGGCGCACGTTACTTCGAACCAATCGATGCGCATCGTGCCACCTAATTGGCTAAGGACGCATTCCGCACACAGGGCTTCGCAGCAGCAGAAACGTTTTCACTGACGCGAATGGCTTTCTTACGCGGCGCTTGCAGCAGCTATTTTAGGGCGACGTTAGCTCGGTAAAGCTGTCCCTCTCAACTTCGTCTCGCCCGACTCTTGATGTGGGGATCCTTCTGTTGTCTATACAGCAACTAGCTTTCGATAGAAGTATGCCTAAACCTCAGAGTTATGCTTGAAGGGACTAAATACTTATTTTTATTTGCTATTGCTAAATGCTAAAGAAGTATTTTCTACATCATGTGTGTGCAGTGCAGATTTTTGGGGTTATTTGATACTGTGGTGATACTTATAAGATATCCTTAGCTGAAAAGACATAACCACCAATCTTGTGACCTATTTTTAGAAATAGGTTGAAATAAATTAAACAGGTGTGCACAAGGCCTTCAAAACACAACGCCAGAGTGAAGCTACACAAGTAATTATGGTATGGTTTGCCACTAAACATTAAAAATAATCGGAAGGGGGCAGGGGTAACACTTACGTCAATGGCCATGTTGTCGTCGTAGATAGCTCCGGCGTAGGTGCAAATAAAGGAGCCCTTTGGAATGGCATTTAAGGCACGGATGCCCCAACCTCTGAAAAAGGAAGGCAATCATAAAAGATTTGCAAGCATAGGGGATGCAGCACTGCATAAGACTGTGATCCTGTCTGAGTTAACCAGCCGTGATGACGCCCCCTCCCCTGATTATGCCTATCGATATGCGGTGGCAGCCCGGCTAAGTTTGGTACACGCTTCTTCAACGACGCTCTCCCATGTATCAGGTACTTCTCAGAAGCGACTGGATTCTCGGGAAGGCCCTATGTGAAGATGACGGTATTGAGCTTGCACCCGAACGCAGGTTGACTGATCTCGACTACACTGATGATATCGCTTTAGTAGCCTCAAGCTTTAACGATGCACAGTCTAGGGCAGGGGTCGGCAACCTTTTTGACTCAAAGAGCCAAGAAAGCAAATGTTTGAAAATATATTCCAGTGAGAGCCACACAATATATTTTAAGATTGAGTTCAATCAAATGTGAGTAAAATAGGCCTCTGGATACATTCATGGAGGAACCAAAATCACAAAATCGGAAGTTTCGCATTGTAATTTTATCCGAGAGAACCAGATGCAATCATCAAAAGAGCCATACCTGGCTCGCGAGCCATGGGTTGCCAATCCCGGGTCTAGGGTTTCGCGGGTGAACGAAGTCGCTAAATTGGTCGGTTTGCCCATAAACGCTGAGAGGACGAAAGTATTCTCATGCTGCATTCCTTTCCAAGAGGAAGTACCTCTCGAGATTAGTGGCTGCCAACTTTAAGAAGTAGACAGTTTCAAGTACCTCAGAGCGAGGTTGCTGCCGAATGGACAGAGTAAGGATGATATTGTCTCCCGAATTGACGAAGCCCAGCGAGTTTTCTCTAGCCTTCGAAAGTACCTATGGACCCAACGCGATATTTCTATCGCCACAAACGTCCGCATGTACTGTGCATGTGCTCGGTCTGTCCTTCTATACGGCTGCGAAAGGTGAGCTATACGCGTGGAAGATGATAGGGAATTGGAGGTATTTTACCGCTAGGGCTTGAGAACAATCCTTAGAATGAAGTACATTGAGTTCTTCTCAAATGAAACTGTCCGCACTCGCTGCGACAACATCGCAAGGATATCCCAGGGCATCCAAGAAAGACGACTGAGCTGACTTTGACAAGTACTGTGTCGTTAACCTCAGGAGCTCAATGTTACTGGCCTCAACCCGTAACCGTAACTTAATTGGAAACGTCGACGTGGGCGTCAGCTCAAAACTTGGCTTGACACAGTCTGTAAGGACATGGAAACGGTTCCTGGAACTTCGGCATTCGGTCTCCGGCACTGGCGAAGGGAATGTATTGGACTGTCCAGGTCAGGTGCCACGGATGGTCGCGCGTGGAGAAGTACCGTCCGGGACATTATCGAGGTTGGCTAGATCAGTTATGATTGCAGCCGCAACCAGTACAAGTAAGAACTAGGTGTTGGAATTGCCCACCACCCAAAACTACCATGCGCAGCAGAGGGATGACAAGTAAAGGACAGCTTAGTCTAAATGAATAATCGAGGGTTAGTGTATCGCATCTTTTGCCTAACCTGTCACTGTAATTACACGGGCCAAACTGAACGCATACTCGGATCGTGCATACATGAACATCAGCTGGCGGTAGGAGGGGACGACGAAATATCGCAAGTTGCTGCCCATACTTATGACAAGGGGTCATGGGTTCAATTTCGCAGCCGTCAAGATACTAAGCTACACCCAGAATTAACTGGAGTCCGGTCCACAGATGGGAACTCAAGCAATCGATGTATTGAATTGACGCAGGCGTACAGAGCCTAGCGCAGTCGCCTCCAGACATGCGCCACTGATAATTGATTGGCTTACATCCCCTATAATTTTTTTCCTTCTGGCTGTTGCTGTTCTCTCTGATAATGAACTCCTCTACGAGTTTGAAAGCTCAAGACAATATACAAACCGTTCAGGTGCTCGACAAGCCTTCTTCTTTTTCCGTGACTTTCTAATAAACAAACCACACTTAAAGCCGACTTATGGGGAAATCACACAACGGAGAAAACTTACTTTCGGTTGGTTTTGAAGACCTGTAAACGCACCCAGACTCCGAGCTGGACGACACGATTGCCGCAACGGCGGTCACACTTGCAGTTCTTGTTGCACTCATAGATTCCGCCCATTGTGAATTGTGAGAGACGACGATGTCGGTAACCAATGGAGAAGTCCACCAATCCCCTCGCGCTAGTGAAGGAGCTTGCCTCAACTGACAAAGTGAAAATGTGCAAAACATGTCATGTTTCCACGGAAAGGAGATTTAAAAAGAAAATAACTGCTTGGAGTTTAGGCCAACTGACTCAGAGGCTTAAATTCCAAGTACTTCCCACCTTACTGTTAGGCATTCAGGTGCTTCCAGAGAACCCACTTACCTTTGTTTCGTAGCTACCTTTATATTGTATCTATAAATGAAGCAGAGCGGCGATCGTGCGCCCTGATATTCTGTCATACCACTTAATGCCGCTTCTGGTAGACGACTTGAATAAATTCCGATCAAAACTAAGAGCAACGGAACAGTGGTTAAGATCAAACCTGTAACTGTTTATTCAAACAACGTTGTCGACTAAGGCTGCCTTCGAAACGCATTTCGAATGAAACAGGTTAATACAAGCGAACATACGAGCCCCAGAAAGTAATTGAGAAGAAGACAACTCAATCGCTGGGACCCGTTTTTGCTACCGTTTTATGCTAAAGTCTTTGATGATGAATCCTCGACGGATGTCGAAACGTCGGGCGAATAAAAGTATTGTCCCAGTGATCGGTTTGTCTTCGTATCGAAACAGTCCAAATTCTCTCACTGGCGTTCACTGCAAGGACATCTCAAAGCATCCAAGAAATACACATGAGAACATACGTAGAAACCCGCCATGTTTGAGTACAACATTGTCTTCCCAAAGCCTAGCTCAGCGCCGTCTGTCAAAAGACAGCAGGGGCTCTTGGACCTTCGGTAAACAACTATCATCGCTGCCGAACACACCGAACTGAGTTCTCATCGTTAATCGTCGGGCGTATAAAATGTACCCTTCACGGCACCGTTGAAGCCGGCTACACTAGGCAGGAATGACGTCATAGGTATAGTTAAGTAAGAGGACCTTGGAGTAGCTCCCCACCATTCGAACAACCTGTTGGTAGCTAGCCAGTACAGGATGAACTCATTACTTTTTGTATGATCGTGAACGACAACGGTATGCCGTTCTTAACTGCACGAATGCTACTGCTATTGGTTAAGACATCCACGTATCTTCGCCAAAGAGCCGTTGTCGAATAAAAACGAAGTTACCATCTACCGGTCCTTTTGGACGGCTATCCACCTCCGATTGCGGCCTCAGAACAACACTTTCGAGGGTCACTCGCTGTACTTTGGCTTAACTATGCAGGAGCTACTTAATGCTCCTTCGCCAGTACCAACACCAGCTCGATCCGTCCACACCCGACAGCTGTCCCTACTGTGGCGTTTCTCCACATGACTGCCAGCATCTATTCGCCTGCAATTCCCGGCCAGGCACCCAACTCACCCCCGCGGTCCTATGGCTCAAGCCAGTCGAGGTCTTGGCTTTCTTGTGTCTTCTAATTCCAACCAATTTGGACTCCGGCAGGAACTCCTGGGCCAACAAGGGCTACGACACACACACACATCCACGTATAGCCAAAACTCAATTCAGTAAGCGAGCCGTAAGGACATAGTGCAAGTAAGTGAAGTGCAAAGACAACTCGTTAGGCCATGACGAGTGCGTGTGTAGCACGTGTAGGGGAGAGTTCATCCAAACCGCCCACTGCGACAACGCCCAACTTCAGTCTTTCGGGCACCCTCCCCCCGCCATCTAAATATGGTGGTTGAGGGAAGAAGGGGGGGGAGTGAACGTGACGTCTCGAACGCATATATAGCACAGACAAAGACTCAATAGCTCCGAAAAAGTAAGGGAGATAGGGGGGAAGTGAGGTTGGGTCTTACTGGTCAGTTGCTGGCAGGCACATTTGGAGCGGTCACGGCAGTTGTCGGTGCAGTCGCAACACACCAGGAAGTCGGAGTCGGTGTTGATTTGAACATTGCCCACAGGCTGGCGATGTGGAATGTATTCTACATAGGTGGGCGTCTCATTGTCCACACAGTTCACACAGGGCACAGGCACGTTCTCTTTGCCATAGGAGAGGTCTGCAATCTTGATGAAGGTCTACAGGGCGAGATTCGGACAACATGCAAGTTGAGTTAGACAAAGCGGCATCAAATACAACAATTTTAATTTAAGAGGCTCTGAAATGTGACAAAAAAAATAAGACCACGAGCGCCCACTGTGTGCTAATATGCTGCGAAATACCTGTCAGATACGAACCAGTGGAATTGGGTTAAAGAAAATCATGACCCAAGCTTTTTCTTCATCTTCTACCATTTAAACTCTGTCAGTGACCTCACTGTGCGCATCCCGTCACCTGGATCATCCTGAATATGCAGGCCATAAGTAGTCAGCAGCATTCGCTCTGCCAGAAATCTGGTTTTTCCCCTCGAGGGGGAGCGGTAAAGCTCCTGGCCTTGACATCGAATTGGTCGGGCCGGCGCGTGGTACACACAGAGATGTCGGTTAAGTGGACCGTGGCAGCTATGTATTCCAACCACAAGACCATAAATCAGCGTAGTTTTTACAGGCTATGGGGACCCAATACCCAGAAACGTAAGCGTTTTCAGGATCGAAGGGTCACCGGCCTGCGCTCGCTATAACAAATTGTGGTGGGGATCTCTTGAGTAAGGCATTGCTTAATATTCACGACTTCACCAAGTCGTTACAGTAGCTGCACTTCCGATGGACCGACTTTTAACATATCATTCAGGTATG
The DNA here is from genome assembly GCA_036362985.1 of Ligula intestinalis. Taxonomy (NCBI): domain Eukaryota; kingdom Metazoa; phylum Platyhelminthes; class Cestoda; order Diphyllobothriidea; family Diphyllobothriidae; genus Ligula; species Ligula intestinalis. Next base: position 12,908,697 of record JAYGXS010000001.1, on the reverse strand, counting down.
TGAATGTTCCAGATTCGAACATCAATATAGATGATGTCCACGGTATGCTCCAAACAGGTTGGTACAGGTGGATTGGTTTTAAGTGAAAGTAGACTTGCGCGGCATCTACCGCGCTCACTCTTCTCTCACCCAGTTGGGCCCGCTGACAATGCAGAGTCGAGAAAACTGGAGGCAGGAACAGGCGCGGCCGAAGCCACCCCTTCGGCATTTGTTATGGGAACGCAACCCCAATAAGGCCTACAGTATCCTGATCTGCCCCCCCCCCGTGTTGGTTCAGCGTATTTACCACACAGCCCGTTTGAAGGACACAACTGCTCTAGGTACAGCTGTGAGCAGTGTCCACGATTTGCTGCCTCACCGTAATTTAAGCGAGTAGGCCGTTATCCCCCGCCAGACTTCTGTTTACAAATTAGTATCCTAGTGATCAGCCGTGCCGTAGAGATTTTTTGGCTCAACGTGTCGAAAATTGCATCCAAAATTTGGAGAGCGCTGAGTTAAGTTCCAAAGCATCAGTCAGCCGCCTTGAATAGATTGAATGCAGTTTCAGCTTTCCATTCAAACAGGCCACTAAGACAGTAAAGTCGGTGTAACAGATGAATGGGATTACACATTTCTCGTGCAATCACTTTAGTCCATTGCTTTCATCATCCCCGGAAGAAGAAGAATAAGAAGACGGGGCGATTTCTGAGACCAAGGTGCATTTATGCTGACGTTTCAAAGCATTCTCGCTTCCATCGTCAGAACGTAGGGTCGAGTGAGTTTGTCTAACCGCTAGCTGCGCCTGATGCCCGCATGTCGATCGACCAATTCTTCCTATGCAGCTTGGTGAATGCAGTGCCGATTTTATCCTCAATGCAACATATTTTTCCACATTGTTTTCCATTACTTGGAGCGCGCAGCGGAGTCGACCTAATAGGTAACTCCATTCATGCGTTGTCCGGCGATAGAATCTGCCAAGTCGCAGGTAGGAGGGACGACGAAATGCGATTGGTGCAAAACAACAGTCGCGGGGGCAAGGAAGGGGGGGGGGGGGGGGGAACGATTCGTCCAAAAGACTGACTTACTCGATTGCAACGAAATTCCTGGTCAATCTCTATGGCCTTGTCGAAACAGAAAAGGTCGGGCGTCAGCTGGCTGCCGGTGTTGTAAAGGAAGTGCTCCAGTTCAAACGGACTACGCAGTCGGCGACCACAGGGGGTGATGTAGATTATGCAGTCTCGGCCTGCAGCAGGCGGCGTCGCCCTCAGATAACACCTTTATAAAAGATAGAGCAGAGTTTTAACGATGCTTGATGCGGCTGCCCTCGCGGCATACTCATGAGTGAGTCAGATTGAAACCGGTTTCGGTCCAGAGCACCTACAGCTCAGCCCGTTTTGGCAGCCACGTTAACCATCGAACATTTACCTATGTGAGGAAGCTTAAGCAGCAAACCACTGGCGTCTGAGAAACACTCTGGAGGTGCTACAGTCTACCGCTCTTGGGAGGGACCGAGCTATCTCGTCAGTGGGCAACCAGGACACTGAGCGCATCGAGATAGGCTCGAGCGGGACATACTTACTATACTATATAGTATTCTATATTTACTATACCTACTATACTATATATTATATAATACTGTGGCAGATAGGCGCACACCGACCAGTTACAGGACACACTCGTCCCGCCTGGTGCCTTTAGGGCTTAACCTCTAGCCTACGCCGCAAGGCGGCTAATGCTATAGGCAGAAAAACATTACCGACAAAGACAAGGAGGACTACGATAGCCATTTTTGGCTTATTAGCCGTCCTCAGCTAGTCATTCCTAGGGAATTATGAAGCTAAAACATTTATTCTACATGCATTACATGACAGTTAGCCCATCAATTCTGACGAGGCCCACCGTTTGCTTCTCGGCGTGGTGGCGGTGCAGGGACGGTGGCCCGTGTGCGGATTAGTTTTAGGGGATAGTAGTAGACTTGCCCTGCGCCTACCGCACACCCCCTCTTCTCCCAACCATCTGTTAAGACGGAGTCAAGAAGACCTGAGGCGGGATTGAAGGCGGATGAAAGGCGCGATCAGAGCCGCCACACCTGACCCCGATCCCAAGGAGTGGGGCTGCCACAAAGGCCAGAGGGGGTTGGTGCGGTGTTGGCCTGCGCCTCCGTGTGTCACCACAACCCCCCTCCCCGTGTTAGACATTTTGTAACGGGAGCGCCACCCTAACTAACGCCTGTTGTGTTGAGCCATTACGGCCCGTTTAAGGGGTCCAATGTGTTCCATTAGACACTGTAGAGGCCTCGGAACACCCAAGGCGAACATTTACTCTACGTAGGTGGAGCGAATATGAAGTAGTATGATGTGTCATGGTGCACGCGGTAATCCTAGAGAAGAAGTGCTAAATTTTACAGTGATGCAATTCTACTACAGCAATATGCTTTGCTGAAATCCATAGTAGAGCCCGTTGTGGGGTTTGTGGTGAAGGGTTTACGAGTTGGGGGGCGGGAGGCAGAACAATACAAAACTAGAGCTCATAGAAACGTACGTCCCACTAATCAGGTCTGAAACGTAGTGAGGACAGGATTATGACTTATAACAATAACCTACGTTTACATTTTCAGTAACCTGACCTTCTCTTTTTTGTTAAATTCTGTTAATATAAAGTTGAATTTTTCCTCGAGTGGCATCAGCTTTCTGAGCAAGAGGAGTTTATGGCGATGGAGTTGATCCTATTTAGTACATTGAAACAAATATAAGTTTCTTTATTTTAATATTTTTAATCACATTCCAGCACAATTAAATATTCATTTACACTCACTTACCGAGAATTAAATGTCTTACCACCAATTAGATTAGAGTTGGACGGGAGGAATAGATACTTAGGCGGCTCTACAATACAGTTTTGCCGTATTGAGCAACTGCTTGGAAAATTTGGGATATTTGTATCAAGGTTTCGATACATTTTCTAAAGCTAACGCGAGTGAAAAGCCACAGATGTGCATACAAGTAGGCGCGCACTGAAAGCGCGCAGGACCTACCTCAACCAGCCAGCGCGGATAGGAATTTCCAGAGGGTTGAGACCCTTGTAGTCGAAGGGCGATTCGGACACGACACCGGCAGACGAGTCCTCGGGATTTTTGAGGACATGCAGACAGTCTGAGGTGCACTTGTGGGCAACTGACGCAGGAGGGAGGAAGGAAAACGTTCAGGCAAAGATAGGCATAAAAGAGATACATATGCTGTATTTTGAAGGTAAATATGCATAACTTTCAGCGAAAATGGATCCATTCACGAAGAGCAAAGGATAGGGTAAGGTAAAAGGTCCTAGAATACTCAAAATGTAAAGGTTAACACGGTATCCACATTTTTTATGGAGACAGGTCGGCTTTCAATTTCTCAATTTCTGTTACTTCCCACGTGAGGAAGCGTGCTAGGAATGGGAGTATAGAGTGCTGATATGCCGGTGTACGACAAGACATATGACGGAAGCTTCGGCGCATAGCACGGAAGACTTCGCAGCCATTAGGTCAGAGTGGAGAGGGTAAGTGACTTCACTGAGGAAGCGATCAACAAATCGTTTGACCGATTTAAAGCGTCGCTGTATTATAATATCAGCTAAAAAAAACACAGAAAACACCGGCAGCTGAGGAGGGCAAAAAATGATCAGGTCTCTTTTAAGTAAATCTGAAAAAAAAAGCTGGAGAGCAGTAAAGCATGCTGTAAAAGCAGGAAATTGTTACATGACGTTATGTGAAATTACCGAATTCATGACAGAGGCGTTACAGTTGGCACCTCACGTACTTGCCAACTATTCTCATACAGAGCATATCGAAAAATTCGTCAATTATTTTCATTTATTTTCGTGACTAAACACATTTTTTATTTTAAAAAACGTAATTAGCAATCTTAAAATGTTAATATGAAATATGCTGTGTGAATAAATTGGTCAGCATCAGCTTTAAAAATGGTGAACACTGTTTTTAACATAATACTCGGAATGTGTATGATCTGGACTGCCACTCCGTCTGATAGACCAATGACATAAGAACAATTTTTTTCGAAAGGCGGCTTACCCGTTAGCCTAGCTGTTGGCAACCTAGGGAAGTCCACAGGTACCGGATAGTGGAACGGCCTTCAGCAAAAGTTGGCTGCGAAATAAGCAGGCTCCTGGGTTTGGTGAATACGCATTTGCGGACACAGTAGCAACAGTGTTACCAGGGCGCACAGCGCTAAGGTCTGTCGCAACGACTGCGTTATAAGATGCCGCAAGTCCCAATGACGGTACTGTCACGTGGCGAGCGTGAACAGCCAGTAAGTAGGTTTGCTTGCAACCAGTAACTTGTGGTTAAGTTCTGGAGCCAAAGTACTAGAGAAGACAACCTCTAATAAAGAGCGGCTGTCGGAGACCCACCTCAATTAAAAATCCTCAAAATCCCCCAACCAACCAAAAACCAACCAGACCTTTCGAGTTCTGTAGATCTCGTGGCAGAAGTATTTTAATGTGGCAAAGTAGTAGAGGACCTCGAAGACGGACAGGTTTATTTCTTAGTCGACAAGAAGAGAAAATAGTGAGCTACTTCACAAAAAATACCATCACAAGTTATTCTTATGTCGGACAATAAGGACTCAGGATGACACGCAGACTTTGGGTGTCGGATAGGCGAGATAGACTATGAAGAGCCTTCTAGACTCCTATGTCGGAGATAAAAATGTTCCAAAAAAGTGAAGGAACACCGCGGCGCAGTGACTTACCATAAGGTTTTATGGAGGCTTTCTGAGCAACGTCCAGGTATCTGACAATTCGCCCTGTCTCTTCGGCCTCCTGGGTAGAGGGCTGCGAAACAGCCGGTTCCGGCGGCTGTTCTACCTGCGACTGAGTTTTTTGTTGCTGCTGTTGTTGTTGATGATTATGTAGAGCGGAAGAAGAAGATGAGCGCTTTTCTGCGCCCGCGGCAGCACCCTTTTGACGATGACCGGACGACTTTGACGCGGAGGTTGACCGGCCAGTGGTCATCGTCCGAACAGCGCAGTGACCAGCAGCAGACACCCGTTTTTTTGGGCGTTCACCCCGTCCGCCATCACAGGTGAGGGCTGAATCAAAAGGAAATCACATCATCGTCATTACCTCGCCAAACAGAAGAACTAGTATTTTTCATCATCATTACGTTACCATGCTGGCCATTTTCCCCGTCGCCCTACCCCCAACGAATCCTTCATCCCTTCCTGCTTACACACTACAGATGTCTTCTTTACTCAACTAAAATGTCTACAAAATTGTACACATTCAACTGTATAAGTACGATAATTAATTGCTGAAGACGAACGCTCATCTCTAATGCTTGATTTTCGGTGAAAGGATTCGCAGAACAATAACCAAGATCTGGTTGCGACAGATTATCAAAGGAAACTGACATTAACTAGAAAAAGCAAGGATCCTCCGCTGAAATTGTATCTGATGTCTTTCATTAAAATAATCATCTAGCTCGACGTGTCAAACAACTCTCGGACAAGCAATGGATGTGAGTCAGCCATTTTGCTCACATTCACCAGATAAATCGTATTTTGTAACGAGTAAGTTGTCGAAAACGCAGTCAAAATTGCGAGTTATTCGACCATTCGACGAAGTATGCTGCGATTATAAATGAAGATGGAATATTGAACTGCAGAAGGCAACACTTACATGCTTCAACGTTGGCATAGTCCACGACGACACGCTGCATATCTTCGGCATTATTGGACCCTCGGTTGACCATCTATGAATATTTCCAAAAAGAGCAAATAACTTTAAAGTGTGGTAAAAAGGGAAGGAATGTGCATTTTACTCCTGCCGAATGAGAAACATATAGAAACGTAAAGCGGTAAGGTTTTCTTGTGAGGCCACCTAATGGCAAAAGCTCCCTTGCTTCCTATCGGTTAAAAAATAATCAAGGAACTATTTGAGTAGGCGGAAATTAATAAGTATTAATAATCACAAATGCGGCTTTACTAGAAAGTCCTACCAGCTAAGAAAACTGGACTTACTAGATCATTGAACAGCGGTTCAAGCCGGGGTGAGCCTCGATATATCCACTCAACGTGATCTGCGGAAAAGCGCATTAGGACGAGGCTAGCATCAATTTTTTCCACGGTAGCTTGCAGCCATTCACCCTCGAGTTCTGTTTTGATGGTCTGATTGAGCTTCATTCTAACCATGGGCCGCTAAAGTAAAAAGACGTTTCGGTAGCACTTCACACTGCACATATAAAGTAGCTCAGAAACCTCGGAAGTTTTGTACTAAATTCCTAATAGGTCTCAAAGGCGGTGTTAGGTGGTGCAGCTTACCTGTGGATACTGGGCCAAGTAGCGTTTTATGAAGTCCTGCGAGCCTGCAGCAGTTTCGCGCCAGTTGTCCTTCGCTGGAATTCAGACAATAAGCATTTAAATAACTCACTTTGCCGAAAAATCCGGAATACTTCGCCAGCCCGAGAATAGTGTGCGTAGCCGTCATCAAAGAATACAAGATATCTGAAAGGAAAAACATTGATCGAGTGCGAAAGGTGGGAATGAGCAGAAGATATCTTGATTAATAGACAGGACAGAGGTGTTAAGATAACACGACATACGCCTCACCGATATGAATTGCGCTCGCTTGGAGGTTCTGCAACAAGACCAGAGTAGTAGCCTATACCGCCAAATTCGTCTCGATAAAGAGCTGAAATGGTAAAAAGTATATAAATCGAAAGAATCAAACTTCTCGAAAATATTTCTTGAAGAGGAAAATAACATTGAGACTGCATCCTTTCTATGACGGAAAAAATGTTACACAAGACTGAGATCGATAAGTAATTTGACTTCGAGGTTAAACATGCCAATTGAACAAAACTCCTTGCCTTGGTGAGGAGCGATCGTAAGGTTACAAAGGATAATGCAAAGAAAGGGGGCCAATGACGGAACCAAAAATGGAATTGGAAGGTAATTACTGACCATCATCCTTTCACTGTGCAAAGGAGACCTGAATTGGCATAGAGCTAGGCTTCAATGAGACCCGTCGAATAAAATTAGAAACCTGTCGGAAGGTTTTAAGGTAACAGTAAGTGAATAAGGAGTGAGAGGCCACAAAGGAACATTGAGACAATTTTGCCAACTCTCATACTTTTTAGATATCTGCCATCAGTACACCACTGAAAACTAGGAGGTTAGATGAAACAGATATTTATAGAGAAGGCAGGTGTTGTAAGGGGGTCGGCCAAACTGTTGGAATTAACGTTCGCCGATTATAGCAGCAAGAAAATCAATTGCTTCCGAGATATTCTGTTCGTCTACAGACCTTCAGAATAGTGGTTGCTTTAAGTGTAGGAGGATTGTGCATAACATTTTTCAAAATGAACAATAAGCAAACACTAGCGAGATGCATCCTACATGTCAGCGAACTTCAGGATAGCATCGGTGACCTAGGTTTTCGGACTTAAACCGTTTATGTTATAACTTACTTAAAAAGAAAAGCAAAAGAGTTGGAGATGCATGTTGAAGTGATAAGTCGACCCAGACAACTGGGAGCACATACCTGTTAAGGACGGGAACTAATGTTTTTATAAGAAAAACAAGTTGAAAAATTGTACCTGTACTTTAATAAATTAGATAAAAAACTCACAAACAACGCGCGAGCCGACCGGGTATTTCTGTCGTAATTGCTCAGCTGAAATTGCCAGAGCAATGGCAGATGAGTCTACGATTGCCTTCTTTTGATTGAGTTCATTAGAAAAAGTTTGTTGTTCGGGCGACATGTCAATATTTACTAGGAATCTAACTGTATTTTCTGTTCTAGAGGCCTGCCGGTTGCGATTGAGCGTCAAAGGACTGCCACCAACGTTAAGATGCTGATTGATATTTATTGAAGCCAATGGACCATCGGGATCTTCTTGCTGACAAATTTGGGCTATTTTTCCTGGGAACCAGGAGCCATCGGCGAGCTTCGCGATTACTGCTTGGCCGGGAATTCCACGGCTAGAAAAGGGTATAGGACAGATAATTAGCAGAGTAAAACGTTAATACAGATAAAGACTTTGAAGGAACCTGAAATGGTCACAAGGTACTACGGGCGCTAAGATCAAGAAAACGCCAAAATGGTGGTGCTGAATGCTTGACTCGCCAAGCCATACTGATGGAAAGTAAGCGAAGCTATGAAAAGCTACAAAGGTATAAAGTAGTTATCAAGATAACCATAACAAATGTTTGTTGGTATTCGGAAACATCAGACAAGAAAAAAACAATAAAGGCTTACATTCCGACAACAAGTTCACTTGGTTGTACTGAGCGCCATGAATTAGCATCAGCTTTGGTTGAAGAGAGACTAATGTCTCTGAAAGGAAAAGAAAGGAAAAATGCAGTGTCTAAAATCAAGGCGAAGATTTTTTTAAACATTAGTTTTGTAAAACTGTACCCTTCGGGCTCAACGATTTCAAGATCCTTGTCCTCATCGGACTTTCCCGTCACGAAATTGTTATCTAATTTTATTTCAACACGACCAAAAGCTCTACAGAAATCATATGGTATAAAAGCTTACGATATCTGAAGGTCAGTGATATTTTTTGTGAGTTCTTCCATCTTTTTCTTGATATTTTCTTGTTCAGTCTTTAGAGCACGTTTGGCACCGTCCAGTTCGCTTAATTGATCCGAAATTCCGGTATTATTCAGCGACTGTATAATATCTTCAATAAAACCACCATTCTCTAAGACACTAGAAAGCCGTTCAATTAGGATATTTTCCTTAATATCCAGATCAGACACTAGTAACATGAAAAAGGGATAAAAAAACCTACCGAGGTTTATTTCCGATTCATTATTTTCCAACACATGTTTCAATAGAACTTTGTGCATGTCCAATTCATCGTAGAGCCTCAGTGCCTCCTGCACTAAACGTTCAGATGTGCAAGTTTCGGAGGGTAGAACACTGCGAAAGTGATCCATAATAAGTAACTCCAGAAAAGCAGATCCGATCAACCCATTTACCACAAAGACTTTACAACACGTACAATACCATAACACATTTTATCAGCTACAAATTAAAACAAATGATAATCCTCCTTCAATAGAGATGTTAAATAGAAGCAGCTGCATGGGAATTATTTGTTTAAAATTCCTCATTTTATAAATGTTTGTACTGTAAGGTGGAATAGGTAGTTGTGTAAGGCTTCTGATAAAGTCACGATTACACTTTTCAATGTATCTTGCATTAAAGGTTCACTATTAACACAAATGTTTGCCCTCCGTTTGAGCCATGTTCATCCTCACTTACAGAAAAAGGTAAAGGTGATTTGAGCTTTCACCGCCTCATCGACATATTTATTTGCAATGTATATGGCACCTGAAAGTCTTTTGAAGTGAACTGAATTGAATTGAACTGGGATTGCCGACACTACAGCTTAAATTTCGGCGCAGAAATAATCCAATCTCTGTTGAGATGGTTTAAAGGACAGGCGGCTTCTGTATTTGTGTCATCATAGTAACTTATTAGGGATAAAAACGACACTCTACATATGCACTACTCCCTTATTCGCGTCACCGTGTTCTACATAAACAATCAGAACAAAAGACAACCACCTACCTAGAGTTATCGTCCGATCCATATCGTTTTGGGAAAACACTCCCTTTTGTCTTACATCAGTCATTTTTTTTCTTGCGGCTAAAAATGCTCGGTCTTTAATTATGCTGATTATTTTTCAAAGCGGTCCAGCAGTGCCTACATTAATTCAGTTTATATAAAGGGAATAGGCAGAGCCTTTGAAAACCCTATTAGCCCTATAGATGCTGTCAGAGTATGCATGCGTTTCTAAGCCATAGATGCACTGCATAAATATTTGTTGTCTACCAAATGTATGACCAGCAAGTACAGTAAGATCGAGTTTTCTTATTAGTGCAGCAACGCTTTGATCAAGAAAAATTGGTGAAGCAAGTTTATTCCAGTCTTTAATGACCCGGTGGGAAAAGAATTTGGCCCGCACTTCTTGTTTGGCATGGTGTTTCTTCAGTTTGTACGAATGACCGCGTAGATGTATCGTTTGTGCGAATTCAAAGAAGTCAGCCATCTGAAGAACACAATCTATTCCCCTGACGAGTTTGAACACCATGATCCTATCTCCGCTGTATTTCCTATAGTAGAGCGGAAAAAATTTGAGCCCATTAAGGCGGCCTTTATTTGGTACCCCAACTAAGCTTCTGACTACTTTTGGCATCCTGCTTTGGACTTTCTCGAGTACAGCGTAATCTTTTTTCATCCAGCTGCGCCATGCCTAGACGCAATACTCTAGCGTCGGCCGAACGAATCTTCCGAAGACTCGCCCAAAAAACTTCTAATCAAAATGCAGGAAAGACCTACTGATCGCCTCTAGGATGCCCACAGCCTTCTTCTGCGGTTTAAGCGCAGTGAGTTGATGGTTTGAATTTGGGCGTCATGCATCCACCTAGATCCCGTAGTTCATTCACTTGCCCAAGTTGGTGACCTCCGATCGTGTAATCATACTCAAATAGTATCACCTTTCTTACAATTAATTTACATTTTAAGACCGGAGAGCCTCGTCATTGCAAGCTTAGTGCTGTGGAAAAATAAATATAAATTGGATGAATGCTGCTCTCTGCGAGCAACCACATAAGCACTGGGAGCGTTTAGTAATGTATGCAGATAAATTAATATTCACCAACATATCGTCATTTTAAAATAATTGTCGACACTCCCTGAAACGCATGGTGAACTAAGGAGGAAGCAGTAAAAAAAACTCCTACCATTAAAATGGGGGCAGAATTCAGCGGACCCCCACTTGAAAAACAAAACGTAGGAGAAACAAACTGCTGCTGCATAATTAAGGAGGTTGGTCGATAGGATTGATTGTAGTGCAATGAGACAGGACTGTTGATGAGAACGTGCAAGGGTTTGAAATGCTTCTTCTCATTGGTGAAATCATATAGCCGCAGAGGCTGCCATTCACCACTTAAACACCGCCCGACAGGCTTCATGATCAACCGTCAGGGAGGTGAGACCAGAGGATATGAGCGTTAGTGAATAACTTGGCATTTGTTGATGTTGAGCTGCAGTAGCCACTTTTCACACCACTTGTGAAAGCGATCCAAGGCATTTTGTAAGGTCTGTCCATCCTCTGAGCTTTTAATTTATTTCCAAGTCTTTAGATCTTCTGCAAACATGACTTTCTCACAGGTGAGGCAGTCATGGCAGTCGTTCAAATGTACCAGAAATAGAATGGGACCCAGAATGGTTCCCTGCGGAACCCCACTGGAATCGGTTTTCCGCGAAGTTTGGAGCGAAGTTTGAAATTGTTTGCGAATTTCCAGTTTTTCCAGCTTACGTGTTTTTAGTATCGATCTCAGTACAGAATACACGCTTCTTGGAAATTATTCAAGAATTGACTAGATATCTCCAAAGTTTGGAATTCGCTACTTTTGCGAGTTTTCACTTGTAAAATATTTTCTGTTTTTGGGTCTGGTATGTGTTAAACAGATAGATGTCAATAAGAAAACATTAAATTTCTTTGGGTAAGAAGACTCGAAGCTGGTATATGCTTTCTGTTTCGTGTTAACAATAGTCCTTATCTCCCACAAATTAACGCTCTCCTTCCAGTAGACCGAACTTACGCCACTCATAACTGTCCCCCTAATAGCAAGTAGAATCCTACTGGAGTTCTACGGGAACCCTACAAGTCTACGCAGTAGGACTCTACGGGAGCTCCACCTGAAGCAACATGTAGGATCCTACGGGAGCTCTACATTGGGTCAACATGTAGACCCAAACTTTTCCACCGGACAGGGGTTACCTCCTTCATCGCGAAAAGCCCCCTTTTTTAGAAACGCCGTTGTAGACATTTTATTGAAGACATTTAATAGTTGGAAACTGCATTACGTAAGAAAAGGGTCAAAAATATTAGTGTACAAAAAAATTCGTTGGCGGTCTTGTAAATGTTATACACATATCACAGATGTGCTTGTGGACGGTAGTGATTGGCCAGTCACTGCTCCAGATGAGCCGGGGCCGTC
>JAYGXS010000001.1:12867089-12887615 GCA_036362985.1 Ligula intestinalis | reverse complement strand
CGTCTTCTTAATTATCGTTTCCATCACCTTACAGCAAATGCAAATAAGGCTGACGCGCCGGTAATTGTTGAGCTTCGTGCACGTTCCAACCTTGTATATCGGGTAAATATTTGCCATTTTCCATTCAGATGGCAGTTTTTCTAGTTCAAAGGAAGAACGAAAGATATGTGCTAGGGGCTCTGAGAGTTTGCTTGCCAATTCTTTCAAGAACTTGGCTGGTATATCTTCTGAACCAGATGACTTTGCTTCTTTATGCCCTGCAGCTCCCTATTAACGACAGATGTTGGAAATAGTAGAGAATGAAGTGCTGGACCGGTGTTTACAACAGCACTGTTGGCATTATCAAAATGAAGCTCTGTTTCCCTAGGGAATACCGAGACAAAGAACCGGCTACAGTACTCGGCTTTCTCGTCATTCTCAACGACTTCTCCGCCATCATCATTCTTAAGTACTGCGACAGGATCATTGTTTTTAATTTACTGTAAATATAGCGGAATAGAATTTTGGGCTTTTCTTCGGCCTGTTGGAGGATTCTTGATTCATATTTTTTCCTGGCCCGGTAAATTGATTTTATTACTGCATTTCTTTGGCGTTGGAATTCCTCGAGGTGTACTGGCGACCCAGTTTTCCTGAATAACTTCCATTTCCTATTCTTCTTCTTCTTCAGTTGCCTGTTAAGTTCTCTCGTCAACCAGGCAGGACGACTAGTCGTCTTGTGTACCTTGACCGGACAAAAGTGCTTAAGCAGATCTAATGCAATCCTCTTGAGTGATTTCAAATCCTCCTCCGGATCCTCCTTGAGCAGGCAGTCCCAATTCACGGACGATAGTGCATTCTTCATTAAATTGAGATCTGCCTTCCATATGTTCGGCTGGTCCTCCGTTTTCCTCAGCCGTTGAGTATGGAGTGAGTAATCCCACATTAGCATCGTATGGTCACTCTTACCGAGCGGAGCACTTGAATTCACTTCATCAATGTAGGATGAATCCTTCATGAAAATGAGATCCAAACAAGTAGATCACTGGTTTTCTCGAAATCTGGTTATGCCCTTAACGTTCCGAAATAGAGACAGGTCAAGCGTGAGATCCATTAATTTGGAACTAAAGGACGTTGACGCCGCCTCAACTGTCAGGTTGTTCCATTCAATTGCAGGGGCGTTGAAGTCACCAACGATGAGAACCTCCTGGTGGCTAGCAGCTTCTTTCACCAGACCAAGGAGCGAGTCGTCGGCTCCACTCAGAATGATTGGTGGCCGGTATACGGCCAGGAATATAAGGTTCTGTGAATTCGCCTTCTTGATCTTTAACCAGACGGACTCATATTCCAGGGCTACAGTGTGTTCTCTTTCTACAACAGAGATTTCAGTTCTGACATACACTACAACCCCACCTCCTTGTCGGTTTTGGCGGTCTTTGCGGAAAAGCTGGTATGCTGGAATCGAAATCTCCGAATCTGCGATTTCTGTTTTGAGCCATATTTCCGTTATGGCAACTACATCAGGTTTTTGCTCCGAAAGTACTGCCTTGAGTTTATCAATTTTTGAGGGAAGACTTTGGGCATTAGTGTAAAGAAAGCTCAATTTGGACTTACTCGCCACTTTATGCAGGTGGTTGCCTCTTGCGTGAGATTGCATGCAGGGAGCTGTCGGTGCTGCTGGAGACGGACTGTTGTCCATCCCGACTAGGCTGTTAGTGTTATCAGCTTTCTCCAGAGGAGTGACCTCGGGACATGGACGATCTCCACGTTCAGAATTCGAAGTTTGCTCTCGCCGAGTTCGAATCTCCTGTGGAATTCTACTTTTAGTAATCTTTATTTCTATCGCTCCACGGGGGAAAAATCCCGCTGAAAAAACCGTCGGGTGTGAGTATCTGAGCATTGGTTTCCTGCTTAGCAATAGCTGGACCTCGGCCTCACTCTTCAGATTAACCTTCAACGGTCTTGGTTGGAGTAGTCTTTTATGCGGGAAGAATGGACAAAAGCCACAGTCAGTCAGTAAATTTGAGGAAAAATAGGCTTGTGCCTTCGAAATCTCTTTTTGGCACATAAAATCTCAAAAATTAGAGACAAAGTTAATAAGTTTTCAGTCAGAAAAATATAGACCGTCACATGGTGCAGTGGTGTTTCAAGGTTAATTTGTCACATATTTAATGTTGTACTGTAGCATGTGTAAATCAAGTCGGTGTTTGAATGTTTCCAGAGATTGGGACATAACAATCACCTCAGGTAGGTTATTCCAGGGGTCCACGACCCGAATAGAGAAAAAAAACTTTCTCACATCCAATCGCCCTTGGGACACCTACAGTAGAAAACCAATTTCCACTGTTATTCCGTCTCCAGATGAATAACGGCAAAATAAAAAGAAGTTCACGTCATGCAGAAATTAATTGTGCATGGAAAATTGGAGCAGTAATATCCAAAACAATACTGGCAAGATGGTATCAGAATCCAAGTAGTCCACGTTGGAGAACAGAAAATATAGTTGCGTCCAGTCGGGCTGAAGGTCATCCAGTTGATGTAATCGTTTTTGACTTCTAAGGTGGTATTTGACAGCGAAGCTCATCGGTGGCTCTTATATAAAGATTGTCAGTATGGTATCCAAGGTAAGAATTTTAAGTGAATATAAAGTTTCCGGTCACAAAAGCTGCAAAAAGTAATGGTTGTTAGCACAGAATCGGAATAGGTACCGCTAGAAAGTGTTGATTCACAGGGCTCTGTCTTATGCCCACTTCTGTTTCTCCGTTATATAAATAACTAAAATAGTATCATCTTTGCAGACGATATAAAAAGCTGGGAATCAATAAACTCTCCTCGCGACGCAAAAAACTACAGGAAAACCTCAATAAACCGGCTATGTGGTCCAGCAAGTGGCTCCTGATGCGGTTGGCCTTAAAATTTGAGTGGTATTTTCATTTCCTCTCCATTCATGTGGGAATTAACTAATATATACCACCCTGTTTATTACTCTGCTTTGTTTTTCTGATATCATGATCACGCGATCACGCCTACAATACACTAGTGCCTTTTTAAATGAACAAAAACTCAACATTTTATCGACGACTGCCATGATGCCAGCTGTTGCACTTTGTATCCTGTATGTCACATTTGTAGAACATCAAGGCTAACATTTCCCCGTAAAAAGACCATACAATGAAGAATTGGCGGCACTTATGTAGAAAAGATAACACATTAAGCCAGCCATTACCTGCCTTCAAAAGATTTGGCTTACTAGGGATATCGAATCGCAAATAGTTATACCGCCGGCTTTTTGCTGTTTTCACACGGATCGAAAATCCTTACCCAGCAGCGGTGGTGGAGTGGCTGTTTTTGTAAACCGGCAGTGGTGCACAAATTGTAAGTCCTTATTTTTATATTCGGATGAGTTAATGGACGCTTTTGCTGTAGTCTGTAAATCCCGTCTTTTAAGTAATCCTAATGGCATTATTTATGTCAGCATTCACATTCGTCCCTCAACATGCCTAGGTGCTTTAGTCCATTTTTTGGATTTATTTCTCTTAAAATTGCCATATTGTCTTGCGAGCGTGTTATGATTTTAGTTGGTGACTTAAACAGCGTGAAACTGTGCTCTCTTACGCTGGTAATTTTTATTGACTAAGTTACCTTGAACACTCGTGTTGACGCCCCTCTTACAATCTTACAATTTTGTCAACCAAATTTTTAATATCTGATGTTCTCTTGACACTGTAATGGTAAGACCAAAAATAATTTCTTCTCCTCATCTAAAAAAATGAGACGCCAAAAGGAACTGTTCTACAAACTAGGTCTACTTGAATGACTAAAAATGTAATTTTCCTAATAAAACACGAGATTACCAGGCTGAAAATCTCTCTATTAGTCAGGTTTTTCTTCTTCTACATCTTCGTATCCTTTCCTCTAGGATGAAATTTGGAAGAGTCTTAAGCTTCTCAATGGTCAACGCTATACACTAGCTCGTGTCGATGCTGACCTAGACTGTGTAAGTGCAATCTTCCTCCACATTCCCACCGAATCCCCTCTTCCGTCGAATAGTATTTCTCTACTGTCAACTGTCTTCACCCCTTGTTTCTGTGGCAACAAAGATGAAACATCTCAAAAATGTTCGAAATTCCACAACTGCACCGTTTCGTCATAAATCTTGCGTTTTTCAGTTAGCCCCTTGCATGACACACTTAATAAAATCATCCTCCACGGCGTCCAAGATTCCCGATTATTTGTGTTCAGTGAGAATCACCCACATCCCAAAATACCTCTCCGACTGGTCCCAAATATTTTCGTCCAATTGCCTGCTTTTTGCATTACTAAAACTTGCAAAACGAGTTGCCTTGGACTTAATTACGCTCTTTCCTCCGCTTTTCCGATCTCCTGCAATTTGCATTTCAGGCTAGGCGTAGTACACTAGGCGCGGTTGCTCTGGTAGTCCATTCTACTCTAAAAAATAGATAAGTGCTGCCGTGCATACGCATTTGATTTCCTTGGCTACCCCTCAGTCTTTACTAAAATGTCACGCCATATTAACAAAACGTCTGCATACGGCTCCCCCAGCTGGACTGTCACTTGGCTTGGGGACTATTTCACTTTCGCACTTAGGTCATTGAGTGCGGTAAGTGCAAATCCACGGTCTTCCCAACATTTGTGGAGTTCTTCAAGGGCCCATATTATCCCCTCACATCTTCTCCCTCCACACTGACTACTTACGATGGTCAACTGAATGTTTGCACATCGAATATGCTGAATATGCTGTTGGCCATCTTCTCAAAAGTCAGATACATCTCCAAGTACTCCAAGATGGTCTGGACCACGTCTCAGCATGATCGTCGACAAATGGCCTTCCAGTAAATGAACAGGAAACATCTTGGTGATTTTCGATTGCGATCCTCTCCTAGTCCTCATTCCATAAACATCCTGCTCAATGACATATCATCTTTCCGGTAGCTTGATGTTAATCTGATATCTAATATCTTATTTTTTCATATTGAAGGCTTCCCTAGAAAAATCGTAAAATGTTATGTTATATCCGCAGTTTGTGTCTATATCGCGCACCGTAAGTGACACCAAGGCAGTTCACCAGCAAACTATTGCATTGTTCTAAATCAAATAGACTAAAACTTACGCTTTTCTGTTTACTTACAGAACAAAAGAAATGTTCTGATCTGCCTGGTACTGCTAACTTAGTCGAACGCCGAGCCAACGAACCCGTAAGAGGGAGACAGAGCGAAGTTGGGTTGGCCGGAGACAGGAGAATTTTACTGCGAGGAGCACGGTACAGCAAGTCAGAGCAGTGTGTTAGGTCCAACAGAATTACAGAACAAATGATGGTGAGCTAAGTCCATCGAGCCAAGCAGATTTTGGCTGTTGGCGAGATTGATGTGATTTAAGTTGGAATTGTCGTTTGGGTGACTGCAATTTGTGTTTGCTGCAGGTGGCCGATCGATATCCTGCTGTGCGCGCCGATTTCGCAGGCTATCTATTTGTTAGGCGTATGCTAACAGAGTAATCGTGGGAATGTAAACATTCTCAGCACCTTTCCTTCAAGTAGGTCAGTAAATAAATAAATTTTATATTTAAGGCCTGGAGGGCCTCGTCATTGCAAACTAAGTGCTGTGGAAAAATAAATACAAAGTTGATAAATGCTGCTCTCCGTAAAGCAACCACATAGGCAACGGGAGCGTTAAGTAGTGCTGGTAGATTAATTAATATTCACCAACATATCGTCGTTTTAAAATAGTAGTCAACAATCTCTGAAACGCATGGTGAAATAAGGAGGAAGCAGCAAAAAAAACTCCTACCATTAAAGTTGGGGCAGAGTTCAGCAAACCCCCGCTTAAAAAAACTAAATGTAGGAGAAAAAACTGCTTACAAAATTCAGGCAGTTGGTTGAGAGGATTGATTGCAGTGCAAATGAGACAGGACTGTTGATGAGAGCGTATGAGGTTTGAGGTACCGCTGGTGGCATGGATTGACCTGTAAGCGCCGTGGAATTTGACAAGCATGGTTGGTGCGGCGTGTTGTGGGCGTTTTCAGGTCTTCCAGTTCAGTGCCAGGAACTAATTCCAAAGGCGGTACTTCCAAAAGAGCTACAGAGGTCGATTCGGGGACTAATTGTTCCGTTGAAATAAAAAAAGTGGGCAATAGGATGTCGAGAAGCAGTGAAACAATTTATTAAGGTCCAGTTTGATTGCTGCACTGCCGCCGTCGGATCTGATTTTGGTGACGAACCCAAGTGGCATCGCCGACAGAGACGTCAAACAGCATGCTGCCTCTGTGTGCTGTTATCGTCCTCTCAATCCATTCTGGAAACCCTGCTCGGTATTCACAAACAAAGACCGGTGTTCTAACGGAGAGCTTGCCACGAGAGACAGATGGAAGTGGCTGTGGGGACGACAGATTAGTAGGCAGCGGCGCATGGAACTTCGTTCGAAGTTTCCGGCCCATCAAGGATTCGGCGGGAGAGGCACCACCAGAAAACTCCGCATTAGGGATGTTCCTGTAGGAGAACGGGAAGGCCTGGAGTACCTTGTCCGTAGTTCCCTCCCCGCGAGCTTTCAACAGGACTCGTTTGAAGGTTTCGACAAAGCGCTCAGCCTGACCGTTGGATTGGGGATGGTAAGGCGGGGAGCGCAGGTGCTGGATGTGTTGTTAGCGGCAGAAATCTTCAAAGGTTGATGAGGTAAATTGCGAGCCAGTAGGCCATGCTGGCTGAAGATGCGCCGGAGGAAGGTGATAGTGGCAGAGGTGGTTGCCGAATGTAACGGTGCAATATCGGGCCACTTTGAATAGGTATCAACTACGACTAGGTAAGTGACACCGTCGAGTGGGCCAGCGAAGTCGAGGTGCACACGAGACCAAGGCCTATCCGGAGTTTGCCATGGTACTGGCGATTGACGAGTGGGCATTTTGACAGCTTGCTGACAACGGGAACAGCACCGCACGAGATTGTCGATGTCTCTGTCAATACCCGGCCAATAGGCAAAACTGCGAGTGATGGACTACATTCGACTGGTACCAGGGTAGGCAGCATGAAACTGGCGTAGCTTAACAGGTCGAAGTGAAGGGGCTATGACCACACGGTCTGCAAACATTAGGCAGGAATCCACCACAGACAGCGATGCTCGACGCAGGAAGAGTTGTTGAAGATCACCAGCGAGAGAAGAGGTGGGCCGACTGGTTTGCACATAGGAGATAGCTTGTCGAAACACGGGATCCTGTTCGGTAGCGCGTCGTATGTCGGCATCAGTTACAGAAATTTCTCGAATGGTGTCCGACAACTGACGGCGCTCTCCGTCCTCAATCGCAATAGCAGCAATCACAGTATCCTCATCGGGTTCCTGATGATTACAGATGAGGTGGGAAAGAGCGTCAGCCTGGCCAAAGTCAGTAGTGCAACAGCAGCGGATCTCTAAATTGTAACCGAGGAGAACGGTTTCTCACCGTTGAAGTCGGCTGGCAGAATAGACTGGGATGCCCTTCTTCGAACCGAAGATGGACAGTTACAGTTTATAGTCGGTCAACAGACTGAAATGATGACCGTACAGCCACTTTTGGAACTTCTTGACGGCAAAGATAATGCTAAGGCTTCTTTCTCGATTTGGCCATAGTTCTTCTCGGCAGAGGTTAAAGTTGGTGATGCGTGCATGATTGCCTTCTCGGACCCTCCGGGGAAAGTGTGCGAAATGACGGCACCAATGCTATGATTGGCGGCATTTGCGAAAACGATGATCGGCACTGTCTGATCATAGTGTGTGAGCAGCAGATCTGAACTCAGCATCGACTTCAGCTCGAAAAAAGCATTTTCACAGTCAGAAGACCAGCACTAGGGAGCATCCTTCTGCAGTAGACGGTTGAGCGGGGCTCGTAGGTTGTGCAGCGACAGAATAATTGCGTTATAGTTGCAGATAAGGCCAAAAAACGATCGAGGTTGTGACAAATCCTTGGGTGCAGGCATCTGTTGAATGGCACGAATGTTTTTTAGATCTGGATGGCGACCAGTGGCGTCAAAAATGAATGCCAGATACTTGATGGACTCTAGAAAGAAATAACACTTGTTGGCTCGTAATCGGAAGCCATGTTCCTGCACGCGTTCAAGTTCTACGCACACTTGGTCTTGTAGCTTAGCCGGGAAGTGACTCATGATGATGTCGTCTAGGTACCCAGCCATGTCAGGAATGCCTGAGAGTATTGCGTTCATAGTTTGCTGGAACAAAGCCCGAGCGGTCTTGACACCAAAGGGCAAGCTGGTGTACTGGAACAGACCACAGTGTGTATTCATTGTCAGCAATTCGCGCGACCCGGAAGCGACTTTAATCTGCAAGTACGCATCAGTCAGATCCAAATTGGCAAAGCAAATTCCACCATTCAGTAGGGTGAGCAGATCAGTGGGGACCGGCAGTGGATAGCAGTTTGGCGTCAGAGCGGCGTTGAGACCGGTGAAAAAAATCGGAGCAGATACGAATCGAACCATCCGGCTTCTTGACCACAATGGGGGCAGCCCAGGCGGAAAAGGACACAGGTGTAAGGACTCAAAGTTCCCACAGGCGCTTCAGTTCAGCATCGACAAGAGATAGGGCTGCATATGGAACCGGTCTCTTTGGGCGGAAGACTTGTTGACTTCCAGGACAGAGATGAAGCACGGCTTGCGTGTGTGTGCAACGACCAAGGCCGTCTTGGAACAGTTAAGCAAACCGCTGGAGAATGTTCTTGGCGGGGTGTGTAGGAACAGCAGTAATCTGTACTTGACTACAAACAAGCCAGAGCGGCAAATCAACCAAGCCAAGTTGGTCGATCCTGTCGACACCAAGAAGATTGAGATTACACTTGGTAATGTAGCAGGTAGCAGTGATGTTAGTTTCGCGGAAGGAGGCACAGCATTTCAGTTGTCTTATTAACTCGACAACGCCACCACAGGCACTTGTGGTGGACTAAGAAGTCTGCTGCATTGTGGGGGCGCCAAGTGACTTCCAGAGAGTCTCGAAGATGATTTTGATATCTGAAGTGGTGTCCAGTTGTAGGCAAACCGTGTGGCCACTGAGAAGTAGATGAACAAACTTCCGGCGATCAGCTGCAGTAACCTGGAAGATGGCCGACAGACTGAGAGAATTTCCGAGAGGCTGAGTCTTTGACTTGCTTTTTTTGGCAAAGGCGGCGCTTTTGATTGGGATTGACAGGGGCGGGCTTGGTTACAGGAGTTAAGGATTGGCAAAACCCATCACGATGCCCCAGCTGGTTACATTTCTGGCAGCGATGTTGCCGAAATGTGCAGTCCCGATCGAAATGCCACGCGCCACAGGGCCGAAAAGGAGAGGGTGGGGATTTCGCCTTGGGGGCTGACTTGGGAGATTGCTTGGGCCGCGAAACGAAAGATGGCATAGCTGTTGCGACCGCATTCACGGAACCAGCAGTAGAAGCGCCTTGGACCATGGCCAAATCGTGCTTGAGATTAATAAGCACTTGACACTCGGCAGTCAGTTCTTGGAGGGTAACTGAGCTGCTCTGTAACACCCGAGACAGAAGACGCGTCCGGATGTCGGCATCCTTGAGGGACTGTAGACCACAGATGAAAAATAAGGCATTTAAACTGGTCTTCGGTTAGAGAGCCGAGTTTAAAACGCCCCACTCGCGATTCACAATGCTGGAATACGTGATGAACTCGTCAGATACCCGTTTGCACAGCTTAAGACACTGGAATCGGGTGTTGAACAGTGAAGCCTGCTCACCAAAAATCTGCGACAACGTCTTCAGCATGTTCGCGAAAGAAATATCTCTTGGATTCTTGAGCAAAATAAAGTTCGTGTAACGCTCGTGCTCAACAGGACCCAGTTTGCGAAGGAGGATTCATATCTTCCATGTATCTTCTTGGGCAGCCAGATTGACAGAGAATTAATCCTCATATCGTTTGTATTTGTTAAGTTCCCGCTGATTATTTGTCGTAAGTCATAATCTGAAAATCATATCAACTGTTTTTTTCTGAACGTAATAACTTATGCAGTTTGTTAAGCAATTTTAAGAGATTTTAACAACCAGCTGCGGTAAAATCATATAGGCTGAATTTTTATAAATCATCTTACATTTAAAGCAGATTTCCATCAAAATTATGAGAACGAAAATTATGGCTCATCGTAAGATATCTGCTCCGAGACACAAGCGGTGCCTGGCCACGCCTACTAGTCAATGCCTTGATATCAACATGCAGCCCATTGTCAAGGCTAAGCAAATTGATTTATCTGCATTACAGAACTGTAATGACTTCATGATGAAGTTTGGTTCTGTTTTGTCAATACTAGGCAATCTGCTTTATGGTAAGTTATCAGATGTGCCCTCACAAGATTGTAAAACGTTAGACTCCCTCGTCCATCTTATAACCACGGAAGCTTTTGATCGACAAAAGCAAAGCTTAAACTTTATACTAAAAAATGCTTCCATATTAAGTCGCCCTTTGGATATTGCAAAAGATTTTCTATGTTCGGGTGGTTTCAACTACAAAATTGCAGAAGCCAAACGCCTCCAATCGCGTAGAAAAAACCTGCCCATCCTAGTTAAATTGTTTTCACCGATCGAGGTGGACTCAATCTTTGCTCAACTAGGTCACATTTCCCGATATTTAGAAATGACTAAAAGTTTCCTCTGTCGAGATCTTACACCAATGGAGTGAAGGAATACGGCTCTCCAGTCCAATAGACCAATGACTTCTCAGCCTAATATTCCTTAATCTGTTCGTAGTCCCGATAGGGTAAATGCACTCGCTAATCCTCCCCCCCACCGCATACATGGCCATACACCCACTAACGTCAGTGCACCCGTTATCCCTGCCTCCCAGATGTCTATTCATAGTCCCATAACCGTCAGTACACCCGCTATCCCTACCTCCCGAATGTCTATTCATAGGTCCATAAACATCAGTGCACCAGTTAGCCCATCCCTCTTGATGTCGGGACCGTCAAGGCCCGCCGTTCCCTTATCTACTACGATTTTATACTAGTCTAAATACATTCTCTGTCCAATGATTGATCAATTCCACCGCCTCTAACTCGGCAACAAGTTCATCAAGAATGTCGCCAACACCGTCGAAAGCGTTTAGGCAGAGCGCTTCACCACCACAACCTAGCTCCTCTTTTGACCGTGGGAGTCATATTATTCCCCCGTATAATGCGTTATTGAACACGCCGGGCCCGAACCAAAAAAATTTAATTTGCACGGCAGTAACCCAAACTGGTATAGTTTGAAATCTAATTGGAGTTTCCGTACAGGAAATTCACTGATTAAGACCACTAGTCCTAACGCGAGCGGCCCCAACACTAATTTTATGTCACAGTTCCCCCCTATCAGTTCCTTTACCCATCCTCTACCACCCAAACCTGCAAACTTCTACATGTCTTCTCGCCTCCCCCCATTCCTCCCAAACGCCCCAGAAGCTTATTTTGGTTTACCCTCTCCCCATTTTTCCCTGCCAGAAAGCGAGGCCCCTAGATATCTCAGACCTTATTAGCCATACATTGTAAGCTACCCATATGCTAACAGCTCCATACCCGTCAGTACTTATTCCACAAATAATAACGGCCTACAGTTTGCCTACCCACCCTCGAATTCTTTTTTATGAATAGCGATAGCCATAGTCCTGTCACTCGAAACACACTAGATGTCATAGTGCTAAATGCCAGGTCCGTTATAAATAAAATGGCTCAACTTCGAGCTATCACTTTCGAGATGATGCCCGATGTTATATGCATAACAGAATCTTGGACCCATCCAATCAGTTCTGACTCCTCCCTTATCATAGACGAGTATGATTTCTATCGTCACGATCGCATTAATGAGTGTGGTGGTGGTTGTCTTCTCTATATAAGAACGTCATTTAGGCACTTTCCGTTTTATCTAAATAGCACGTCCTTCTCTGGAAATTACTGTTTCGCTTCTATCATCCTGTCGCCCCGGCAAAAGGCGCTTATCGGATGTGTATATAATCCTCCTAACTCTGCATCTGAAGAAGATGCAAATTTGTGTGAAATATTGAAGTTTATTTCAGAATCCACTTTTGAAGTTAAAATTATTGCTGGAGATTTAATTTTCCTGAAATCGACTGGCTTTCAAACTATTGTCCACCTAGATTTCAGCCTGTCCTAGATACCATGAATTTTTCTAACTGGTCTCAACTGGTTAGTTCTCCAACAAGACAGAATCATATCCTAGATCTGATTTTCACGAATGGTATTGCCCCTCTCTTCGTTGATTTTAAGCAGGAAATCTTACAAAGTGATCACACATTAATTAACTGTTGCCTTCCACTTCCTTCTACGGAAAAGGCTAGTGCTAGTCGTACCTATCATGCGTATGACCTCGCAGATATTAGCTCAGTTAACAATTTTCTTTACTCATTAGATTGGCAGAGCCTCTCTTCCATTAACGACGCTGCATATCTCCTGAACTCATGTTGGTCGTTTCTAATAAAATGCTGGAATTTGTGCCCACCAAAATTGCGAAACCCTACACACCAGAATTGACCGTCCCTCATTTTCTTTTACCCAGACTAAAGAAATTGAGGAGGCAGCTGAAAGATAGATCTACTAGTTCGCTGTCTGTGCATCTTAGGATCGCAGAGATCTTCAAATTAGCGTCAAAGATTCGTCTTTCACGCGACCAGCACAGGGAATCTTGTGCCCTGAGCGAGTCAAACTCTGCAAAATCGGTTGCACAACTGTTTCGTCGTAGGGCCTCCGCAAAACGAGGAAGTGAAATACCCCCATTGCTTAATGAAAATAAAACATTTGTACAAGATAAGTCTGATAAGGCTGAATTATTCAATGCTTTCTTTGCGAAGCATTTTACGATAGAATCTGAACCGGTTCCGTTGTTTCAACCATACTAAGACAATACTCTCGGGAACATTGATTTCTCGATAGAATTAATTCGTAAGCAGATAATTTGTCTGAAATACTCGCACTCTTCGGGAACTGATAGCATCCCCAATTCAGTTATCAAAAGAGTGTCGACATTTCCCAAATTACTTAGCCATATATTTTCAGTCTATCTCTTAAATGGTTACTTTCCTGACACTTGGAAGACATCCATTATTCTTCCAGTCTTTAAATCAGGATCTCGTTCAGACATAAATACCTACCGTGGTGTTCATAAAACCATGGCCCTAGCTAAACTTCTGGAGAAGATAATTTTTAACCAAATTCTCGATTTTTGCCTAAAAAATAAGCTTTTAAGTGACTCGCAGCATGGTTTTCTACCCGGAAGATCGTGCGAGACGTGTCACTTAGCTTTTCGTAACCACGTCACTTCCCTCCGTAACTAGCGGCAATCCGTGGTTGTTGTCTACTTTGACCTGAGCAAAGCTTTCGACAAGGTACCGCACAGACGGCTTCTGGTAAAATTGGAAGCCATTGGCATCCGTCCCCCTCTCCTCGACTTCATCGGTTCCTACTTGTCTAACCGCAGCCAGAAGGTCCTAGTAGGTGATAGTTACTCCACTTCTCAGCTGATCACGAGTGGCGTTTTTCAAGGCACTGTCTTGGGTCCTTTACTGTTCATTCTATACATAAACGAAATTTCGACTGTTCTAAACAATTCACACAATCTGATTTATGCAGACAACCTCAAATGCATATGCTCATTTTCTAAGGAAACGGCAAGTATGTGCGTTGATAAAATAAATGCGGACCTACTCACACTCTCACGTTGGAGTGCTACCTGGCAGATGAAATTCTCTCCATCCAAGTTTAGTTTCATGTGTTTTGGTCCCGCCAAGCTTCCTCGTCCCCTAGTCTTTCAAAACACTCCACTTTTAGAACGATCCACTATAAAAGACTTAGGTCTAAGCTACACAAATAAACAAGCATTGTTACCTCATGCGGATCGAATATCTGCGAAGGCTGCACAGATATGTGGTTTTATATCACACAATTTCTTCCTGCTAGAAATAAAGTTAAAACTTTATCGCATGTATGTTCTACCCATCTTAGAATACTGCTGTCCCGTCTTTGGTCTAATGAATGCTTCGGACCGCAGTAAGATTGAAAATGTACAGAGGGTATTTACTCGCAAAATATTCGCTCTTCCTCGATCAGTTAGCGAACATGACATTTCTTTGGGTCAGAAGACTCGAAGCAGGCCTCTGTTTCCTCTTTCGCGTTAACTCTAACCCTAACCTTCCACGAATCAACGCTCTCATTCCCGCAGATAGACCTTATGCCAATCGTAATTCCTCCAGGATTATTGCACCCCCCTGAAGCTCCACTTCGAACCATCTTCATTTCTTTGCCTCCAAATATGCCTTCCTCTGGAATAATATTCCCCTCGAAATTAGGCTGTCGTCGAACTTAGCAGTTTTTAAAGTCAAATTACGTAAACACTTAACTTCGGAAGATATAAAGTCCTTGTTATCCATCTCCTTCCCAAACACACAACTTTTGGACTTTGAAAATCGTCCCCCTGGCATCTGAGGTGGTTATGTTAACATCAAAATTTTTTTCCAAACATGTCTATTCCTTCCTCCTTTGAGTGATATTTGCAACGATGTTTCGTTCACTTCTCTGTCCAGTCATCATTGCCGTTTTCTCCATTCTCCGTTTTACAACCCTGACGATAGGCTTCATGGTCTTTAGTCATGCTCCTGGCGGTTCTGCTATTTTCACCTGCTCGTCGCTAAACTCCGCAGTCTACAAGGTCACATATCCGGCGTTTCGTTGATGATCAGGTCTCTTCTACCGTTCCCTCATCTTCCTGACTCTGTTATCCGCGATGGCCTCTTCCGGTCTCATCTCCCTGATGGTTGATCATGAAGCCAGTCGGGCGGTGTAAAAATGGTGAATGACAGCCTCTGCTGTTATACGATTTCTCTCATTATAAGAAGCATTTCCAATCCCTCATTCGTTCTCATCAATCAGTCCTGTCTCATTTGCACTAAAATCAATCCTCTCAACCAACCTCCTTAATTTTTTGAAGCAGTTTTTTCTCCTACGTTTTGCTTTTTAAGCGGGGGTTCGCTGAACTCCACCCCAGCTTAAATGGTAGGAGTTTTTTTCACTGCTTCCTCCTTAATTCTCCATGCGTTGACTACTATTTTAAAACGACGATATGTTGGTGAATATGAATTAATCTACCAACACTTCTAAACGCTCCCGCTGTCTATGTGGTTTTTCGTGGAGAGCAGCATTTATCAACTTTGTATTTATTTTCCACAGCGCTAAGTTTGCAATGACGAGGCCCTCCAGGCCTAAAATATAAAATTTATTTATTTATTTACCAGGAGTCAAATGTATTCTGGGCCTGCGGATCATACAAGAATTCAGTGATGCGGCTGGCGATGGGATCGACGGATTGTGAACCATCAGCCGAACTCGATTGGCCGGTGGAGGGGGTGGATATTATGGCGGTAAGGGTTTCCATCAGCCTCAGCTGCTGTTGCAACATTAGCTTTAAGTCCGCGCATAATTCCTCCATTGTAGAGCGATATACTGGGTCACAAAATTGTTATGACCCACTTGGTACTTCTAACTTAGTCGAACACTGAGCCAAGGAACCCGTAAGAGTGAGACAGAGAGAAGTTGGATTGGCCGGAGGAAGGAGAAGTTTACTGCGACAAGCATGGTGCACCAAGTCAGAGCAGTGTTTTAGGTCCAACAGAATTATAGAACAAACGTTGGTGAGTAAAGCCCATCAGGCCAATCAGCTTTTGGCTGCTGGCGTGATTGGTGTGATTAAATTTGGAATTATCGATTGGGTGACTAAAATTAGTGTTTGCTGCCGGTAGCCAATCGATAGCCTGCTGTGCGCGACGCTTTCGCGGGCTATCTATCTGTAAGGCGTATGGTAACAGAGAAATCGTGGGAATGGACATATTCCCATCAATAAACACTCTCCAGTGTCGTCACGGTTTCCGCACCACTTGCCCCTTCAAACAGCGTTCATAGATCAGAGGGGATGGCTAGGGATAGCCGTTTAGTGAGCATGTTAAGGTCCATGAGATAAATGATCAATTTGTTCTAGCTTATCGGTCAAGAAGGCAGGATACCTCTTACGCCCAGCTTCTCTACAGTTGGCAGGGTCCCCATTCATTCTTCGCGCACCCCACCCGATGATATAATCACCAAATTGTGCTCTTCGTTAGAATAGGAATTGACAGCGTCGGATAGCAAACTGGCGGATGAGCAAATATAACGGATAAGTCCGATGGATACATTTTCCTCATAGTCTCGGTAGTCTGCTGTAAGTCTTCAAAGAAAACATGCTAAATGTAAATATTTCATTGTATTTTTACATGATCACAATAAAAAAATAAACGGGTTAGTGTAGGATGTCAACTGAAAGAGCAACGAAAAGATAGATATTGCATATGCGCAGTACCGGGGACAGCAGGAAGTGGCGCGCATGAGCACGCGGGCAGAAGTAATCTCAGCGCCCAACCAATAAGGTGTATTTGTAAAGCACATCTTTGGCGCCGTCAAAAACCCCGGAAGGCAGGAAAAAACCTAACCCAAACCCCTTCTTTCGCAGTGACCATTGTATTTGTTTTGGTCTTTTGCTAGGTCAATAGTGTGCGAAATAAGGAGTTTGTTTTAAGTGAAAAAAACCTGACTTCTAGGGAACAAATCTAAAAAAACATGAATCTGCCAGGGTTTGGGTGGCATCGAAAATGTCCTTAACAAATATAACTGGTTGTTATCATAAGCATGCACTCATTTACTTATAACCTTGGTCATGCAATAGTCAAGTTTTCTTGAAAAAGGAGACGATTATGGGACGATACTTGCAATGCTTTTCGGATCTTAGATCTATTAGGGGTGTCGTGCTTGTTAAAACTAAGTCCTTCTAATGAAAATAACTTGCTCCTGCATCCATTCCATATATTCTTATCCAGTATTAGTATTATTTCTGTAACATGATATTTCAGACGATGTTTTAAGTTTCGGTTGCCTTAATTCCAAATAAGAACACATGAAGTAGTCTATTGAACAGGTGTTCACACGTCAAATGTATACCATAGGATTAAAATCTAATGAGGTTAAAATAATACCGCTATGACTTATTGAAATATTTTTAAGCAATAAACACAGATAAAATTTGGTGAAAAATGCTGTTATTTTACCGCTGACGAGTATGCAGTTCCTTCAGTAGGCCTTCACGAAAGCCGACGTGGACATAGTCACCATTACTCAGTGACTTTGTAAGGCACGATCGAGGCGTCTCCATTATTGTCTTTGCGCTCCTCGGTACATCTGGGATAGTGGTCCCCTTAAAAGCACAGACCGTATCAAAGAGCTCCTTAATAGCAGTATGGCGCAACGACCGATGCACGCAAAAAATCTCAAAGAGCTTCAACGAATGAGTAATTAGATGCGATAGTGGTGTCATCAGCTTCCCACACGGCTCTATTTAGTACGCTGTTGTAAACCCTTACTACATACCGGAAGGAATTTCTGGCGTGAGTACAGGCATCTCCACTTCGGCGTCTTCAGTTTCAGCAGCATTGGAGGTTGACGGACGCATTGCAACTTCATCTCGAAAAGCCTCCAGATATGCCCGCTTTCTGCGCTGTATGCGCTTATATATAGTGCTCCGGTGTAATCCGTAGTATGATCGCTGCATATTCACTATCAACCTATGCTAAACAACAATATTATTCAGGAATTTCTGCACACATCATTCACAGACTGCTTCAGGAACCTAATCAGCGAGCTACAATAGGCCGGCTGTTGTAGTAAATAATTAAACAATAATATTATGAGAAGCGGAAATAAATTGTTAAAAAACATTCGTACCTGGACAAACAATGATAGATTTCATCGCAAATTCAAAAAAATGGTTATCACACGAGAGAACGCACGACAGGTCAGGGCCAAGAATGACCGCCTTCTTGGGAAGTTAAAACAAAACCCTTAGTTTATTAAACGTCTATGGGATCGATGTATTCTTTCAAATAATATTTTACAAACCTACTTATTTTTAATTTTAACATCTTTTTTTTACAGAAAATTATACCTAAAAATTACTTAAATTGCGTTTCTACAACGACCGATGAAAAGACACAGCAATGACAAAAGTTAAGGTACCTGACTAATTTATATGCGTTTAGCTTCTACCCCGCACCGCCCCGTATTCCCCCGTCGCCACCCCCGTCCAATCCGGGTATTGTGCTAGGAGGGTTTTGAGAATTGATCATGCATTTTAATGCACCGAGACAAATATCCACAAACTAAAAAACGGGCATTGGTTAGGCATTGAGATGCTCTATATGCACGCAGCAAGGTAATTCAATATTGCAGCAAATACCTTTAAGGTGGCCTCAATTTTGTTCATTTTGCACTACATTAAAGATGGTGGCGTACCGTGTCACGACTTGGTTATTTCAAGCGGACACAATCTTAGAGGCTAACTGATCGGCTATTTTATGTCGGCGAGTTTATGCTCTTGCCTATTGTATGAATTAAGCATTCCCATTGGTGTAACCCCTATAATAGAGACTTAACCCTGCTGTCGTTTCCTCTAAAAAGACGGCCCTATGGAAGGTTGATCATCTCTCTCGGCAGCCGCATCCTGACGTCTCCCAGAAGTCATCTCCGGCCAGGACCAGGACAGTCAATCATCCCCGCCAAAGGACGACTTTTCTGATTGTTCCGATTGTTGTAACCAGGACTAATACATTAGTCCTTCAAATAGTAGTAAAGTTTAAGAGTAGCAGTCTTTGTTTAAACGGTCTTGTTCTTCGTTGGGTTCAGTCGTTTTCATCTAGTAATCGCATTCGTTGTTCCGTTTCGGGTTATAGTCGCACGAAATCGCCCATCTGTCGTCTCGGTTCGCTACAGTATCCGAACGCCCCACAAACGCAACCCAAAACACTGAAACGACATTAAACAGAAGATTAGTAAAATAAGCGTAGGCGAAAAATACGCAAACTTCAAAAATATAATTCTAACAGTAATATTTAAAAACAGAATCCAAAAGTAAAATTGCGCAAAGAAAAAACCATTAATAACCGTTGATAACCACCAGTGAGCACTGCACTGCTCACTTCACCATGTCCAAGTACCCACAGATGCGACCCTTAGTGCGCACGGTTAGCCGTGTCCTATGTCACTTACTTCTGTTGATAACCACCAGTGAACACTGTACTGCTCAGTTTACCATGTCCAAGTACCCACAGAACTTGGCATCAACAGCACAAGTGAATGCCATGACAGCTCACGTGAAAATGTTCAAGATGTAGCGCCCTCCACTCGTAGGGTATGTCCTGATGTTGAAGCAGGAGTTCCTTCGTGTGTCTTCAGTATAATCTCAGAGCTAAAAGGCTCACGTTGGAGTTTTTCAGCGTCATCAACATTAATATCACCCATACCTCTGATAAGGAATGAAGCAGTGAGAGAGATAGGAATGGTTTATTGTCTTTACAGACGGAGAAAGGGGGAACGGAGTTTACAGTGCTGGAAAGTGGTTAAGGGGGAATCTTACGGACAATGGGGTCCGGAATCGTAGGCTGAGAGTCCATAGGGAGTGTGGAGCTGGAGGCTGCTACGGGGGATGCGATAATGTTGGCCACAGTTCATTCTACAAACGAACCACAAGAAAAGCACACTGTATGACTTTCTGAAAACCGGATCTAGACCACTTTAGTAAAACACATGAAAACGGATGAGCCAATTCAGTTCAGCTGTATTACAAAGATGTGCGCAAACTAAAACTGCACACTTTTCCCACCAATCATTAAGCCATGACTGCTGATTGAACTCACCAATCATTAAACTGTAAACTGAACCAATTATATTGAAGAAGTGCAACCAAAAAAACCAACAAAATACCCTTGCCAAGTTACACATAGGTCATAGCCTCAGCCTTCGCTCAAGATGCCCTAATCGCACAACGCACGACTGTTTTGTTGAAGTTTGCGTTTTATGTGCAACCAAAAGAACCAAAAGGTAAACAAAAAGAAGTGCAGGAAAACAAATCTTTTTTAAAAATACAGGAATGTAAATAGAAGCTAAGTGTAAAAGAGAAGTAAGTAAAAAAGGTCATGTTTAATGTAAACTGAACAGACATTAAGGGTTGTTTGTGGATGGATGTTGGGCGATGACTGCTGAGAGAGGTCAGTAAAAAGGCGCTAATAACTGACGCATCTGTTAGTTATTTTATGCAAACGATTACATTTGTGTGAGGCTGTAGTTAGCAGGAAAGCTCAAGGTTCATCTGGCGGTGGCAGAACCCCATGGATAGCGTGCGCTCTGTAAGAATTGCCATCGAAACGGTCATCCTAGTTAATGCTGCGTATGCCACAAATGGCTGCTATGAGATGTGCCTGCGCGCATGTATAGTACAGGCAAAACAATTCAGTGGAAACTGACGGTATTGACTATACTAAGCGACATGGAGAAGACTTGGTGAAGTCGAGTCCGTAGTACGAAGGGGCGGTGTCATTGGTGCCGACGTACCTATGGCAAGAACAACATGTGTCGGTGAGTAGACATGGTGAAGTGGGCTCGGCAGTGGTCACTGACGGTATTGACTATACTAAGCGACATGGGGTGTTCTTGGCGTCTCTCA
>JAYGXS010000001.1:12837603-12857917 GCA_036362985.1 Ligula intestinalis | reverse complement strand
TTTCTCAGCTAAAGGGTCAAGAAGCTTCATCGTTTGTCGATACTTATAAGCTTCTGTGAATGCAGGCCCTGCGTCCTCTAGGAGCACGTCTGCTATGAAAGTACTCGTTGATGGTGCCTCATATTGATTTTCGTCAGATATCACCATCTCAGACACTCCCCTGGGAGCCAACCACCGACAGCCCCTCAAAACGAGCTGGGGGTCAACTCCCTTTGCGACCATGCAGTTTGCTATATGGACACATGGCAGTTCCCAATTCGAAAAGAATTGGCAACTACACGAGTCCACCCAATGACTTCTCCTTACTACCCGACTAGTGGCATCAATATGCCTCAGGAATATATCTGACGCATACGCCGTCAGCCTCTGGCATATTGCTGCCACATGTATGGGACGATCATTATATTGTCGGCGGCGGCAATATTCTTCAGCCTCCCGCCTCTCTATGTCGACATTATTGGACTGAAGGTGGGTAGCCAATGCCTCCACACAATCAGTAATGCTCATGTACGATTTACACCAGCCTTTCAAAACCCGATTAAGACTTTCAGTCTTATTCGTGGTATTGTCGCCATACGTGATTAGGCGAACACGGGCAAAGTGAGCCCACATGGGCCCACTGTTCAACCAATTATTCTCAATGTATGGCCACAGTAACGGAAAACCAATTCTTAATGCCTGCATTGCCTCCTCATGCTTTGAAAGACTCATGGTTTTCACAGCCCTTCTGAAAAAAACGCATAGCCGCACCGGCCATGTCGCTGGGGTACAGGCTGATCGCCTTACGCCGAAAAGCCTGCAGCACATGAAATGTGCACAATAAAATAGAAATGCCCGGTTCGGGAAATACTTGTCTCCAAGCCCCTATTTCCCGGGAATCCTTGTCAAGTAAAACCGTTCGGATTTCCTTGGTAGCTGAGCCCATAATTTCCCGAAATTTACCAACGACCCACAGCATGGATTCATTGGTTTCCCTTCTTACGAAAGCATAGAACACGGACCACGCACGACCGTGCTTATCGGTTACCACAATGTGGTACAATACAAACCCAAAGCGATTAGTCCGGTAGGTGCCATCCATTTGCACCACCTTCGCATACCGTGCAAACATGGTTTTCAGGGCTGGTGTGGTGAAACACAATGCCTCCAGCCCTTCGGCGCCATAGATAAAATCTGATAAGCTTTCACCACCCAACTTATGTAGGGCTTCCGCCATCCCCGTCCCAGAGGAATCCGTTTGCAAAATGCGGCGTATATGTTTGATATGTCTTTCGTGGTATAGTTTATACCGAATGATTCTAAAAAATATTGTGATTTATACAATCCTTACTCTTCAAAAAAACTTTTAAACGACCTGCAGAGGGTCTCATGTCTCCTATCATCCTGACCACCTTATGCCCCGCCTCACCCTCAAACCGACGATATTTTGGGTAGGCGGACACCAGCATCTGGTTACAGATGTGGTTGTGCATTAGGTAAAGAGACTTCAGAACAAGTCCACCATTACATTCCAGGGCTGTGAATCTGGCCTTGCAGCCAAATTTCATTGATCTAAGGTGTTATCATCAAAGTATACACAGTTACTTCGATCGTCTGACTCTGTTTGTAGCTACGGGGCGGCCGGCGTGCACACATTGGAAATAAAGATGTCGGTACTTGATTCTGCTAAAAGCAGGATAATCTGCTGGCAGCTTAGTACTGTGTGCTATGCGAAAACTGCAATGTGTGGCCTGAAAATTCGAAAAACGTCAGCGTACTTCCACTTACCTTCTCAAATTCCAATACTTTTGACTGTATGTCAGCAAAGCTGTCGAAAATCCCCCTCTGCATGAACCTCTTAAATTGATTACGCATTACCATGTGTTGGTCGCGCGCTAATGTTGAAAAATAACGATAAGGCACAAAAGTTACTTTGGGGAGATGACGGACTTAGCGTCCGAAAGTCCTGTAAATTACGGCCTTTCGAAATGCTTGCAGTATCTATGTTTTCAGGCGGCACGGACTCGTGATTGTGTTCCAGCTTAAAGGACGTCACGGCGATGCCCTTCTTCTTTCTGTGATTAACGCTGAAATAAGCAGCACACCCATCACGACTAGCAGCTGAATTTAAATACAATTATATCACCATAGGTTTTCGTCGGCGCCAGGACGCATACATATTTCCGGTTGGCGTAGACAAACGTGTCGGCGTACATTGTTCCCACAGGATATTTGTGGGAAGAGCCCGTCTTGAAATAAAAACCAGTTGTCTAAAAATAGCCTTCCATTGCTTTCTCCTTACTTTGCTAAACTGCTTAATAGCTTCTTCAAGCTCTTTAAATGACTGGAAGTGTCGGCTGCAGAGAATCTCCCGAAACACTGTATCAGCAGATAGGACCGGTGCATCAGCAGATGTGGACGCCATCACTACTCACGTGTAAATGTTCGAATAGTGCGCAAACCGCAAACGTGATACCTTATCTGCCAATCAAAAAGCGAAAACTAAATACATCACCAACCAATCAGAAACCAACCACTCAACCAATCATATCACAGAACGACAACCACAAAAACCAACAAAATTAGTCGTGTATAGGACTCCATAGTTCATCACCCTTCGCTCCTTTATTACTTTTTTGATATTAATTTTTTTGCGATGTCTCGCGTGGATCAATGGTGGCTCAATCTAGACATGCCACCAGGATGGGAGATATCTAGGGCCAAAGGCACAAACAGACCGTAATCACATTTTGTTTTGATCATTATTCCTAAAGATACTTCATTAATCATAAAGATCAAACAACAACATGGGAAGATCCAAGGATTGCATATTACACCAAAAAGCGCTTTATCGCGCTCCGTAAATCGGATTCACCGGATTCTGTAATGCACAGTATATTGTTGACTAACCTCTCTTATAGGACGGGGCAGCTGCCTCCGAGTTTCAACATATTGATGAAGGTCGTGCCAAACCCCGTTGTGACGAAGTCCCCATCGATTTTCGTGACGACTCGACGTTAGTGTAAATATTCACAATACTATTTTTCCCGTATTAGTTTGATGCTATGTGTGCTATTTCTTTTTGAAGCAAACTTATTGAATGTTAAGTTTTAAGTGTCTCGGTAGGTTAGCATACATGTTCATGCAAGTCTGCGGCATCATCTTACAATCCTCTGCTGTTAAACGCCTTTACTGCATTCACCCGAAACTTTGTGCTGTGCCGATAGGTGCTTATCGTAATGTGCTACCGGGAATTAGCGTGAAATATCGAGTCCACGAGAGCTATTCCAACATCTGACTCGTCTACGCCGCCGCAATAATCGATAGTTGACCTGTTCACCTAGATATTGACAGAATTCTTGGAAGGGTTATACGTGGTCCATACGGAGTTGATTTTGCACCTGGACACCGATTGACTAGTTCCCACCCAACTGACACCATCGCCTTGCTAGATATAGGCTTTGCTTAACCGCAGTCTGTGGTGTTACGGATGGGTGAAGTCACGAACTCCGTCAGTTTATCCATAAATGCTGAGAAAGTACATTTTCAAGCTAGATTGCTGATCTGGAAAACGCAACTAACGAGCTTGATGTCTGTCCACTTGAGTTGTAATTTACAATAAACCGGGGCGACGCTGCTGCTCCTAAATGGACAGTAAGATCAACATTGTCTCCCAAATCAGGGCGTTTTGTCTGAGTTTCTTGCAGTGTTTGAATGTGTCTGTGGAATCGACGGATATCTCCTTCGCCTTAAAGATCCGCGTATGCCGCACGTCCGTCCTGTCACTGTTTCTTAATGACTGCGAATGCTGGGATGTGCGCGTAGAGCAGAATGGATTGATCTACTCATATCTGCTGCGTCGAATCTTCTTGCGTGTGTAAATAAAATCCTTGCCATCATCTAGACTTGCAAGGTTAGACCTGATCACCACCATTCCAAATACAAGTTGTTGTTGGTACAGTTGTATACCAGATACCACAACAGAGACCGCCAACTGCGGAGTAAATATCAGCACAAAAATTTTTTTTTTCATTTACCGCCACCCAATGGTATCAACAGATGCCGTCAATTTCAGTAGCTTCGCCGATGTGCAATCATTTCAAGTCTTCAAAGTACCATATCAGAAATAATTCGAATAAACGATAACATTACAGTCCTTCCTTATGAAGTTTTGAAGCCGTTTTGTTTGTCTTATTGTTCAAGATGGAGTCGACGGGCCATTTTACTTAACGAGTTAGATAGGTGAAAGGTTTTACTCCTGACAGGGATTCTTAACAGCATTTGCATATGGGCCGTTTATGAACAAGGAAACCTGGACCTAATCGCTTAAGCTAATTAGCGGCCACCGGACACTTTCTTTCTGAAATCAATTCATATATTAAACATCACTGCACTGCTGAGGGACTTCCGTAGGTCGACCAAATCGTTATAATGTCCGCTAGGGGCTCGCTGAAGCCACTCTTACAAAGATGATGCTATAGGCACTTATTGTCATGATCCGAAAATCTCCTGAAGGATGCTTTGAAAACAAACCGCAAGCTCTAGGGGCCATGTACAGGATTGATAGGCAAAAAACTCTCATAACGATAGTGCAGCAGTCTTGAGAGTCAATAGAATTCAGAAGGCTATGGAGAGGTGTCCAGAACACAAAACATTGAACAGCGTCTTCGCAGATTTCGTCACTATCATTGCACATTTAGATTTCGCATTGGTTTTGCATGCCAATACACGTATGGGATCGCTGCTAACAACTGCACAGACATGGTGTCGAGTAACATCACAAAATCTAGCCAATCTCTTCACACAAACACTCCGTACCAGTATCGCCGTGATTAAATAACTTATTATCTATTTTAGCGCACCTATCTCTGCCATAGAAATACTCTCGTCCGTGGTTAAACCGCTCCCACATTCGAACTTCAAACCACAGAACCCAACTCAAGAACGATTAAGTAACCTCGACTTGCCTATTCATGTAATAGCTGTGGTTTCCCTGCTGAATTCACTAGATGAAACACGAAGAGGCAACAGTTATGAAATTTGGATCAATTTCCTAATTTCGCTGTCTGCCACGAACGCACTCCTGAGTCAGTCCCATTTTACAAACATTCATTTGGCCTTCTCGCAACTCCACTTTAATCTTACTTTCAACAGATACATAGAACTGATCAAAATGGCTTTTGAAACCTTAACTTTCTTCTGTCTTTGCCTAAACCCCAAACTCCAGCCAGTGAAGATGACCCTCATATTTAAGGACAGGTCGGCTATCATATCTTTTGAAGAATTGGATTTTCGCTCGTAGCCAAAGCATAACATTTAAGATTATTGTTTGCTACTTGTATAGGGGTGTTTGTATTTGCCTTTTGATTGTGTTTGCTTTGTCGAATCCATTTGATTGATCTGTATACAAATTTAACTTCTAACAGTATTTAATACGCTAACCGTCATACTATATATTTCAAGACCTTGCTGTTATCTTAAACCCAACGTTTCTTGAAAAGGCTTTAGAATGGTCCCTTTTTGTTTACTCATTATAGGTCTTCGGTCAGCTCTTCTCATCGTTCATCGGATACAGAGAATACGCAAGGAGGTTGTTGTCCTTATTCTTATTGCTCTTCTTCTATCTTTCTATCAACCAACTTTCACTTTTATTAAATTACTCAAGACCTTTTTAAAGTAGAAGTAGTTGATAGCTTAGTGAGAAAGAGAAAAAACATTACTAGCTTCATATGTTTGGAGTTCATTTTAATGTAGGTAGAATGGGCAACATAGACCTAGCTACCATTTGGTGTATGCCCAGCGTAATCACTAAAGCTGCTCCGTAGCTTGCATATAAAGAAACAACCCGTCCACATTTGTAGTTTAACTAACCAGAATTAAGCATTATCACGGAAGAAAAAAAGACTAAAACACAAATTTGCGTAACTTCTCGAGGGTAGAATATGTTAAACCGACAACAAGACATCCCGATTTTTACCTCCAGACCTCCAAATAACCGTGACCACAAGTAGTCACGAGTTTGTGGTTGATTGTTTTTGTTATGGGTCAGGAGTGTGTTTCATTGAGTGACCCTCACCATGTTAAACGCTGTTGTTACTGGCTCAATACATGACCTGCCATAGTACGCATCTGCTCGCCATCCTTGTTTTGCCAACCTCGGAATTATCTAGGACTTTTCACATTTGTCTTATAACTTCATCTGCCTGTCTATGCCAATACTTACCTGATACACGCTGCAATAGCTCAACCATGTGCTTCACAGCGTGGCGGAGGGCTGGAACGGTGACTTGCGCATAGGTTACTTTGAAGTGATAGTAGACTTGCGCTTTATCTATCCCATTCTGTCTTCCTTCATCCGCCTGAGCCCGGTGTCGAGGCACAGTCGAGAAGACCGAATGCAAATGATCAGATGCAGACGACCGGAACCAGCAGGCCTGCTTCAGTTCCTACGGAGTGGGAGTACCATAAAAGACATTAGTGGCTGGACCGTCGTGTTACACACCCCATTCTAAGCCGCCTGATCACAGCCTGCACTTGACCAGGATTTTCGCAATAGAGGAGCATCGGCGCAGCATCAGTTTGGATTTAAAAATAGCAGAGGGTTAGAGGCGTCAGTTTGGAGCCCTACAGCCAACCCAGTCGTGCACAGCCTCTACCCGACGTCTTTACCTTGATTGATTTACTCTGATTGCGAGGTTCTTCGGAGCAATCAAATTGTGCGTGTAAATCTTCGAGCGCTGGTGACCCCAATCCGTCTTCAGACAAAATAAAGGGAAGTGAGAAAATAAGGTTATATTAGGTAGTTTAGGAGGATAGGACAGTTAGACGACTGGCGTGTGAAGGGGTGAATCACCATTTGTTTGTGAGCGGGTCGTGGGCGAAACAACTACGACGCTCCGTGTGGGGAGGGTGGATTGTGGTTCGGCTGCTGTTAGGGTGGCTGGGTTAGCGGTCGTTGATGTGTGATTAAAACAGGAAACGGTAAGTCTTGATCTTAAGCCACCGTATTGGTCGCTTTAGTCAATGTGGTGGTTGATACTATCCGCCGTAGAATACCAAGCCCCGAGAAATTCTCGCGCCCGTTTTGTGTTGACCATCGGAACGACTTCAGTATCATCCCAATCAAATCTATGGTCGCTCTTTATGGTGTGCATTTAAATGAAGCACAGGGAGTCCCGGTTAAGGACAGCTTATTTATATTGCTTGATAGGGGTGCTCAGGAGTTGACCTGTGTGAACAACATACACACAAGAGCAATCTGCGCACGGTATGCGATAAAGCGCATTTGAGTATTATTCTTTTGGGATGGGATCCTTTGCATATGATAGCGCTGAGCGTAATTATGACGTTGGTTTATGGGCGATGTGCATATCAAAGCGACTGAACTGCATGGCGATTACTTCGAAAGTTCCCTGCATATAAGGCAGGAAGTAGACTTCCTGTACCGTAATTAGCCCGTTGTCTGAAGAAGAGTTGGTGTCACACCAGCTCAAAAATTCACAAGTACAACAAATGTTTTCCGAAGAACCTACTCCTCTTTTATATCGTCCGGACTGCATGATAATACTAGTTGTATTAAGCACCTGCTTTTTTTTCTAGGTCTAAACTCATTGTCTCGGTCTGCCACAGACCGGTCCACAACACGTAGCCGCCAACATAGGTCGCAGCGCAGTGGAAGTGAACGCCCAGGTCCCGAGAGGACTCATCATTCCACACGAACCTCCCTGCGGAGCGAAGGGTCCACATCTAGGCACCGGCGCCGAGAAGGAGGAGAGGGATCCCGCGAGGATGAACCAATGAAGCCACTGATGGAGTCCGAGGAGGACCAGAGAGCCCTAAGAGACTCGGCAACTCCGGAGCAGTGCGTCCTCTTAATTAGTTATAACACTTTAAGGTCTGTCTTCTCGCTTGTCTGTCTACGATATTTTTGAGATTGCTCCGTCTGGAGGTATCGGTTGATCCTACAGCATAACAGGTGAGGTCGGATAGTTTCTCAAATTTGTTAACAGACAGTTAGTTCCCAACAGAGCAGCTAATTTTTTTGGTAGAAACTGCATACTAGATGTACGTCGCGAGCTATTGTGTAACTAAGGGTCAACTACTAAGCAGTAAATGTAGGGTGGAGGTTCATCACTGAGTGTCAATATCCCTCGGCCTAACCCGGCAAGACAATGAACTCGCGCCTCAATGGTTAAGGCGTTTGACTTTGAGAAAGGAGATCGCGAGTTTGAGGTTCGGGTGGGATGCCACTTGGGTCTGGGTACGACTGGCTGAAGACGGCTTATAAGCCAGAAACAGTCATTCCACTCTCCCTTGTCTTTCTGGTAATATTCTCTGCTAACATTACTAGCTAATATGGCTGTTAGGGCCTCTGTCGAGACCCCAGGCAGAGCGAGACCGATGAGTTCCTCTAGCAGTCGGATGAACGTTCATCAATGAGCAAGTAGTATGTGTTCATCGTCTCATTTTCAACGAACCGATTCGAACGTCTAGAGGGCTGAAGGACTGTTTAGGACCCGTTCTTTGGGAGTCTCTCAAGACGCTAGACATCACAGAACTACCATTTTCTAGTTTGATCCCATGGCTCGGTGGCTAGAGCGTTAGCCTTTCAACTAACGACCTTCAACGGACCTCAGAGGGGTTGCGAAACCTGGAGTTGGGTACGGCTGGCTGATTGGGGCTGATAAATTCAGAAATGGTCATCCCAATTTCCCTTCCTGTTAGGCTCATGTCCGTTTAAAGAGTTTTTTTGTGTATACTTTTTAGGACACCAAAGGAAGACCAAAGCGTTGTCTCAGATGCGTCTACACAAGCACATACCGCTGTAACGTCCGTGGATTCGCCTACATCGAATGTAAGCATAAGTCTTGATTCTCCTCCCTGCCTCGGCTTTGCCTCGGTACGTAGGGCTTCTGACAGTAATGTTTTGAATGAACTGTCGGTGATAGCGAAAATTGTGTTCGAGAACACGTACCATATATATAGTACATGGAAAGCTCGTTGAGATAAGGGGTGGACGCAGATAGCTATTTCGCGGTTGTCACCGATCCACGCGGACCTTTCTCGTACCTTCAGCATTGGGGTATATAAACCCGTAGGCGTGTGACCCCCACTTACTGTGACTGAAATCCGCCTCGATCCCATTCTGTTTACCAGCTAGCCAGCCAGCTGTGCGGGTTAGCGATTATTGAGCGTCCATCAGAAATTTGTCGATATTCCGGATCGAACTTGGCAAGACAACAATTTTGTGGTGCAGTGGGCTAATATTAGGGCCCAGCTTAACTCAATGCGCAAATCGACCTAACGAGGCGTTTCCACGCGAGACTGCCGCTCCACCCGCGCAGAGTGCATGTGATAGCATGCACAACACGGCCGGCCCAGAACTATAACGCAAGCCAGAAAACCGGTCCGCCCACACACAAAGTGATTGTGTGGGGCAGCTGCGCCCAGCTACAACCGGCGGTAGAGTAACACGCCAACTCTCATGACTAACCCAGCCAATGAAGTCATGCCTTTCTTGTGACCACCATCTAATTGGTTCAACCTTGTACACACGCATTCGCTTGCTTTAAATTATGCTGTACTAGGTTTGTCGAAAACTTCTACTTTAGTCCACTTCTTGTTATGTTCTTCCTTTGGGGGCTCACACAATGCGTAGTTAGACGGCGATATCACAGTTTTGGCCACCGTTACAACTGCTAGAACGTTGCATCTACAGGTCGCGGGTTCGAGCCTCGGGCGGTGCACCACTTGGAGTTGGGTATGATTGACTGATAACGGCTAATGGACCAAAAATGGCCACTCCATCCTCCCCTGTCTTTGTCGGCAATATTCATAGGCGCAAGTTTACCTCATATCAGAAGGTAGACATCGGCTTTATCACACACTACACCCATGAAGGGGGCGGCAGAAAGCTGTGCGTACGTTCAATCTCACCCGCGTACGGAAACAGGCAATCAGTTGACAACTTGACTTCAGCTCGTTTGCCAACTTGTCGGCGTTATTGTTGCGTCCAGCTGGTCTAGCCCCTAGTCCCAAAAAAGCCGGTGAACTGTGTTTTCACAGCAGGCTGCGGTCAGGAAGGAATCATGTTGAACATCGGCGGGACTGGCTGGCTAGACTAATCGCTGCCACCGTCAATTCCAAACAGTTAAAACAACCTTTTTATACTTGCGTACCGCTAAAACTCAAGAGTACGATTTTTAACGCAAAGGGCGAGAAGGATCTGCTCAACCAGTAGCATCGACGAAAAGCTTAAAAGGCGTTTTTCGACAAAATGGGTGCCCTAGCCGATTTATTGCCAAGCAGCCTGCTAATAGATCGCCAAAGCTCTCGGTACTTACAGCAGATAAGAACCCGATTTTCATCAGGGTCCCTTTTTAGGGAGATGCGCCAAGCGAACTTCTCAGAAGTTGCCCGAGTCAAGCTGCATCGAACACCTCTCCACCGGCCAATGCACATGTACTGTTCTCGATTACTCCCATCCTATGCGGAGAGATCAGACACAAAACCCAACCTAAACCACGTCTATGTGCATCTCTGTGGAGCAGAATATACTGCTCACACGAGCCGGCATTT
Organism: Ligula intestinalis; assembly: GCA_036362985.1. NCBI lineage: Eukaryota > Metazoa > Platyhelminthes > Cestoda > Diphyllobothriidea > Diphyllobothriidae > Ligula > Ligula intestinalis. The sequence continues at coordinate 12,847,360 of JAYGXS010000001.1, read as the reverse complement.
GTCCAAAAGAGTACGAGCATATGCTCCAGCATAGTTAGGGAAAGGCCAAATGAAGAGCATTAACAGTTCCATTCTAGCGCAGAGGGTAAACTCAGCTCATTGCGTGGATGCCAGAGAGGCTTTCCGAGCAAGCTATGAGGAGCCCTTCAGCTATTGACAATTCATTAAAGAGCGTGTTTTGGGTTCGGCAGAAGCGGCTGCCATCAGGTTACGCCAACGGGTCCTGTGCTGTCAAAAGAACTTTGTAAAGGCGCCCAATTACCATTGCCAAAAGTCGCCAATTTAACAGTCCGCTCGCAGTTTCTTTCCTTTCTTGGCGGCCAGGTCGCCCTGACACTGATCAGATTGCTGACCCCAACTTTGTACATCCCCGTAACCCTAACAACCGCACGATTTGTCTTCTAAAACAGCTTATTTTATTTAATTAACAAAGATATAAATATACAGGTCTGAAGAGAATTGATCGAAAGCAAAAGCAGGATCGCAAATTTACCTTTTTGACCTTTTATTCCAGTTAAATATGCCAGACATTATTTTTATTTTTTGGTGCTTTTGCACGCAGGTTGGGTGCTCCAACAGTGACGAAGCCGCCGCCGCCGCCGCAACAGTGCCACTGCCAGTTGATCATATTCGACCCACTCTCGCCGTCGGTCCGAATCCGGCTCTTCGCTGTGCTCGTATAACTGCCCGCGGGCCTGACCCCAGCCTTCGACGCGGTGACGGTGTCTGTTTGGCCAAGGGACCCAATCCTAGCCTGCATCGGGGACCCAACCCGAGTTTGCTGGGCAGTGGACTACCGGCCACCGCCACCACCACCAGTTTCAACACAGCAACTGCTCAATTGTCGTGTCTAGTCCTCGCTCGTTGACCTCGCTTATGTTTGTCTTTTCCTCTCTCAAATGATAATATCTATCGTTAAATTTATTTAAGCAGTCTTTACCTCTCTCTCTCCGACACACTATTGTGATTTATTTTTTGATTTTTTAAAATTATTTTTATGTTGTCTTTTCGATCGTTGTCGTTTATGGTCTCTCTGATTAGTAAACTTTCGAATGACTGATTTCGTAGACATGAAGGTTTTTGCTATTCTGTTTACAAGTTACCTGATTCATGCATTATTTTGTGAAACAATTATATCTCTCGGCTGCCCTTATATTTCGCGCAGACAGACCCTCCGACACTTTGTTGTGATTTGTTTCATAAAAATCTATTTTATGTTGTCTTTTATGCTCTAGTCATTTATTGTCTGTCTAATTAGTAAACTTTTGAGTAATTGGATTTCGTAAACAGTGATGTTTTTGATATTGCCTTTATCTCTGTTACCTGATTAATGTGATTTTTTTTAACCTTGTGAATTATTTTCGGGAACAATTATATTTGTCGGCAAATACTGCGATATTGCCGTCTACGTTGCACCTTGTGTGAGCCCCCAAAGGAAGAAGACGACAAGAAGTGGACTAAGGTAGAAGTCTTCGATAAACCTAGTGCAGCATAATGCAAAGCAAGTGAGCCAGTACATGCGTATAAGGTTGGGCAAATTAGATGATGGTCAAAAAGAGGCATGACTTCATTGGCTGGGGAAGTCATGAGAGTTGGATGTTAGTCCACCGCCGGCTGTAGCTGGGCGCAGCGTCAGACGATACACTTTGTATGTGGGTGGGTGGACTGGTTGTCTGGCTCACATAAGTGTCCTGCGCCGCCACTCTGTGCGCGTCGTTACATGCATTCTGCGTGGGTGGCCTGGCAGTCTCGTATGGGAACGCCTCGTTAGGGCGTCGTGCACTTTGAGTTAAGCTGGGCCCTAACAATGAGGGCTTTAACCTGGGAAATCCCGGTAGGCTCCATAGCCCAAGGGTTTGACGGATGCACACGCCGCAGTCCACCATTATCTCGAGACTACCGTGGTCATTTGTGTGTTTTTAAACACTAGAATAGACTTTCTCATCTACCTTATCCCTTAATTTTTCCCATGACAAGAAAGGGCCAATGCGACCTGAAATTGGTGATGGCGTAGGCCCTAAAGAAGATGAGCGGACCGCCTGCGGTTGCCATATACCATCTTGAACGTAACTTTAGGCGAACCAACAAGGCTCTCCATGAAGGCCACGTTAACAAGGCTTAATTACTGTTTGGCCCTCAATCCTAGGTAGGATAGGGTTATTCCGTTCGTTGACAGCCTCTAAGCAAGATCTACTGCATTCTGGTAGCTTACAGGGTCGTTCTGATGCACCTAGTAAGAAAAGTAAGTGCTTAACCTAACCTAAATCGAGTTTAGTGTGCAAAGTCGATCCAAATGTGATTAAATCCACGTCTCATGGTGAGTCTCGTAGCTTAAACGGTAAAGCGTTGGCTGCGCAAAAGCCTTCCTTATTGTGTGGGTTAGACTCCCACAAAGGCGGCGAATTTTTCACAATTTGGGCAGCTGAATAAGCAATCTTAAACTAGTCGGAGACCGCGTCACAAAGAATTTCCATACAGAAAACTTAAAGAAGGCTTAATTACTGGGCGAAATTGAGTTAATCCGTCAGTAAGATTTACCGACTTCTGATAGCTTAATGGATCGTCCGGATGCTTACAAAAATGTAATTAAGCGCTTGACCTGAAATAGGTCGAGGCTGTTTTTCAGGCTTCAGTGTTCGTTCGAGTTAAGCTGACTGGCGGTTCGGTTAGGCGTAGTCGCTGCCGTAGCCTGAAGTCGCCATCGAACGTGTGTGGCCTCGCGTCTCGTGAATTGAGGTATCCTAGCAGGGAGGGGTCATTTCTGTCAGGCCATTCCATCGGAGAGAGAGGGGGAAGGAGGCGAACTCATTCGTCAACTGACGGCCATCACGCTACGTAGGCAGGAACCGCAATGTGCTCGTTACCTAAGGCGAAACCATCATGTGACAACAGGTCCCGCAACAGGCTGATCCTGCCGGGTAATATGCGCGGCCAATCAAGCCACGTGCACTGTTGCTTCGAGCACGCGTGACTCCTTCAGTTCACGCGTGCGCCACAAATATCTGAGAAGTTTCGTGAGGGGATTTCAGCGAGGGAAAGGACTGCTTGGCTTATGGCACGCCGTAGACCAGAACATTCCAAATCGCTTGCAGCACGCCATTGGTAGGAATGTTCCCGAATGGCGAGAACACCATAAATAAGCTAGATTTGACGGGCTAAAAATCTATTGTTTCTGTTGGTCTTGGAGATCGTGGCTGGTCTCAGAAACCGGCTAATTTTCATTTTCCATATATCTATGCAACACTTCGCATTCTAGATAACTGGTCCCGCCAGCCATTTTGGCCTTCGATTCTTTCGAACGCAACAACCATACGTCACCTTTGACATCTCACCAGATATCACTTCGCCAATCGGAAGAAGGTAACGAAAGCCATATCTGCCGAGTGCGTGGTTTAATCTGGTTTTTGAACGCAGCTCGGACTTGCGATATATGCCTCACCTGTATAAGAGGCTCATGGACGTTCAAAGTGCGCTGTAATATCTGACTCGATTGTGTGGCGGACCGCCATAATGCCTGTCCGCCCTTCGTTCTGCAATGCACGCTGCCCCAAAATCATGCGCCGTCACAAACTACTGTTCCAATGCTTTCTTCCACTGGCGCCCCCGTTCCCCGAGGCTTGACCTTGCAGCTGCTCCTGGATAAACGATAACAGCTGCGCCAGCATCCCGTCTTTCGGCTTTATGGCGGCCCCCCACAGTTTATCTCCGCTTATTCGGGCACCCACGTCCAAATAAGCAGGCCTTCCTAAGGACCACTTCCACGCCCTTTCTCTGACCAACGCAGCAGGGGGTCTTTGCAGGCGACATTTCCTCAGGCAATGGCAACACATCAATAGCAAACCACTTCAACTTGCTTCACAATCCTACTTAAGCAGTTGCCACAACTGTGTCATATTCTCTCAGGTCTGGCTGGACGCAGTCAACACTAGCCCTGGCCTCGCCACTGCCACCTGGAACAGCAATAGGGAGTTTTGCGTAGAATAAATCACTCCTTCCGGGGACTTTTTTCTTTTAACTTCCATACTGAGATTTTGACCTGATGATTGTAGTGATTCGAGTACACCCACTACTTTGACAGTTATAATAGCTTGGAAGACGTAGTCCGCGCGGGGAAATTGACAAACCTGCTATTTTTGCGAAAAATATCCTTTTTAGTGGCGATGCTTCTGTTCACTTGAATCCACAAACTCAATTTGGATGGGGGAGTGGGTGTCACCATGGTTGGCGTTATATAAAAATTTGCCTGTGAAAAAGGCCTGGTTGCCATAATTTTGACATGTACCGATGCTCACTTCTAAAGAGAAGGAGGCTCTTGCAGTTCAGCGAATGTTACGTGTTCCGCGGGAGCTAACACATTTGAATCCTAGCCAGTCGACTGGACGTCTAATATACGAAATTTCACTCCCCCAAGTTCATCCTAAACCCATGAGCTCGGTCTGCACATGCTATTACTACGCTATAACCAGAAGTCACGGCTTCTCACGGTCTTCCTCCCATCAGTTATTTGAAACTAAATTGCCTTCAGCACTTCACGGTCATAAGGCCATCCAGAGAGAGAGCGAGTTTGCAGTTCCAGGCTCCGGACTTGTTTATGCATCGTTTAGACTCCATGGCTTCACACTGCATGACCCTTTTCCCCACCTCGCGATGTGGGAAACTCGAGTTGATGAGAATATTGGTTCCTCAGCAATGCCGATTGGTTGTTTCCAGGAGAGGACGCCCATCGCTTAGAACTTGCGCGAACACATTAGTGCACCTCAAATACAGTCGGAGATACCAGTTTGTGAGGTTACAACCGAAACTGATTTTTCTGTACCCATTTGCCTGCCTATTCTGCGGCTGGGGAGCTTCATCTCTATAAGTTGATAACCTGAAAATCGTCGAGGCGCTTGACAACTATTCCTCCCCCTTTCTGAGAGTTCGCGCTTTTGGTCCACGAAATACGCTTCGAATTGGCTTTTAGACTGTCAGCTGGGCTACTTCCTTCACTAGGATATTACCATCTCACAGTGGTGTTTCACGCTGTCAGACCCCTCAATTGTCATGCGGGTAAACTGGGTGAAGTGGACCAATGCAATTAAGTTGAATGTGGGGGACATCGGCATCTGGGACCTCTGGACATCGAGCCTGACATTTAGTATTCCGGAAAAGAATTCGATCAAATGCCCGTTGCGGGTGTAGCTATCGATCGTAGGACACAGGCCCTTCTGGTATGGGCCAAGTAAATCATTGCTGACGCCATTCAAGGATGTCCACCGTATGCTCCAAAACAGATTGGTGCAGGGACGATGAGCAGCGCGTGAGTTAGTTGCAAGTAGACTTGCACAGCATCTCCCGCACTCTTTCTTCCAACACTCAACAGAATCCGGTGTCAAAGACAGAGTCAAGAAAATCGGAGGCGGGATCGGGTGCAACGGATGACAGGGCCGACGAGCCCGTCTGCACGCGCCACAGCACGACCTGGGCAGCAGGCTTTACACAACGAGAGAATTAGAGGGAGCCGTTGCCGTCTGACTCTCAGTCCACTCATCAACCACTTAACACACAGTCACCGGGTGGTGTGTCTGATAAATGCATCAGCTGGCTGCTTTCTCAGCCACGGTAACTCGCAAAAGTCTCAGACTTGCATCACACATGTGGCAGAGGAGCTGAGAAACAGCCTTACCTGCCGATTTTACATTCATGCAAATTGTCCAATGTGACAATTAAGGTGACTTATGTTGTCACCTGCCCTTACAACGCTGGTTTAGGTCAGTGCTAAGGCTGACGCCTGATTCTCCGTGTACTAATACTTCCTCCATATATGGCCGCCAGCCAATCTCACCCTGGAGAGTAACGCTTGACTAGTGCAGACCCAGAGCTTGTACCTAATTTGGCTGGATTTAGCGCACGGCTTTCGTCTGCTCTTCCAGCATTCCTAATCACATTTTAATGGCTAACGCGAACTTTCAGGACCTTATCTAACCAATTATAGAAATTACTACGTATGTACTTGTTATAGCCCAGTTTTTCGAATTCAGCTAGCAGGTAGAAGAAGCCAAGAGAGCGGTTCTGATAGCCAATGGCTGTATTTAAGAGTACACAAAGACGGCAGCGTTCACGGTCTACTGAGTTGTCAGAGTCGTCCCTTGTCTGCCGATTCCCTTTGCTTGGCCACTCCGGCATATTTATATGGCTCCGGTCTTTCCAGAATATTCTTAGCGTATAGGCTGCACGTAGACATAGAATGATCTCGACTACGACCACTGCCCCACTATGTGGGTGGTCGTCTGGTTTGCTCGGCGCACGGGATACGCGCGGGCGTCTGGTATGAGGGCGTGACGCACTTCGGCTGACCCGATTGTGGACAGGACTTAGCTGGTCTACCCTTTTAGCCGACTGCCGTGTGTGCAGGGGGGATCTCGCCCCCGCAACAATGCTACTCCCTTGACTTCAAAAGAACGTTTGTTTACATTACTGTTGATTCAGGTGAAAATGTCGTCGTGACAATGCAACGAACGTGTTGAACGCTGTTATTTAGCAAATGCCTCGTATTTTTACCGTTCCCATTTCACTATGATTTTTAGGCATTTTGCATATTTATACAACCACTAATAATTTTTGCAGCTGAACTATTTTTTTAATGCATACCCGTATTATTTCAATAGAGTTTTTGACTACATCTTTCATTTACTCTGAATACTCCAGAGATGAATAGCGTGCATTGTTGCTTCTATTTCCTGTCAAACTGTGGAGAACTGGTTGTTTAAACCCTCAAGGCGATCGATTCGAAGAGATAACAACCAATCATATAAATTCATAATACTTACGGGTTGCACTTGAGGATTCCCGAGTTTACTCTGAATCTGTTCGGATGCTTTAGCTATCTCGGGATACCGACCTGCCAAGCTAGGCTGACAACATTCCATTTATTGTTCTCAAGTCTTTATTTAGAACATGCTCAATTATACGTCGTCAACAGAAGGCAGACACGTCGAGGCTGCCTCCTTTATAGCATATACTGATACTACAAACAGTACAGATTGGGGCTGTCACCGGCAGGGCTCATCGCTTCTTTGCGTCCCCTCGCCCGCCTTTTCGCGCGGGCTTTCCACGTGCCAGCTTTCGGGCGTGGAATGAACGCCAAAACGCCTGAATTATTGAGGCCGCAGCATCCATCTTCTTTCGCTTCTCCTCCGCCCTTCGTTCGTTCTCCTCTTGTTCTCGTGCCTCCTCCATTATGCCGTCGTATTCTTCGCGTAGTGCCTTGTTTAAAATAAAAGGGTGATCAGAATGACCTTGAAACAGCCAATCAGAAATTGCACATAGTCCACGCCTGGACGAACGTTGAGGGAAGGTAAATTGAATTTTCACTCGTTAATGCGCTTGAATAATAACATTTTTGACTTAAGGCATGCGAGTAGGATTTTGGCGTATTTAAATTTCTTGTTATTTGGTCCAATTGCTAAAAGATCGGTGGAATTCGAACGCATGCCAAGAAGGGAAAGTTTTTAATACCGTTAATTCTCTAGAAATCTGGGCCACGAGGGCTCCCTCTATATCCATGAGTTTATTTACACCTGGGTCGATTAATCCAGACAGTACACTGCAAGCGATGGAATCCATGAATTCTTATACCGAGAGCTGACTACGCAAGCACGATTTCCTAAGCAACCAATCTGGAGTGCGCCAGATGACTACCAGGCACACTTAATTCATAGGGAAGACTTGGCAAATTTGAATAATTTAGTTGACCTAATTGTGGAGAACTCAGCGACTCCGGTGAGTCGATTGAATTAATTGGTTAAGTAAATTATTCAAATGTACGAGGATCGTAGGTCAAGGGCCACACCCTAGTTGAGACCTCGTCAGACGATGGGCTGATATACCCGGCTTGAAAATTTACGAATAAAATTCGATTTTTCGGACGAGCCGTCCTTCTTCACTGATGTATGTATGCAAACAAGCAGCTCAAGCATAATTTGGCGGAAAGAAGCATTATTATGAAACCTTTCCGCGCTGTATCCCCAGGTCGTCGTCATCTTCATCGTTAGACGTGCCGCATGTGTGCAAAACAATTACACGTTTATGAGGTGAAAATTAACATAAAAAAATTCTTTATCGTTTCCTAAGGTACTTTTTCACTCACCCATCGGTACGGAACTGACTCGTCCCGTTATGCCAGCCACTGCTCAAAGGCTAGCACATTATAGGCAGAAATACACTAATGACATTGACAAGGAGGCTAGAGTGGCCGTTTCTGACTAATTACCCCATCATCAGCCAGCCAAATCCAACTCCATGACTAGCAACCCCCAAGTCTCGAACCTGCGACCTTGTTGGTTAGAAGTCCAATGTTCTAACCACTGCGCCACGGGCTCGTTGTCTTGCCAGTTTCCTTCGGAAAAATACAAAATTTTAGATGGGTGCTCGCTGATCGGTATATATATATATATTTGTTGAATCGAAAAATACAATTTCTTTATGTATAGAGTTTGAGGGGTGTAATATTATACGAAAAAATATAAGAAAGGCTAATTTTTGAATGTTTTCTGTGTAATATGTTTTAATTTATGAGGGCGATGAGTAGAATGCATACTACCAATATCAGCATTTTTTACAGATCATGTTTCTTCCGCGCGTTAAAAAAGAAACTCGATCAAAATCTGGCATCCTGGTATGACTGAAGGGCCTTGACATAAGATTGTACGATACTTATTATTACAGCCCTGCTTCATTTCATTTTGTGAGAAAACAGCACTATTTCGCAATTTTCGTCATGTTGCATGGATTTGAGTCCGAACAGTTTATTACAGGTTTCGTGAACACTAGCCTTCTTCAAGGGCCCTTCTCGGGGCTCGAACGCAAGGAGAGCACACAACGATGACTGGCTCGGATGTGAATGGGTTTTCAAACCGGTCATGGACTCTATTATCGAGTAAATTGAAACTTAAAGCAGCCGATCAGTTATGTGGTTAAATTCCCCCACCCCCAACAAAAACACTTACATCAAGTTTCTCCTGATAGGCCTCCAGCTCTGCCTTGTCCTCCAAATATGCCGCCCAAAGACGATCGTAGTCACTCTGTGAAACAGGGGAACAAAAATAGTATGCTTACACACTGCTTATACTTTACAGATGTTGAGGAGAGGAGAGAGCACACACAAAGAGAGTATATTTTATCGTGAAACGAAAGGCCGTCGTCATAAAATTGGGAAGGCAAATAATACTTAGCTGTGGATGGTGACAGAAAAAGTCCTTAGGTTGCGTCTTATGTTTTGAAACGCCTATACGGTATGCTTAAACTGATTTGATCGAGTTCAATGAAAAAAGGAAGTACAACTGTATTGTCTTCCTTATCCTGCTTTAAAAGTTCATCATAACTCGCAAGTTCGTTCTATTGATGGTTAATTGAATGGTATTTTGTGAGGAAAGTGCTTCTTGAAGTTTAGCACTTCAAAGTACGTAAACAATTGGTATTACTACACGCAGCAGTGCATACAGTTTGAAAAAAGGGGCCTTCAGCCCTAATTTATTACTTCTTTCTGCCTATGAACTCCTCTCCTTAGTTGGAAAGATTTTCCTTTTCCACTCCGTTTACAAAATGGCGTTTTGGCCTTAAGAGCATCTGATTTATTTGAAATGCGACTGCTGACACAGTCGATATGGGTCTTCTGTGGTTGAGTTTAACAAGGAATAAACTAACGAAGAAGTACTGGACATATTCAGAAGAAGGCCCAGTGGACGCAAAGGATAGATTTTACTTTTAGCAGAAATGA